>CM053620.1:1851130-1861745 GCA_028646535.1 Procyon lotor
GCAGAGTTTACAGAAGGCCGTGGCACAAATGAACTGTTGACGACCAATTGGAAGGGCTCAGTGAAATCACAACATGTAAAATATGAAAAGGGGGCCCTTTTCCTCGCGGGGGGGGGTTGGGGGGTGAGGCGGGATGGGGGGAAAGAGGAAAGAAAGGCCCATTTGGAAAGAATTCAAGCAGCCACAATAAGGCAACGCACAGAAGTCTGGCCGTCAGACACACATACGCCCTCCCTCCCCGCTCACACACACGGGCTCTTTTTTTTTTTTTCCCCAAGTTTCATAGATTTAAATAGTTTTTCTGCATCAAATACAAGAAACAGACCGACATTTTCTCATCCCCTGTTATGTGGCAGGCTAATATTTGGCTATTTACGCTCCATTGGAGACCATTTCTGGGAGAACACGGCCCCTTTCCAGGTTGGTGGCCGCCCGCCGGGCCACCCGCACCCACCTTGACCGCGGGGGCTCTGCGAGGTCTGAGTGAGGAGGGGCCGCCCCAGCACCGGTTTGGGCACAAAAGCCTGGCCCAGGCTGTGGAGCGGCTTCCGTCCAGCCCGAGGACTCGTGCTGCAGCACCGCCCACGGGGGAAAGATGAGGGAGCCATCTCCTCGTGGGCCTGAGTCCTGGGCGCTGGTCCCCACATGCTGTGGGCACAGAATCCCACAATCTGCTCCCCCCCAACCCCTGACAAAGTCCCACTGTGCTTCCCAGAAGCTCTATTGTTTTTCAGGGTTTGCACCTCACCGTTCCTTTCACGGGTGTCCAAGAACAACGCAGAGCTTTATTTTGTAATTTTAAAAAGGAGTTAAGAGCATCCGGTTGACATTTCCTTTTGGAACGTCTCCATTTTACTCCGAAGTCCGTTTGGGGGGTTTGTGGATACGCACGCGAAGTTTTCTGCGGATAAACCGCTGCGAGTTCCCGGAGGCGGGCAGGGTGGGGAGCTGTCCGGGGGCACAGGTGGCCAGCGGTTCCGACAGGCAGACGGTGGCCTCACCCGCAGGGAGCACGCATCTGCTGGCATTTCCCCGGAGCGGGAAGCGTGTCCTGGGCTGCCTGTCTGCAGGGTTACTGGCTCTGGCCGAACCGCGTGTCGCGAGGGTGCTCTGAGGGGCAGTCTCACCGTGGTGCCGTCCCACCGCGGATGCACCTGCCGAGTGGCCTGTGACTCCATTACCACTGTCCCATCTGCCGGAGAACACGCACCTTTCCGTGGCAGCATAGGAACGTCCGGGGTCATCCTCTGCGAACCACCCGTGCGCATCCCCGCCTGCTTTGCTCTTAGGTCCTTCTCCCATGTATGCGTTTGTTTTAAAGGCTTTTGCCCACTTGTAGGATCACAATACTGACAAACACCAGTGCCCACGACGCGTGAGGGGCTGCAGCCCGCGCCTCTCAGATGTCACCTGCTCCCAGGAGGCTGGCGACGGGAGCACTTGCGGGCAGGACAGCCGCGTAGGGGGCCGTGTGTCGGGAGCCGTCGGGGAGGGTGGAAACACCTCCTTGCAGTTGAGTCGAACCCCCCATCTTCTCAATGGTGCACTTGTCAGGGAGAAGAGAGTTGGTTTGTGTTTTAACTGCGAGGCGCCAAACCCCTTTAAGGTGCGTCGTGTCGGTCTGGGGGGGCCACTGATGGATGCCGGCGTGGCCAGCGCAGTCATGTGACCGACAGACTCCAGCCGGGGTCTGGGGGCCGTGCGGGGCTGCCCGGACTGGCCTGAGAGGGTGTCTGCTCATCAGACAACACCGAGAACCCCTGGTCTGCAGCCCAAGTTTATTGCCTTGGGGATTATTTAGAGGAGAGAAGGTGACAGTTCTGTAAATTTCTGTTAGGTCAACTTTGGCACCATCCTAACCCACCCCGCCAGCCGCTCTGTGACCGGGGGTGTCCTCGGGACGGCCAGGTCCCACTGTTCTTGGGTCCAGGCCCGTGGCTGAGACCAGGTCTCTGCTGGGAGCCCCAGCCCTCCCCCACCCCTGTGCTGAGAGCTGTCGCGGCTCTTCCTGTCACCGCCCTGCCCCTGCACCCCATCCCCCCACCCCACCCCCATCTCCACCTGTCTCTGCAGTGGGCAGTGTCTCCATTTACAGATGCTGACACTCTGGGGCTCAGGAGGTGACGCGTCTTGGCCGACGTCCCACAGCTGGGATTTAAACATAAAGTGGACGCCAGAACAAGCGCTCTTTCTCTGTCCCAGGATTTCCCCGAGGCGGAGGGGTCTCCTCCTGGGGGCGTGGCTGGCCGGAGATTTCGGGGGTGCGAAGAGAGCACCTCTTTGTGTCTAAGTTGCAGGTGGTGACATGGTGACATGGGTCGGGGAGGCGTAGGAGCGTCTCCCGCTGCTTTGGCGAGGCAGTCGGTCTCCCGTGTGCGCCTGGAGCCGCGCAGCTGGGTCGCAGCCCAGCCCTGCCCTGGCGGCCCTGTGGCCTCGGGCCCCCTGCCTCACTTGCCCCTGCGCCCCCGGTGCCCCCGCTCGGCGGGCTGCTGCCCGAGTCTCGGTGCCGCCGGCGAGAACGGTGCCCGCTGCCACAAGCACGCGGCGAAGATGTGCAGTGGCTCTGCTTACAGAAAGACACGATTGTAACTGAAATGCTGCTGTTTAAAGTGTTTTCTATTTGAAAAAAATGGGAGTAGCGTTTTGCAGATGTGGAAATAATGGCCCAGTCGCACCCGACGTCCTCGCGGGCAGTGGCGGGTTCCAGAGCCGGGCTCCCCGCCCAGGCCGTGCTCCAGCACCGGGGGGCTTCCTGGACGCTCAGTGCGGGGCCCCCCTCACACCCCTTGACGCAGAGTCATGGGGGGCTCAGCCCGGGCCAGGAGGACGCGGGGTCCCGGGTGACATGATCTCCTACGTGCAGGTGCAGAGTGAGGACCCGTGTGGCTCTTGGACAGTTTGTTGGAAGGTGAGTTTGACCATAAAGGCAGTGCAGGGCTGGCGTCTCGGGCGGCAGCGGGGACTCCGGGGGCCAGACGGGGCGGTGGAGACGGCGTGAGCCTGAGGGGTGACCCGGGGCCATATGCGTCACTGAGGTAAAGTGCACGTAACCGAAACTTAACCGTTTTCAAGTGAACAATTCAGGGCCCTTTAGCGTGTTCACCGTGTTGTGTAACTGTCTCCAGTATCTGATTCCAGAGCATCCCCATCACCCCAGAAGGACACCTGTCCCCGCTAGCAACGAATCCCCATCGCCGCCCTCCCGGCCCCGGGCAGCCGCTCTTCTGGACTTTTCTGTGGATGGGAGATGTGGCCCGTTGGCGTCCACGGCGGCCTCGTGTCCCTCGGCTGATGTTTCCCAGGTGCCCCCGCGGCCAGCAGGTGTCAGAGTCTCGTTCCTCTTCGTGGCTCAGTAACAGTCCACCGTGGGTATAGACCACGCGTTACTTATGCACTCACGAGCTGACGGACACGGGGGTTGTTTCCACCTTCGCCTCGGGCTGCTGTGGGTAATGCCGCATACGTCTGTGTGCAGACTGAGTGTTTGTGCAGACGTGGGTTTGCGTGCTGTGGACGGGGCAGTTTCTGGACCCTTCCTTGTTCCCCCTGATTTAATCCTAAGCGGCCCTGGGAAGCGGGCATCCGGGAACCCCCAGCCTGCCCGCAGTGACAGTGCACGAGGCACAGGGCAGCGAGGGCCACAGGCAGCCTGGGGAGCCCTGTGGACCCTCTGCCCTCACGCTGGCTTCTCACCTGCCTCCGTCCACAGAAGCAGGGTCGCTCTTGATGGAGAGGGAGAGAGCAGCTTCCGAGGATCCACGCCAGGCAGGAGAAGGGAGGGGAGCAGACGTGCAGGCGGACACATGACAGCGTGGTAGAAAGGAGTTCGGAGAAACTTCTGGGAACACGGCACCAGGTTGGATCAGTTTGGACAGGGCCTGAAACCTCGGGTGGTCCACGGAGTGGAGAAGAGAGGGAGGGAACTCGTGCAGATGCGCAAGGCACAGAACACCGAGGACCCGCAGGGCTCCGGTGAATCCTCAGCTCGCCCACCCAGAGACATCGCCAGGTGGCGGTTCCGGTGAGCAAAGAGAGACAAGGGGCCGGGGAAGGTGGCCGAGGAGGCCTGGCCAAGCAGCAAAGATTCAGACGGCATCAGGGAGCTGAACGTGGCCCCCACTCTGCCGCCTGTTGGTCCTGGGCAGGCCTCCCGGGCCCCGGCCTTGTCAGCTGTCACGGGAGGTGGCCACCCGGGAAGCGGTCTAAGGTCACCACCAGCTCCGAGGGACACTGCGTGGGAATGTGCTCACCTCGCCTCCCCTTGATGCCCCACAAGTGCCGGTTCTGGGGTCCACAGTCACCTCTGAGCTGCATGACTTCCCGACCTGATGAGTCTCCTTTCCCTCCACTGCGAAATGCGAAGCGTAGATGCATCCAGCCCCTGCAGAGCGGTGAGTCTTCTGCACACCAGGCATCGCGGGCTCGACCGGTGCCCGCCTCCGTCAGCGCCGGTTGGTCACCAGAAGAAACCCCGAGCCTGAGCCGGGCCCCCAGCTCTCCAAATGTAGGTGGAGGAGGAGGCGGTAGAGAAGAGGGGACGGGAGGAAGGGGAGAAGGTGGAGGGGCCGGGAAGCTGGTTCTAGCGTGTGAGAAAGTGGCTCTAGGGTCTCCAGTCCTCATTGCAAACGCGGGCTGTAATCACACATACGGGGCCGGCAAAGGAAAATATGAACCCCCGAGAGGGTCATGACCTCAGAATATGTTTTTAAATACACAGAGGAAATTCCCAATTTGATGCTGCTGGGTGGGGAGTGTTTTCGTTCTCTCCCCTCGCTGAAGTCTGGTGCGTGACCTTCAGCCAGAGAGCCATATGCTGCCTTGACGTGCCGCGTTTACCATTGGAGAAGGGGCCCGGCTGGCGCTGGCTGCTGGAGTAGACACGGTCACGGTCGCGCCCGGCGCACCTCCGGCTCCCATCAGAAGGACAGCGCCGCCTCTGGACGCGGGTGGACGGGGAGGAGGCAGAGACGAGAGCCAATGAGCACATGAGCAACCCGAACAAGGAGGAAGCTGAGTGTCGTTTTCTATCAGAAAACACATGCCAGGTCCAGCGTCTGACTTAGGGACGGGGCGTAACCTGGGCCCCCCCGGCCTGGTGGTCGGTTTCCGGGGCAACAAAACCGACCGTGACCGCACTGCGCTCCGCGACCCACTTCATCGGGTCCCCACGTTACTTGTGCCGCTTTAATCAACCAAACTTTTTCTGTTGCAACCATTTTTATGGAAATTTTTTTTTTTTTTTCCAAAATGACTTGCACATTTCTCAGAGGGCTTGGGACATATTTTGAATTTCTCCAGAGGCCACGGATCTGAGCGTGGGTCAGTGCACTGGCTTCCACGGCCCACTCATCCCACCGGGAGCATGACAGGCTGAGATCCCTGCCCGCACCGCACAGTCACTCTGGAAAAGAAAGCCCGGTGCCGGTGTTAGGAGGAGTGAGGTGCGGGGGCGGGGTGGAGGCAGGGCAGCGACGCAGGTGGGGAACCGCCGCCCGGTCGGCCACTACCCTCTGGGTCTCCGGGGCTTTGTCTCTGTATGACGTTGTCCAGCCTGCTGTTCCCTTGAGGGTCACAGGATTCGTGCTGCTCATAGTTTTCCTTCTCCTGTGGTCATCCTTGAATAGGACTTTCTGAGCAAACCAAAGGCCCCACGTGCGGACTGCTCGCCGGCCCCCAGGCCCTCGCCTCGGGTTGCCGGCCCCTCCAGCTGCCCGTCCGTCTATCCGGCCGGCCGTGTCAGTGTCTCCGGAAGCTGGAAGCGGGGCTGCGGGACCAGCGCTGACAGCCAGCATTAAGCCGCACAGGTTGGGTCTTTAACCCATCATGATGGCCCCAAAGCCTTTTCAGTTTACTTTTAGTTGCTTGGTTAGATTCAGGAAGAGAAGTTCCTGTCTGTTCAGGTGTGGCTGTATTTCTGCAGGATTCCGGCTGCGACAGGGTCCCCGGGATTCTGACTTTGATGAGGTCTGCTGCATTAACGAGGTACCTCACAAACTCGGTGAATGGCAGCGACAAGGAGTGCTTTCGTGGTGAAATCAGCACGGCTCTGCAAATCCATCCTGCCCCTCATCGGACCGCTGGCTGCTGCTCTGGGCAGCACTGACAGCGGGTCCTGAGGCCCCACTGTGCGCGGGGCCCCGGAGCAGGCTGTCCTAACCCCGCTGCAGCTCCCAGGGGAGCCCCTCGCCCCGTGTCTGCAGCGGGGCGGCCCGTGTGGGGGTCACTGTCACTGCGTGACCTAGGCAACCTCCTCTCCTGTCTTTCCACCCGAGTGTCCCCATCACTAAGGCGGGGATAACTATAGCCCGTGCTTCGTGGGAGCACGGAGGGAGGTGAATGAGCAGTCCCTGGCCCAGCGGCGGCACCAGGGCACAATGCGCCGTAACGGTTAGCTCGCCTCGTGTCGCGCACGTCCAGAGTGGGAGGACCCGGCGCAGCACCCCCGAGCAGGACACGCCTGTGAGGAATGACTTCCGCCGTCTCACGCTCTGTCGTGCATTAGAATCACCTGGTGACCTAGAACATTGCCAGGGCTCCAGCCAGCGCCCACCACCTGCCGGCTAGATGCCAGGGCACGGGAGCCAGGCCGCGGCAGACGGGAAGGCTCCCGGGCGATTCCTATGTGTGGCCCACCCGGGGAGCCCCGGAGATGGCGCACAGAGGCGGGGCCCCGGGATCCGCAGCCTCAGCGTCACCCGGGAGCCTGCTAGAAATGCAGGTTCTGAAGCAGCAGTTCTGAGTGGGGCCCGGCCACCTGCACCTTGACACATTCTCCTCCCACCCCCAAGACTCTAATAGCACCGGAGTTTGAGAACTGCTGATCTAGAAGGTTCTAAGAAGAAGAAAACACAGCCTTTTTCAGGTTCAACTAAAAGCTGTTTTCACAGCATGTGTTTTAAAGCACGGCAAGGTGTCGGGGGTACCCGTTGTCGCCCCCACCCATGGGGCCCCGGGAGGACAGGAGGCCAGCTGGCCGTGGGACGCCGGGCAGGTCCTTCCTCCCACCCTGAACCATCGCTGATCCCACCAGCGACACAAGGGGGCACCTCCCCGCCCCGCAGGAAGCCGAGCGTGGCCCGGCCGTTTCTCTCCCGTCTGGGCCCTGCTCCGGGGTGATAAAGGCAGCCCTCGGCTCACAGAGGCCTTGCTGCTAATTAGATCCAGATGCAGCCTAACGAGCCCGCGGGCCGCCCAGCCTGGCCTGGCAGGCACAGGAGCCCCCGACTGCCCAGGAGAGATGCATCTGCGCAGGGAGGCAGGCACGGGCATCCCAGACCCCCCTGTCCACAGGGGTGGATGGCGCCTGGCATGTGCCAGGACCACCACGGGGAGGGGATGGGAGCCCCTGCTGAGTGAGAGAGGACAGAGCTCAGTGTGTGCTGGAGCCATAGCAGGGGCGCGGGAGGGAGGGCTGTGGGGGCCACCGAGGGTCCACCGGGGCGGGGGGGGAGGGGGTCGTTCTCCCATCAGCTCTGCTCTGAGCCCATCACCTCCGCTAGCCTCTGAACTCCCAGAGGGGCCTGTCCCCGGGTCCGCCGGGGGAGGGGCCCGCGCTGCACTGTGTGTCCTGTTCGGGTCCCCGCAGGGCCTGTCCCTCCCTGGGGCTTGCTCAGGGATGAGAGAAGCGTGTTCTCCCCTGCTCCTGAGAACCTTCTAGACCAGTCCCTCTCCAACTGTGCCTCCTTCAGAATCGCCCAGAAGGCCTGCTAATGTATAGTGGCCAGCCGCCCCCACCCCCCCGCCCGAGTTTCTGATCCAGAGCCTGCATTTCTAGCAAGCCCCCAGGTGCTGCGGGGCTGGCAGCCCAGGGACCCGGCTTGGAGAGCCGCTACCTGGGATGACCCGGGCCCCCCAGCTGGGCCACACCCAGAAACCAACAGAGAAGTCCTCGGTGTCCCCCTGCCCCCACCCTCCTTCCCAGAAACTAGGAAAGGGTGGGCTTGGGGTGGCCGCCCGTGTTGCAGGTGAGTAAACTGAGGTTCAGAAGGCTCAAGGACACACTTGGGGTCGCTCCTAGTCAGGCACCAGCTGGTTTCAAACGGCTGCTGTCCCCATTAAGTCCTGCGGCCTCCTTAGTCCTCTGACCCCACCCCGCCTTGGTCTTGGAGGGGTGTCTCCCAGGAGCGAGGACCGCTTCTTGTTCTCGGGGGTCCGGGATGGGTGACCCTGACGGGGCCGGTGGCCAAACTCAGCCAAACTGGGCTCAGACCCCACGTCCCTCCTCTCTCGTGGCTTCACTGGCTCCCCTGGTGGACACGTGCGCCTGAGCTGGCAGAAGGGCAAAGGGCACGGGGCGCGGAGGGGCGGTCTGGCCTGGACGTGGCATCCGTCACTTGTGCTCACGTTCCCGGATACAGTCTGGCTCGTGGCCTCAGCGGATGGCAAGGGCCGCTGGGAAACGGGGTCAGGCTAGAAATCAGTCGGGAACCGCTAGCTGACCCCCACCACAGTGCAGCTCGGGCCAGGTGGATTCCACCCCCCGAAAGCAATGAAAACATGTGCACAGACGACTTGCCACAAAATGCTCACAACGGCCTCACTCCTGAGAGCCCCGAACTGGGGGACCCCTCCCCCCGCCCCCCCGACGACGTCCATCTGCCGGAGGAGGAAGGGGCAAGCAGGGGCTCTCGTCCCCCAGAGGACCCGCCAGCACTCCACACGCAGGCGGTGCTGATGGGCGCGCCGGCCCGGGGGGAACCTCAGGGACGGCCCAGAGAGGGGACGAAAGCGGAAGCGAACGAGGACATTCGTATGATGCCATCGTATGAAAATCTAGAACAGGCGAAACCACTTCCAAGCGAGGGGAAGCAGCTCGCGGCCGCCTGCGGCCAGGGCGCGGCGGGGCTGCCGAGGGCGGGAGGGGCTTTCCAGGAGCTGGAACCGCGTCACGGCTTCTCAGGGAGCGGGCGGGGGACACGGGGGACGCACACGTCAGAAGTCAGCAGGCTGCACCCTTGGAACGGACATGCTGTCCTCCAGGCAGATATTTCTCAGTCAAGTTAACTCACATAGAAAAATATGCCTAGATGTGTGTGTCGCGATAACTGTGTTTTCTGCCCCCCTTGTCCCGCCGCAGGGAGGTCCCCGGTGAACCGTCTCTGCCCCCCAGCCCCCACCAGTGCCACACCCCCCTGTACCCCAGCTTGCTTAGCAAGTCCTTCTGGAACGATCACGGGATTTGAATCTCCTGGACCTAGAGCAGAAGCCGGCAGCGTCCCCGCCTGGACACCTCCCAGAGAGCCGTGAAATGCCGAGGGGCGGGAGCTGGCCAGGGCGGGCCCGTAGCTGCTCCTTCAACTGGCTGGGCCCCCCACTCAGGTCTGCAGCGCTGGGCAGGGACGAGTGCGCTCCCCCGCTCCCGCGCCCCAGTCCCCTGGCATCGGACCACTGTTCTTCCCTGCGTCCCTCCTGACCTTCGGAGTCACCCCTTAGTTCCCTTTAATCCTGGTCTCCCAGAGGGCAGGCCTGGCAGGTACCACGACTGCTCGCCTCATCCCTGGCCTCTTTGCAGGGCTGGCCAGGTTTCAGCCACGGGGGGCCTAAAACGTATCTCACCTGGACAGAAGAACAGGTTCGCAGGCCCAGTTGGAAGGGTCTGAAATCAGAGCTGCGGTCCGTGGAGATGAGACGATCCGGGCGTGCGGGGGTCACTCTCCTTTGTCTGCACGCCTCCCTTTCCCGGGGCTGGGAACCCCCGGCTCCGTTGGAGTCCCGTGCTTCTGGCAGGAGATGGTTGGGCCGAGCACGGGGACCTGCCCCACGCGGGCTGGTCATGCAGCACTGACACCCAGCCAGCACCACGGGTTCAGGAGCCGGCCGTAAGCCACGTGGGCCAGCAGACCCTGCCTGGGTCTTCTGTGGACCAGAAATGAGTGTGAGGCTCAGTCTCTCCTCACCAGACAGGGCTTCTGGGCACAGGGGTTATCCTGCTGGGAGAGGAGGGTCATCTGTGGGGTGAAGGACCCCCGGAGAGACCACAGAGAGAGCCACGGAGGTGGATGTGGCCTCCGCGTCCGTGATCCGGTCGTGCCTTGGAGAGTCTCTCCACCCTTCCCTTGCTTCCTGCAGTTTCATCCTTCCATAGCCAGAGAGACTTCAGGGTGACACGACGTTCAGGGCGGGTGCTCGGGGCCACCTGCAGAATGAAGCAGAAGTCAGGAGCCCATCAAGGACACCTCTCCTCCCAGAAGGGAGAAAGGGGCCCACATCCCAAGAAGACGAGAGGCTACGAGTATAGTAGAGAGAGGTCAGCAAACAGGCGTCCCCTGGCACAGGCCAGCTCCCCTCGTCCGGCTCCCCTCCTCTGCTGTCTTTCCCTCTGTGTTGCTCTGCAAGGACGTCTTTCATCAGAACTGGGACCCACCTGGGTCACCCAGGACCGGCTCCTCCTCTCAAGACCCTCCGCTTAATTGCATATTTTTTTTTTTTTAAAGATTTTATTTATTTGACAGCGAGAAACACAGCGAGAGAGGGGACACAAGCAGAGGGAATGGTAGCGGGAGAAGCAGGCTTCCCGCGGAGCAGGGAGCCCGATGTGGGGCTCGATCCCAGGACGCTGGGATCTGACCTGGGCCGAAGGCAGACGCTTAACGACTGAGCCACCCAGGCGCCCCAT
>CM053620.1:1862245-1884854 GCA_028646535.1 Procyon lotor
GAGTCTGAAACCCGGCTCTGCAGCCTGGTCACCCCCTACCCCAATCCCCCAGCAGGATCGAGCTAATGCCGGGACTTGGCTGGAAATCGCTGCTGGCCTGGGGTCTTGTCTTTCTCTCCGTCCTTCTTCATCGCCCTTGGTTTGTCCCGTGGCCTTGACCATTTGCACACAAATCCTGCTTCAGGTCTGTCTCTGCGGGACCCCGTCTAAGACAAGCAACTGACTACCTTCCCAAGGAGCCTTTTGAGAAATCTTACTAATCCAATGGAGCTGCTTTCCGGGGAGAACTAATTCATATTCACATAACTTTGCACACAGTCCTGGGTCCCCAGGAATCCACCCACCCCCCCTTTGAGACCACGCACCCCGCCGTTCAGGTCTGCTGGCTTGCTGGTGGTAGGGGGTGTCTGGCGGAGGGGACTGGCAGCACCTCGGCCACGCACCTGCGGTCTGAGTAACTCCGGGCAGTGTCCTCAGTGCGGCAGGTCTGATGATAACCCATCCCCGAGGGTCCTCATGGCGACCGGTTGTCCTCATCCGTAGGAAGTGCTTGGCACAGTGCAGCACATGGTAGTAAGCAAGGTACAAACGCAAAGGGACGTGATCACTGGTGTCACTTTACGGGAAGCCCCCTCAAGTCCTTACTGGTCTGCTTGTTACAACTGAATATGCTGAGCTCCCAGAAACCTTTCGAAAGGTCTGATTCAGTTCCAAGATCCAGATATTTGAAATCACACTCAGTAGCTACTGTCTGCATATCCTCTCTCTTAAATCTGTAGACAAGCCCCGCGAGGGGCGATGCTATCATACGGGGCAAGCAGGTGCCGCGCTGGGGGAGATGGGTGCCCCCCCGGCACGCAGCCAGCAGGGCAGCGGGAAGCCAGGCCTGCCTGTGGCTCCCTCCCCCCGAAAGCCCTGGATGTCGTTGGGAGACCCCCAGGTGACACGCGCAGGGTTGGCCTCTTCTCTGGAAAGGGCCCTGAGCACCGGAAATCTAGGCCTCCCGTCCTGACTCCGTGTCTTCTGCTGTCCGTCAGCCTTGGAAAGCAGCTGCTGAAACATCGCTTCCGCCTCGTGGGTTCCCATGCAAATCGCTCCCGGCACTGAGCAAAGTGCAGCGCCTTCCACGGGTCACAACCTTCGCCTCTTCCTCTCTCTCCAGTGCAGGAACTGAGTGCAGTTCCTTTCTCCCCACGCCGGGTGAGAGAGGAAGCCGTTTCTGCCCACTGCAGCCTGTGCAGGCGGAGGCCTGGGTGGGCTGCCGGCTTCCTGCCTGCCCTTTGCCCCCTGTCACCCCCAGCCCATCCTCCACCAACACACGGGCCGCCTTCTGTCCCACGTTCCCACTGCTCCTTCCAGGCAGCCCACCTGGATTTCACCCACTCATCAGCCAGGAGCAGGCGACAGTGGCCAGACTTGGCAGAGGGGTGTCCTTTGAAATGAAAGGATGAGCTTCACCCATCAATGACAGAGCCATCTGTCCCTCCCCCCCAGGACAGCCAACGGGGTCCCCGGCGCTCCCAACTTGGGGGTGGACGTTTTCTACGTGGCCGTCGTGCGGCACCACTGGTGTCTTCTCAGTGGAGAAACAAGCAGAACAAAGGGAATAAACCACCACACTGCTGTCAGCAGCGCAGAGGGAGCCCAGCGCTGAGAAGGACTGACCTGGCCAGGCCCTGTTCCATGTGTCCAGACTCTAGTCCAGCTGCGTGCCTCATCCAGTGCTTGAGTCATCCAGCTTGAATGCTCCTAGGAGTGGGGAGCTCACTCCTTCTCAAGGCAAGAGATGTATCTCAAATAAGGAGATGAAGTTGGCCTCGCTGCCCCTCCCTCCATCAAACCTTGGGACCACCGTGCCCCCCAAACCCCCGCCCCAGAGAGCAAGCCAGCTGCGGCCCTGAGACACCTGAACTGCCCTTCCTCCCGAGTCTCCGCTCTGTCTGGCGTCCACTGTCCCCTCTCTCTGGACGACAGAAGCCTCCATGCCAGGAGCGTGTGGGCGTCCTCCCGGGCCACATGCACGGTTCGCATCCCTGGTGCGCAGGTGAGGGCCCGCGTGTCAGCGAGGGGAAGCTGTGCGTTTCAACCCTTAGCCCTCAGCCCGGAAATTCTCCTGGAAGTATTTCCATGAACCCGGAAGCCTTGAGAATCCCCCGGGGCCCCTGCCGAAGGGCTGTGAGCCTGCCGAGGCCGCGGGAGCACTCAGGAGCGCACATGGACGGCTCCCCGTGACCCGCGAGTGTGTCCGCACCTGCTCACGCCTGCCTGAGGACCAGAAGGCCCCCCCTGCCTGGGACAGTCGTTGTCCCCGAGGGAGGGGAGCGCTAGCATCTCCCACATGGAAAAGGGCAGGGGGAGAGGCAGGGGAATGGCCTAAAATAGCCTCTTGGAAAATTGCAGCCAGATTTTTTATTTTTACTTTGTCCGCGTTTGATCCCACAGCAGGCATCACGGGCCAAGCCTCCATGGTGCGGGGAGAGCATCGGAATGAGCTGGGAAAGGCCAGAGACCTCTCCGTTACCTTTTCCCTCCTCCGCTTCCAGCCCCGTGGAGAGGCAGCGGGCACACACCTGGGGAAGGCTCCACCTTTCACGCTGACCGCGGCTCCGGTCAGACGCCAGGTGGGGAAGAAGAGGGAGTTTCTAATTTGGGGCGTGCTCTGGCCCGAGGCCACCAGCTCCACCCCTCCCCTGCCCGGCCCCGGCCCCGGCCCCAGGCGAGGTCTCCGGGCAGTGCCCCAGCGAACGCAGCAGGAGTGGCCCGACCCGGCCTGTATTTGCTCGGGGAGTGTGTCTCCCGGCCTGGCCAGCCGCTTGGCCCAGCCCAGAGAACGGCCTCCCACCCTCAGGCCGGCCCGTGCGCCTCCCTGCAGGGGCCAGCACCCTCCCCAGCCCATCGCCACCCCCACACCTCCAAGAATAGCGGAGGCCGCCAGTTGTCACGCGTTCTCTGTCTCTGGCAGAGCCGGTGCGGTGGGGGGAGGGTGGGTACCCAGAGGTGGGGAACCGACAAGAGAACATTGGACAGCGCTCAGAGTTACCCCTACGAGGCATCTCACACACGGACGAAGGAAGTCCAGGTCCCCACACTGACCCAGCCGTGGCCGCCGGGGCTGCGGGGGCAGGACCTATCAACAGCCTTCATGATGTCCACACTGTCCACCCAGCAGGCCATTGCCCGGAACACAACCAAGGACGAATGCCTAGCTCAGCATGCCTACGACAGCGAGGAGCGGGGAGCAGCCTACGGGTACCACCAACAGGGCCGGCCATGTGAACGCCGCTGCGGCCACGGAACGTGTGGTGTGGACGTTTGCTTCCGTGGATGTGGAAGTATGTCCTCAAGCCGCTGCTAAAGGGAACAGGGCAGATGGAACAGGACTCATCCTGTAGAAGCCCACCGGGGTACAAACGCATACGAGGAAAATGTCTACCAGATCGTTTGGGCTGGGCTCCTCAATACGTACAGGGTTATGGCTGAAGCGTAGGGTTGCAGGCGACGTTGGCTCCATGCTTCCGCTAATCAGTACATTCTAATTTTTTGTGAAATGGTAACTACCCTTAACGTCTTCGAGGTGTGATCTGCATACACGAAGAAAGCACTCATTTCAAGTGTGTATCTCACCAGGATCTGACCATTCCAGCCGTGGAAACACCACCACAAACAAGATGGAGAACAACCCATCGCCCCAAAAGATTCCCACCAGCCCCTCTTGGGACAACGCCTGTGCCCTCCCCCAATCCCACCCCCAAACACCCCCTTCTCCGCTTTCTGCTACTAACCTAGATCCGCCTTTTCTAGACCGTTCTGTCAGTGGAATCCCAATTTCTTTCGCCCGGCGTGATGTCTTTGAGCCCACCTTCTATGTATCAGGGGTTTTTCCCTTCTTATGGCTGAGTGGTGTCCACCGTGTAGATATGCCGCACTGATCATCCATTCAGTCCTTGACGGGCGTCTGGCTGGCTTCCCGCTTGGGGTGACAATTACAAAGTAGTTGGGAGCGTTCGTGTCCAAATCCGTCTGTGGACACAGGTTTTCCTTTCTTTGGGGAGAACGGTTGTAGGAGAGGAATTGCTGGTTCATACAGTAAACGTATATTTGCTTCTAGAAGAAACTCTGAAACTGTTGTCCAAAGTGACTATGGAATCGTGCGTTCCCAGCAGCACAAACATTCCAATGGCTCTGTTCCTCGCCAACACTTGGTACTGTCAGACTCTCTAATTTAGCCACTCGGATGTGTCTCACAGTGGCTCTAATTTTCGTTTCCCTGAGGACTCTTGCCACCGAGCATCTTCAGCATGCTTAGTGTCATCTTTTTATGTGAAGTATCTTCTAACATTTTTCTCATTATTCCCAGGGGATTGAATTATCCTCCAGCATAACGTGTTTTGGGGATTTTATTGTCGTGGTTGTTAGTATACTGGATGAAGGTCCTCCATCAGATACACACATCATGAATATCTTCTCCTGATCAGTGACTGGGGTGGGCTTTCCCATTTTTGTATGGTGTCTTTCGAAGAACCTGGGTTTTAATTTTTGGTTAAGTTTAATTACCAATTATTATGTTTTCCTGGTGTAGTTTACACCACTTGTGTTTTTATCTAAGAAATCTTTGACTATCCCAAGGGTATATTTTCTCCTACGCTTTCTTCTTGGAGTTTTATAGGTTGGGCTTGTATATTTTGGTGTATGGTGCATTTCAATTTAATTTTCTAAGTGGTGTGAGTTAATGTTCAAGGTGCCTTTTTTTGCCCATCATCTACAGCGTCCAGAATGGGAGCCCCTGGCCCCAGGTAGTTGTGGTACCCTCACAATGTGGCTGGTCCGAATTAAGATGTGCTGCCCGTGTGAAATACACAAGACATGTCAGGGATTTGGAACCCCCTCCAAAAAATGCAAAATGCCTCCTTACTGATTTTACTGATTACATGTTAAAATGACAACGTCTCGGATATATTGGCTTAAATACAACTACTTAATTAAAATTAATTTTACCTATTTCCTTTTGCTTTTTCAGTACAGCTACCAGGAATTTAAAATCACCTTCGTGGCTTACATTATGCCTCTAGGGGACAGCAGTGGTCCCCGTGGACCCCCGTTCCAGCACGGTCCATCAAAAACAGCTCTTTCCCCCGGTTTGCCTTCCCACCGTGGTCAGGAATCGGACCATGCATGTGCGGCTCCCCGGACCATTGCACTGATCCCCGTGTCTGTCTGTGCCACGGCCACGCCACCCGCTGAAATCAAGGCCACGTAAGTCTTCCAATTTTATCCTTATTTTCCAAGTGTGTTTTTGTTATCTTAAGTTCTTTCCATTTCCACGTTAATTTTCAAGTCAGCTTCTAAGGTTTTTGTTGTTGTCGTTAAAACCTATTGAGACTTTATGAAGATCACATGAAATCTATAGATCAATTTGGGGAAGGCTGATGTCTTAGAAACAGTGGATCCTCTGAGCCACAGACTCAGTTTGTCGTTTCAAACTGCAGTCCTTTATAGTCTAACTTACCCCTAAATAGGTTATGGCTTTGATGTTATTTCACCTGATGCTTTTAGATTTTTATTTTCCCATTATCGACTCTAGAAACACAACTGAATTTCTTACAAAGTGACCCAGAACATTGCTATCTTACTGCATTTACTTATTATTTCCAATAGTATTTTGGTAAGTTCTTTTGGATTTTCTATATTTACAAGCGTGCCGTTTATGAAGAAAGACATTTTCTTCCTTCTTTCCAATCGCTCTTTGCTTGCGGTGCCTTCTCAGGCCAGCTGCACCCGCGAGGCAGACAGCAGTGGGGCCGGGAGGGGGTAGCGGGCAGCTCCTCCTCGGTCCTGGGCTGGAGGGCACCGTCCAGCCGTGCTGCCCATCTGCCCACGAGCCTTTGTCGGGTTCAGGAAATCTTCCTCATTTCCAGGTTGCTGAGAGTTTTCATGAATTGGTTTTGAATTCTCGCCATGTGTCTCCTGGGTGTACCAAGGCGGCCGTGTGGTTTTTCTCTCTCTCTCTCTCTGTTACTGTGGGTATTCTCGAATGTTTGGCTGGCTCCTCTCCCCTGGGGTTAGTACCCCGGGTGCTCTGTGCTCGGTGCATCGCCGACACCACGTGACCAGGGGAGGCTGAGCTCCGCCCCGATGCGCCCCCCCACCCCCCCGGGGCCTTCTCGGAGCACAGAGCTGCACGGCCCTTCCCTCCAGAGTGCTCCCCTGTGTGCTAGGTGGGGGACGTCCCCAGGGCACCTGGGGCCACCTGGAGGCCTAGCCACTTCCAACAATGGCATCCGTCCACCCTCTGCAGCGCGGCAGGGAAAGGGGCCTGCGCGGAGCCGAGACCGTGGTGGTCCGTTGGCACAGCTGACCACAGGGACGTCAGACCCTGCCTGTCATCAGGTTCACTTAATCCCCAGAAAACACTATAATCCATAGCGTCCTCCGCAGGATCGAGGACAGAAAGCGTGATTTATTGCTGCTGAAGTACATCCTTTCGTTCTTCCACACTGCCTTGGGGAGCAATTCCTCACAATGTCAGCAGCTGGCTGCGGACAAGAGGAAAGGGACAGAGCCAGGAGGAGGGAGAGGGGCTGCACAGGTGCCCAGGCCCCGGGGACCCTCGCCCAGGACCGCCGCTGACCACCCCAGGCCAGGGAGACGTCTGGCCCCGAAGGCCTCGCACGGGGGCTCTTGGGCCCACAGGGGGGCCCGGGTCTCCCCCACTTCCTGCCCGGCCAGGCCCAGCTGCCCGGGTTTTATTAGAACCAGTCGCACATGAGTTTCCTAGAAACAAAAGGGGCTGATCTCATCCGCCTCGGCCCGAGCACAGGAAGTGCTGGCACGAGAGCCCTTGCCGGGCCCGGAGCCTGCCCAGCACCACCTCCCTGGTCCTCACAAACGGCCGGGAGGCCGGTTCTCGTGGGAGCACTGTAGAGGAGGGGAAACCGAGGCACAGAGCGGGCCTGGCAGCTGGAGCCGGGCTGGTGCTCCGCAGGCCTGGCCCTCACAGGGCGGCCGCTGGGGCTGTCGCCCCTGCTTCTGCCAGGGACACACGGGCCCCGCGGGTACTGCACCGCACCACCCTCCGCAGCTCAGACGGAAACACTGACCACGGGGAGCCAGCTCTCCATGGTGGCTCCTCACCTGTTGAGGGGGGCACAGCCCTCTTGGGAGCAGGGAGCACCCCCACTACCCACCACCAGGCACACGGCGGCCGACCTCCTGGCGTCCCCTCGTCTGGCCCCAGCAGCCATCCCTGTCTTCAGGGCACAGCTGAGGACAGGGACCCACGCTGTCGGGGGCACAGGACTGTGACCGGGGCCCCGTGCCCTCCTGTGAGGCACACGCACGGCCTTCAGAGCAGCACGGGGGCACCACTTATGTGTCCGGCCACCACTCCTGACAGCACCGTGAACCCCACAAGGGCAGAACTCCGACTGCCTTATTCTCGGCCTGTCCCCCGAGACCAGAGTTGTGCCCCGCACGCGGCAGGACTCAGGAAGTACCTGTCGAATGAGTGCATGAGTAACCACACCTGCTCGTGTGGGGGACGGTGCTCGTGACCCACCTGGATGAGCGCGCCTCCTACTAACGACACGGGGAGCTGACACAGGGGCCACCTGTCAGTAGGGTTGCAAGCTACCCTAGCAGGTGGGGGCTGGGCCAGGTCGCCCAGAAGACGCACTCGCTCACCTGTCTGCCCCTGGGCTGGGAGGACCAGTAGCCAGGACTGGAGTGGCTGGGGCGCACAGGCACCCCGCCCCAGAGGTTTTTACACGGGGCCTTAGTTAGACATCAGGGCAGCCAGATTCTCAGGTGGCGCTGAAGGCTTCCAGAACTCGGGTCCCCGGGAAAGGTGGCAGGGACCTTTCGCCCCCTGACGTGGGGCAGGGACCACGTCGCCTTCTCTAAGCCAGCCTCGGGTCACGTGGCCTGGCTTCCTGCATTCTGAGGGAGTGGCCTGGCCAGGGTCGAGGGCCGGAGACAGAGATCCCACCACCAGACGGGAGGAGGGTCAAGTAGTGCATGGACATGTTTTAAATCGACCATAGATGAGCACCAGTATCGTCTCCATTTCACAGAGGACACAACCGAGGCACAGAGAAGTTAAGCGGGTGCCCCAGGGTCACACAGCTGGTTAGTGGAGGAGCCAGGATCCGAACCCAGAGTCGTGACCCCCTCCCTGTGTTACATTTCCAGGGGTTCCTGTTCCCTGACCCTCCTGCCTGGATCCCAGACCAGAATCCTTCTGATTAAAGCAGGAAGCTGCTTTCTCTGTTGCGGGGAATCAGTATTTTCTATGCTCCCTGGGGTCCCAGGCCCCAGGTTCACCCACGGTGATACTGAAGAGGACACGGTCCCTGCCCTCGGGGAGCCCCAGGCCGTCCCTGCAACGGCAGCCCGTGAGCTCTCAGACCACAGGAGAGCTGGCTGAAGGGCAGAGGGGCAGGGCCACTGGCCCTGGGGTATCTGATGGACCGGGATGGGGCTCACAGAGCTGACCTCAGCGTGGCTGACATCTGGGGCCGGGTACGCCTTGTCATGGCGGCCGTCCTGTGCACGGTCACTACGGAGCCACACCCCGGGTTTGACCAGTAGCCCCCACACCACCAGTTTCTGACAATGAGCACCGTCTCCGGATAGTACCGAACATCCCCTGGGAGCAGAATTACCCCTAGCGGGAAACACTGGCTTTGAGGAAGGAGCAGGAAGTTTTCTGGGTGGACGAAGCACCCTCCATACGGGCAGGTTCAAGTGGGGCTGAGAGGTAGGCTGCAGGGCCAGCTATGAAGAGGGTCGGAGAAGGTTCAGCTAGCGGGGGAGAGCCTCACCTCGCTCGTAGGGAAATCTGGACTTGGCCCTGTAGGCAACGGGGACCCGAGGAAGGTTGCTAAGCAAGGAGTGACATGAAAAGGCTTACTGCTTAGAAGGATCACCGTTAGTGGTATGGAGGTGCCAAGAGTGGCTTGGAGGCTACTGCACTGATCCGAGCAAGAGAAGACACGCACGCACACAGGTAGGAATGTCTCCAGGAGAGATGTGTGAAGTGCTGCAGGAATTTGGGACGAGGGGATGCTGAAGACAGAGGAGGGCCCCGGTGGATGCTCCGTGGGGCGCCTTGAAGGGGGTGGCCATGAGGGGGGACACTGCTTGCAGAGGAGGGCCCCCCTTCCAGACGCCCAGCTGAAGGACCCAGGCACGACTCTGGGGCCGCGTGCCGGGAAGGACACGCTCACACGTGGTCCAGGAGGGTGTGTTAGAGGGTGTGCAAGAGGGCCGAGCATGCACATGCCTGTCAGGGACCCCAGGATGAAGCTCCTGTCCCCCTGTGTTTTTACAGCTGTCTCACCCTAGAGGGCCTTGCAGGTGCCCAGAGAACAGGCCAAGGGCTGCCCTGCCCAGGGGCCACCCCATCAGCCAGAACAAGCCCCGCAATTTCTTAGAGTAGGCGTTTCAAGTCCCAAAAGGAGAAAGCTGATTTCATGTGGCTGTTCGTGGGGATGTGGGGAATCCGGGGGACGTGGAAGCAGAGTGTGGGAGCATCTTCTGTGGCCCCTTCCACCGTATCTCCGCCTCTGTCTGCCCCTTGCCCCGGGAGGGCTGGGAGGTCCCGGGGCACACGCCCAAGAATGGGCTGGGGCTCCCTGGCGGCACGCCCCACATGCCTTGCTCTGTGCCTGGCACGGAAACGATGCTCAGAGAATATGCATGATTCCAGTCTCTCACTGTGCCCATTAGACAAGTTCTGGAACTGTTCCATAAACACACCTTTAAAAGGCCGGCTCCTTCTGCTCAGCTATGCGAACAGTCAGCACCTTTTTAGCCAAAGAGAGAACTCTCGGCCCTTTTATCTGACCCGTGGAGACTCGGCAGGCCCTGAGGAGTCAAGCAGAGGGCCCACACAGACCGCGGGGGAGAAGGAAGAGCCCCAGTGTGGCCGGATGGGGCAGGAGGAGGAGGAGCACCGTCCCCCCGGCGGGGGCGTCTCCTGCCGTGATGTCCCCGCGCTATCCCGGGGCTGACCTGCACACAAGCAAACCTTGTGGGCTGAACGTTTGCTGCTGTTTCCTCCTGCGTATCTGTCTCCTCTGCTGGGCAGTGTTTCCTGGCAGCCGGGTGCGTGCCGGGTGGTGCCACGGAGCTGCCCCTGCAGCCGGGCTCGGCTAAGTGTGTGGGCCTCCCTGCACCCTTCAGCCTGGCACACAGGGGGCCTCCCTCTGCAGGACCGGGCGACCACCCCTCGGGCTCTCGGACGCACGGGAGTGTGTAACGTGCTCCGTATGTACCCTCCGGTGTCCCAGGTCTCTCCCCGCACAGAGCCTGGGCTGGGTGTCCACCGTCATCCCTGGCCGGCAATAACCTGAAGGTCAAGGCAAGGCAGAGATCAAGACCATGGTCTTGCGGGCAGTAGATAGGCACTCACTGCACACACGCAGCTGGACGGGCTTCCTGATGTCCTCTTCCCTGTCGGGACGGTGGGGACGAGAACAGACCGACCTCACAGGGTCATCATCTCCCTTCCCAAAACCAGTGGTGCCCGCGTTCAGCTCGGGGTCTGAGAGGCTCCCGTGTACGAGGTCACAGATGCCCCGGGTGGCCAGGTCTGGGCAGAGCAAAGTTTCCATCAGAGCCACACAAGCCACCGTAGGACCCACAGCTCACAGGGACCGAGAGGGACACCCACCTGCCAGGCATGCCCGGGGCAGCGTCGCTGCAGGGTCACGGCTGGGGTGTGCTGGGCGTCGCCACGCTCTAAGGTTTGGAGATTCGTCTGCACTGTTGATTGTCCGTTCTCCAGTCCTCTCTTGCTGGCCGTGACCCACCGTAACCGCCGCTGGCTTGTCCATGCACCAGCAAGGGACAGAGCCTTCCTTCCAGTGTGGGGGTCTCATCGATCGAGCCACCGGGCACGTTTTCGTACGGGTCTCTCGGGCACATGCCCAGGAGGGGAACTACTGAATTCGCATGGGTCCCACCAGCAGCGTCTGGGAGCTCCAGCCCCCTGCACCGTCGCCGAGCCTTGACGTTCTGGTGGGGGTGAGCTGGGTCCCACGGTGACTTTAACTCTCTCTTCTCTGGCGAGTACCGATGCTTGGAAGGATTTCGTGTGTTTCCTGGCCATTGCGGGTCTTGTTTGCAGAAGTGCGCTTGTGGCTTTGACACCGTGTTTAATGCAGTTGGTTGTTTGGGAGTTCTTTTTGCATCCCAGATACGGGTCCTTGATCAGGTATGTGTACTTACAATATTTTCTCTCAGTCTGTGGCTCGTCTTTTCACTTTCTTAATGGTGTCTTTTGGTAAACAGGAGTGTTTTATTTTGGTGAAGTCCCTTGGACCAACGTTGTCGTTTGGGTCCTGTCTTGGAACTCTGCCCACTCCAAGGTCCACCATAAATAAGCTCTTGTTGGCACCCTGCCAACGTCTCAGGCTGGGGAGTCTGTCCTGTCACTGCACCAGCGCCGGCACAGTGCCCGGCACGCCGTCGGGGACCATGGGGTCTCCCCAGCGATGTGGCTGGAGTGGTTAGAAGTGCTCCCCAAAACCCTGGGCCGCCCCTCCCTGCCTCCCGCCTTGGCACTCGGGGAAGGAGGACCCCCTCGGATGGAGCGCCTGGGCTGTGGGGCCAGCATGCAGCGTGGACTCCCAGCTGGCTGCGTCCATGGCCCTGAGCGCTTCCCCAGGGAGCCCGCCAGGATCCAAGTCATCGCCGAGCCTGGTCCAGACACCAGGGCGTCCCGGGAGCTCAGATCTTCCCGGAAGAGAAGATCAAAGTCCCAGCCCCACTTCAGAGGCAGGAATTTGATTGTGGAGATAACAGGCCATGGGATGGGCGGGTGAGCTAGCAGAGAGGTCACAGGAGGGGGACAGCAGGGTCCCGTGAAACCCTCACTCCTTGGGCACATGGGAGGCTCTGCCAGACTCTCGCATCCTGGGGTCCTCGCTGGATTAGAAGCCCTCAGCTCAGGGGCGCCTGAGTGGCTCAGTGGTTAAAGCCTCTGCCTTCGGCTCAGGTCATGATCTCAGGGTCCTGGGATCGAGCCCCGCATCGGGCTCTCTGCTCAGCAGGGAGCCTGCTTCCCCCTCTCTCTGCCTGCCTCTCTGCCTGCTTGTGATCCCTCTCTGTCAAATAAATAAATAAAATCTTTAAAATAAATAAAAATAAAAAGAAGCCCTCGGCTCAGAGAACGCAAAGGGAAACTCTCACCCAGGTGTCCAAGACCCTGAAGGGACGGGGCCAGCAATCCAGAAACCCCCGGTGTTGGGAGTGGGATAAGGACTTGGGTCAGAGGCAGCTCCTGCAGCAGAGCGTGGGTGCCGCCCCGCGGGCACCTGCAGTGTAGGCCTACCCCCAGCAGTGCGCCCACGTGTCCCCAGAGGGCACATTCTAGAATGTTCACTGCAGTGCAGACACCAATGGCCCCAAACTGGAAACTCTCCAGAGGGCCATCCACGGCAGCGTCAGAGAATAACATCAGGGCCCGTGTGCCGCGCACTCGCCCGGTGCACTGCACACTGCGGTCGGAGCTCCTCTGTAGGCAGGGAGGGCGGCCTCGGTGGCAGCGAGCAGCCTGGACTTGTCCCCCCGCGGGCGGCTGGCCGCTGCCCTCACTCCCATCGGCCTGCGAGCCGGGCTTGTTCCAGGGGGCGTCGGGCCGAGTGCGGCCACTTCTCTGGAGCCCGGGGGAGCCGGTACCACCGAAGGGAATAAACACACGGCGAGCAGGACGCGGTTGGCAGGGTCCTGGTTTTGGCCAAGGACTGAGGAACAGGGATGGAGCCCGGGGGCGGAGGAAACGGCCGGCCGTGTGAGGACTGCTCCCCTCCCGCTCCGAGGACGGGCTATTTATTTGAACAAGAACCCACACGGCTCTTTTTATCCCCTCTGGAGCGTATTTGATGTCGCCAAGAATTTCACGGTTATTAAAAGCTGCAAAGGAAAAATCCTCTTAGGGCTGTTGGCAGCAAGGGGTCGGCAGGTCTTCAGAGTGACGAGACGACAGGGCCGCCGAAGCTGCCCTTCAAGGCGACGGCCCCCAGAATCCCCGGACGCGGAGTGCGCACCGCGACCCGGGACCCAGCAGGGCCGCTCGCCAGCCTGTTCGCGGCCGCCCCACCCAAATGCCCAGCGATGGCCAAACAGAGAAGGGAACCAGGATGTACTCACAACGAGCTCGAAAAGTCGACAGCCACAGACCCACAAACATAATGGTGATCAGAAGAAGCCGGGCACGGGGGCACATGTGCCGTAGGACTCCGTGGCCGCAAAGCCACGGGGACGAGGAGAGATGGGGGTGGGGGTGGAAACGGGGCCAAGTGGGGACTCCGGGGGCTTTGGGGGCTGGTCAGCCTCCGTGCCTTCACCTGGGAGCCGGTGCCCTGGGCGTGCACTCCTGGGTGTGACCGTCACCGAGCGCTGCCCTCACGATGTGTGATTCTCTATGCGTGCACCTGCCTCAGTAAAACATTAGTGGACGTTTAAAGCACATTTTAAGAATGCAGCCCGACTAAGCCTTGAACGAAAAGCTGGAAAATGGCCCCCGCGTACCCTCCTGAAGGAGCCCTCGGGAGCTGACGTGTCCAGGCACGGAGCAGACGATACACTCGGGAATGCGGCCACGGCGCCTTCTGCTCGCCAGCCCGGGGCCACGCGCCCAGAGGTGGTCAGGGAAGGCGCCACAAGGCAGGAAGGCTTCTAAGCAAAGCTCTTTGTCTACCCCGCCCCGTGGCGCTGAGACAGGAGGCCGGCGTTGCTGCTCGCCGCAGAGGTCCACAGGCCCAGGGCCGGAAGCCACTGTCCCAGATGGCCTCCCGCAGAGTCTGGGACCGAAGGGGCGTCATGGCCGTTTTGCAGTGTGCACACCTTCTCCTGCTTGTTCGCCAAACGGCCGAACGCCGGTCGAGGTGCTGCTGGAAGAGGCTTTGCAGATGTGAATGAGGTCCCTAACCAGTTTATTTTCAATTAATCTAAGGAAGATTATGTTGGGTGGGCCTGGCCTAATCAGTAGGGAGGTCTCCATAAAAGGGTGTAAGTCTGCCTGCCAGAGGGACTCCAGTCACAGGCTCTCAATTGCTCTCCCTTAGCTCTGGATCCTCCTTCGTTGGTGTCTGCCCCCTGGGGACAACGCGCCCCACCCCGGCCCCTGGGTCCCAGCCTGTTCCTCCTCCTCCCTCCCTCACTGCCCGCCCTGCAGCCGTCAGCCAGGCGTGGCTCCCACAGCCCTGCAAACCACTGCCCCATGACAGACCCGTCCCTCTCCCTGTCTGTCAGTCCCTCCATCCCTCTGCAGATCCGCGTCTAGATCCGGATGTCTAGATCGCTGTCCATAAGTACCCCGCACACCCCTGCACCCCCCTGCATGGCTGTGTCCTCTCTGACTGCTTCGGCTTCCCCCCACCCTCCGAGTCCCAGCACTGGGCCTCTGTGCCCCCCACTGACAGGTGTCAGCCACAGCATGGCGGTAAGCACACACACCTGCCCCACACCCACTTGTTCGGCAGCCCTCCTAGGCTGGCTGTCCCCCCACAACATCCCAGGCTCCCCTCCGGCAGATGGGGGCAATCATACAGCACCTTCCTCACCATGACCGTGAGGGTTAGACGTGGTGGCGCAGGTAAAGCCCCTACGTCATGCCCACCAGCACCGTGGGGACCGTGCGCCCATCAGCTGTGGTTTCCCGTGACACGGACATGACAGCTCGTCTCGGTCTCCCCGCGTCAGAGGGGGGCTGGGCTGGATCTGCCCTCCCTAAATTTAGGTCATGCGAGTGACACTGTCGCTGTCCCTGTGCCTTGTCTTACCTAATTTGTCTCTCTTACTCAACCTCTTGTAACTTAGAATCTTATTTAGGAGGGAGACTAAATCCTATTTAGGAGGGAAACTAAAGTTTCTCCCATCGCCAGGAGAAAAGGGAAGCCAGTCTCACCTTCCGGAAATGGAAGACAGCCTGAAAATCCAGTCTTTGGTCTATAACCCCCAAAACCTAGAGGCTCTGAAAAACACATGCCTGCTTTTTGGCTTCCGTTTTCTTTTGCTGTCGTAAATCTGGTGCGTTCCCACCGGATGGCAAAACCTGAGCCCTCTGACCTGAGGTCATTCTGTGTATTTATTCCAATTACGTGAAAATCACCTTTCCCGGAAGAGACAGAACTAGACACGGGTCCACGAGTGGATGGATTCGCACACACACCCTGCCCGCGCGGAGGGCTGCGGGAGCCTCACGGGGACACGGGGGTCGGCCGGCCGGGGCGTGCGGGCTGGGGCCCCTCCCGGGGCCAGGCTGGGCTGTGCAAGGGAGCGGCCCCTCCGCACGGCGGTCCCCACGGAGTCGGTGTTGTCTGATTCTGTACAAGTACCCACTTCCTCCCCAATTAAAAAAGAAGACATTTGTGCTCCCTCTGCATTTTCTGTAGCGTGGGACACAGAGTCCAGGAGCCCAGCTCTGTCGCCCACCGAGGACTTACCCAGGCAAGTCACTGGGCCACACAGAGGGACCCTCCCAACCTGGACTCGTGCTCCACGCCCGACGTGCCCACTCTGGTGTAACTGTGACCGCTCGCTCGCATGGCTGTCAGCTACGGTGACGCCCCATCGGAGGCTGCAGTCCCGGTGCTGGGACAGACCCCCAGGAGCCCCCTACCACACAGTGCGGCGATGGTGGCCCTTGGGGACTCTCCCCCTGGCCCTGCCCAGCCCCCTTCCTTCCCCACCCCCACCGCCTCCAGAATCCTGCACGCTGGGAAGTCCAGAAGCCTCCGGCATCCTCCATCCTCCCTTCTTGTGCCAAATGCGGGCCCACAGGGAGAGAGGAGCCTCAAGGCCGAGGGAGGATGCTCATCCTGGTGCTCGGAGGCCAGCAGTCCCTCTGAGACTCCGTAAGCACAGTGCTCGGCAAAGCAGCTCCGGAGTTCTAGGTGGTTTCCACGGCTTGGGACTTATAACCTTGTTTTCTTCTTTTCCCATGTAGAGCAAATGCCTTGGCTCCTGGCCAGCCTCTGACCAGCAGCTTATAATTACCCACGTGTGGGGAAGGGCAGGGTGGAGCCTGAGAAGGGCGTGCAGTGTCATGGGGAGCAGGGGCCGGAAGCCGGGAGCTCTCCTGCTCCCCGGCCCCGAGGAGGCTCTGCAGGGGAGACCAGGACACGTTCACGGAGCCACCTCGCCTCCAGTCTCTGTGCCTGCAAGGGCAGGGGTGGCCCTGTCCTCCCCCCCCAACCCAGGACTGTGTCAGTCAGTGCACCTGCTGCTGTAACAAGCAGGCCCTCAGATTTCAGTGGCTTCACACAACCAGAGTCCACTTTTCACTCTGGACATGATCCAGGGCATATCAGCGTGGCTTCGCACGCTCATTCAGGGACCCAGGCTTCTGCCACCTGGGGCTCTATGTCCCTGGGGGCGGCCAACTTCCTCTGTGGGATGCTCTGCGTCCTGCCCGCAAATAGAGGCAGGGGAGAAGGCACCTTGTTCTGAGCCCATCAGCTGCTCCAACCAGTCCCTGGGTTTGAGAGCCTGAGGCCGCTGTCTGGAAGCCTCAAATCTCTTTAAGTGTAGACTGAAGGAGAACACTCACTTTGACTCACCACATCCAATAGTGACCCTCCCTCCTCATCTGTGAATTTATTCCTCACCCTATAGACCTTCCTTCCAGATTCTCAGGTGGCCTCAGGAAACTGTGGGCTCTTACTCTATTAATACCTAGATTATAGGCAAGTGCTATAGGCAAGTGCTTTCAAACTGAATAAATGCTATGCACATACCATTCTAAGCTTGTGGGGAAATCTTGACAAATCAAGAAAGGCTCTCTTATGCAGTCAACAACCTGCACAACTGTGCTCAGCAATCCTGTTTTAAGTTCTGCTCAGCCTTGGGGTGGGAATGGTGTGAGCTAGTCCTCAACCCAACCACAGAGTCATAGTAGAAAGGAAATGAGGTCATCTAATCTGGTGGTTTTGAAAGCCTGACTCCTTCCATCTCCCTCCAATTCTCCAAACCCTTCTGGTCCAGTCCAATCTCCTCAATTTCCTATAGGGAACCTGAGGTTCAAATGGAGCTGGGACTTTCCCAAGGTCACAGAGCCCTGGTATTGGTCAAAATTAGACAGCAGATCAGTTTCAAACTCCCAGTTTGGCCATCTGGACCAGCACTGCCCCCCCAAAAAAATAATAAGAGCCACATGTGTAATTTTAAACTCTCTAGCTGCCATATTTGAGAACGTTAAAAAAAAGGGGGGGCAGTGAATGTTAATTTAATAATATATTTTCTTTAACCCAATATACCCAAAACATCAACACGTAACATAAGTTAAAAATGTAATGACATACTTTATGTTCTTAATTTCATACTAAGTCTTCAAAACCTGGTGTGTATTTTACACTTAACACGTCTTCATTTGGATGCTAAATTTGCCCTGGAAATACTCGATCTGTATTTAGAGCTCGTAAAATTTGCACTTGAAAAGGTAGATTCACATGCCAAGTTGGTACAGACCTGCGTACGTATGCGTTTCCTTAACAGCTGAATCAGGTATCCGCTTTCCAGTTAAAATTACTTAAAATGAAAGAAAACTGAAATGTCCATCCCTGGGTCCCACGGGCCACATCACAAGCGCTCGGTGGCCACACGTGGCTCCTGGAGCCCGAAACCGTTCCCTGCATCCTTGCAGCTCTGGACGTGGGCCATGCCTACCATGACCCCCGGGAACCCTTCATTCCCCAGGCCCCTCGGGGGGAAAGGGGCAATCACACTGGGAAAGGGACCGGAGCGCGGAGAGCTGTCCTCCTCCTCCTCCTCCTCCTCCTCCTGCGGTCGGCCATGTGCGGCTCCTCGGGCTCCCACAGCGGAGGGCGGCCTGAGTCTGGGCACCCCCTGGACAAGGCCTGGACACAGCCCTCTGCTGAGGGCGAGGACCAGACGAGGGACGCAGGGCTTCCGTGCAGAGCCAACGCCCGACACCCTGAAGGCCCACGGGCCACGTGGCTGCGGAGAGTCTGATTGCAATTCTGGGCCCCCAGAGGGGGGGCCCCAGGTCACCCCGGCTCATTTCCTAGGCCTACTTGCCTCGGTGCCACAGATAACAGTTCTGGGGGCAAAAGTCTGAGATCGGGGTCTCGCCAGGGTTGGTTCCTTCTCAGAGACGCCCAGGGAGGGTCCCTCCTGCCTCTTCTAGCCTCGGGTGCTGCTGGCCGTCCTCAGCACTCCTCGGCCTTGTTGGCACACTGCCCCAAGGTCTGCCCCCGTCTCCCCATGGCCATCGTCCCTCTGCGTGTCTGTCTCCTTGTGGGGACACCACGCTGATGGGGTTCTGCCAAGACCCAGCTCCCCCACAGGGCACGTTCACAGATGTGGTGGAGAGGCGGGTCGGGCTTGCACACATCTGTGGGGGGAACCCTACCCACAGTGTGCTTTACAGTCATCTCATTAATTTCCATCCACCTGGAAGGTCTATGTCCCCGTTGTGCAGACAGGAAGCAGCCCCGGGACGGCGGGAACCTCGCACTCAAAGCCAGTCCTCCCCCATCAGGGCTGCCGGTCCCTCCCCAGGCACTTCCTGGACATTCTTGGGCTCCTCCAGCTCGGAAGCTGGGATGAGATGTGTAAAACCCCCTCCGACCACTTCGACCCCAGTGAAGTGCCCTGGGGTGAGAATTCTGATCAATTTCGGCCACTTTCCTACGGAATTGACCAGGATTCTGGAAAAGGCAACGGGACATCTCTCAGCTCCTTCCAACCCAACCCCAGCGCACCCAGAGCACAAAACGGAAAACTCCAGCACAGCGTCTAAAAATGAGTTTTCCTCTAATTAGCTGATGAGGGGAAGGCCAGGGGGCAGCCTGTCTCACTCCTACAGGGGGATGCCCCCCACCTTCTGGAGCCCTGTTGCAGCTCACAGCCCCTACCGGACCCCCAGGCAGCCAGCCCCCTGCCGAGAGGCGGAGACAAGGCCAAGGGGAGCTCCCCCGGAGCACAGGGCCACCTCGGGACCCACCTGGTCCCTGCACCAATGAGGGATGAGAAGCAGGAGGGCCCTGGAAGTGTCCAGAAGATCCCTCCCCGACCTGGCCAGATGGGCTCTAGGGAAGAGTGTTGATGCTCGCCAGGGTGACGTGGGGAGAGTGGGGGGCTCGGCTGCCAGGTCCCACCCTCCGGGCCGAGCCGGGACAGGGGGCCAG
This sequence comes from Procyon lotor, assembly GCA_028646535.1. Lineage (NCBI taxonomy): Eukaryota > Metazoa > Chordata > Mammalia > Carnivora > Procyonidae > Procyon > Procyon lotor. Next base: position 1,881,400 of record CM053620.1, read on the forward strand.
CTCCCTGGGGAGGTTGGAGGCCCAGAGCGGCGGGCTCTCCCCAGGTGACAGTGGGGGCAAGGCTCCTCCCAGTGCAGCCACAGCCTGCGTCTGGGGAGGGGGGACTTTGATCACAGGGCTGTGTCTGCCGGCTGGAGCCCGACCATTTTCCTGCATCTCATTACGGGAGCCCCGCGCCGCCAGCCCCTCAGACAAGCCTGGCATTCTCCGCTTGACCTAATAAAGCCTTTCTGAATTGCTCTGCCCGTTCCTGGGGAAATGAGGAGGCCTGCTCCAATTACTCCCCTAAGAAAAGCCTCTTAGAAAATGCCGGAGTGTGGGCAAAGGAAGGCTCTTCCTGCCTGCCCGGGAGCAGAGCTCGGAAATCCCAGGCGCCTTCTGCAGCCGGTCCCTGAGAGGGGCCTGTGTGGAGTTTGGGACTCTGGGGTGTAGGGGGGGGAAGGCGGGGCCTCCGGGGGCCTCCACAGGCCCTGTTTGCCTCCCACAGGATAGGGGGGCTCTTGTCTCGCAAATTGGCAGGTGAAATTGAGCATTAAGGAAACGGGGGCCTGGCCAGGTCAGGGTGGAGGCGGAAAGAATTTGGGCTTGGTGGGAAATATGCCGAAATGTAACAGATGGGGGTGGAGAGAGCCTTTCGCAGGGTGCTGGGTCTCTCTGAACTACTACGAGGATCACAGCCCCACAGGACTGGGTCGGAGGATACCCGGTCTGGGTTTGGAAAATGGTGCTTTAATTTGACGTTCAGGAACCTTCGCCTCCCTCCCCCCAACTTCTAGGGAGGAGAGAGGCACACCTTCCAGCAAGTGACTCCGGAAACCCTGGAGCTGCCGACCCCTCAACCCCTTGTTGGTAGGGGGTCCGGGGAGCTCTCGCCAGAAAAGGAAAGGCAGGGAAGAGCAGCGGGAGACGCTAGGCTGGGAAGCCATTCCCTGAGAGTCCTCAGTTGTCCCCACAGAGAGCATGACAGACCAGGTCACCCCACAGCGCTGTCTCTGGGGAGCAGGTGCTCTGAGCCTCTAAACCCCCAGGTTGATCAGTCCCTGGACACGAGCTGCCTTGTGCTACAGCGAGATGGTATAAAATTATGCAAAACAACTGTACGCGTGCGTCTAAGGACGAGCTTAGAGATGCGATTACACATCAAATGTATTAAACAGTGCATTTTTAAATGATCTCATTTTCATAAATTTGGGTATTTTTTTTTTAAGTTAAAGGAAGTTAAAGGCCTGATTCACTCTGAAATGTCCGTCCACTTGAAGTGACTCACTTTTCAGCACGTGGCTTCTCTGCCCCGAGCTGTACCCATGGCAGACATTACTAATCTATCACAGAACAGAGCAGGCTCCCTCTGATCACAGTGCCTCCAATGTGATGTTCTCTCTGCCTGGAGCTCCCTCCTTTCCTGTTCCCTGCCAGGTCTCAGTTTAAATTCTCCTCCAGACGGCTGTCCTGGCCATCACCCACCGGGCCAGCTGTCCCTTTTGCACGTTCACCCTGTGTCTGTATCTGCCCCCTTCCTGTCTCTCCCAGGGTGTGAGTTTCATCAGAGCACAAGTTGATGTCCTGTTCACCGTGACCCCCAGGGCCTGGCACAAAGCCTGGCATACAGTAGGAGCTCACGGTGAGCATTGCAGAGGTGTCCCCAGACCCATTCCTTCCTGCCTCGTCGTGACGTAGACACAGGTGTCCAGAGGGACTGCTCCTACCCCAGGGCTCAGGTGTGAGTCCTTGTCAGAGAGATGAGCCCAGGGAAGTCAGACATAAATCAGAAAGAGCACATTATTCTGCTGGTCAGAGGGATTGGTCCGGGAATGGACACGTGATCCATGTGGGCCAACAGGATGTGATGGGGACCTTACTGGAGGCATCTGGGAAGGAAGAGTCCACTCTTAAGAACAAGCTCTGTCAAAAAAAAAAAAAGAAGCTCTGTCTCCTTGTGGATGGAGAGGTGTGTGGGGGTGATGTCTGGAGCTCCTGCTGCCCTTTTGTGACCGAGAGAGGAGGAAGCCCATCTGAGAATGAGCTAACATGGCAGAAGGAAAGAAACGGGGTCCTTAGTGACATCACCGGGTGCCAGAGCAAATCAGAGCCGACACCCAACCCACCTCTGAAATATCCCTTCCTGAATCAACAGATCACATCTGCTATTGCGTCTGCCAGCACCGTCGGGCTCAGTCTCTGGTTCCCACCTCTCCGACTCAGCCACTCGGTTTGCCCCGTGGTCGCGGGGTCCGCAGGTCCTGGAGACAGACAGACAGCCCGGGCTCAGACCCCAGCTCCAGCACTGCCTCCCTGTGGGGACTTGGGCAGCAAGTCTGCCCCCAGCAGGGCAGCCTGACCCTTGGGCTCTTCAGATGTCAAATGCGGTAAATACAGAAGACTCCTCCAGATCAGGGGCTGGGCGTGACTTCCCCTTTCCCCGCCGTCTCCCAGGGCCTCACTCCACCAGCCACAGCTGACAGTCACGAGAGGGATGGGCAGCAGCCACACGCCAGAGCCGTGGGGGCCGCATGGCGCTAGCTCTTTCTGGAACAGATATGCACACTTTTATAACACACACTGACACAGCGCTTAACAGAGGCCTGGCAGTGTCCTCCGTGCTCTGCAAATACTAGGGGATCATCGACAACCCTAGGACGTGGCGCCCTGGCTGTCTCCCCTTTACAGGTGGGGACACCACGGCCCAGAGAGGCTAAGTGCCTGGCCTGAAGTCACAGAGCCAGTGGGCGGTGGAGGCTGGATTTGAACTCAGGAGACCGGCGACTCTGAAGTCGGAGCACTGAACCGCCTCATCACGGCCAGAGGATAACGCACATCTGACACATCAAGACGTTTTACCTGAAATACCTCCCTTGGTCTGCACGAAAACCCCCCAAATAGGTAGCATTGTTCTCCTGTTGTAAGGATAGAGGGAAAAGCATCTCTGAAAACTGGAAGAAATGTTACATTCAAGGATGGGCGAATGACCGGTCGGAGGGCGCCGAGGGGACCCCTGAGCTCGGTGACCTGTCGGAGGGCGCCGAGGGGACCCCTGAGCTCCCGGCCAGGACGGGACTCGGGAAGTTCCTGTTCCCCCTGGAGCAGTGCTCTTGGGACCGAGGGCCTCATCCTGTCTGGGATCCCTGGGAGCCGCCCTGGGCGCTGAGTTCCCAGGGGCTTCAAAGGGAGCCCGGAGCCGGCTGACCTCTCGGGGGCGAGGACAGCAGGGAAGTGGGCCTGGCCCTGGCTGCCGCCGACGCAGCCTGCTGTCAGACGTCAGAAGCGCGAGGCAGCTTTGGTCTTGGCCCTCGGCTGATGGAGCCAGGGCAGCGCGGGGCCAGACGCTGCTGGGAACCGTGCTGGCATTTCCTTGTTTTGTCAACGCCACCAAAGCGCCCCAGAAACCACATGCAGAACAAAGTGTCCGGGCTCTGCCTGGAAGGCGAGAGGATTAGAGGGGGAGAGGTCCGCATGCC
>CM053620.1:1885354-1909235 GCA_028646535.1 Procyon lotor
AGCTTCCCGCTCCAGCTGGGCAACCTCGCACATCTCTGTCCCTGGGCCTGTTTCCTCGTCTGGAAAGCGGCCTTCCGTCTTACTGATGTGAGACAAGCGTTCAAGGCACCACGGAGAGGTAGCTCCCCGCAGGGCCGCTCTTAGAAACTGCGTTCCTGTCTTCTCTCCAAGGCCGTCTCCCACCTCTTTGCTTCATTTCAAACACAGGCCTCCAGGCCAGCAGGCTCCTGGCCAAATGCAGGCCACCTCCCGGCAGGGCGAGGTCCTCTGGAGCCACTGAGCCCGACTCAAGGCCTGGGGGAAGTGGGGCCATAAACCTCCCCCGGCCTGCTTGTCACCGGAGATCACACCCTTATCAGAATCAAAGCCACCCGGCTGACGGCTGAGGCTCCGGGACCCCGGCCCTGGCGGTCAGCCCCTCGCTGTCACTGGGGCCCCCCCGCACGCCAGCCACCTTGCTGGGAGGCCCGGCCCAATTTGATTTGGGCCAGAAGGTGGCTTGCTGCGTCCCCAGGAAAGATGCTTATCTCTCTGTGCAGAGAGGGCAGGGCAGAGGTGTCAGGGGGGAGGGCAGGGCCGTGCCTCCGAGAGGGAAGACCAGGTCTTCCCTCTTCACCAGCCTGCTTCCTGCTTCACCAGCCCCTCGGCTCTCGTGCCGATGGCTGGAGCCCCAAATGGCTTTCAAACCCTGGAGGGCCCTGAGCCCCTGTTTCTCGCAGCCGCCGACGGATCTACCAGCCCAAGCACTTTATTCCAGGAGGCCGGAGAGGGAGAGACAAGAGGCAAAGCCCCCCTGACCTCATACCCAGCATCAGAAGGTTCCAGAAGGGCCTGGCCGGTCTGGAAGCTCAGTAAAGGCCCACAGAGCTGTCAGGGGTGTCACCTTGACCAGGTCAGGATCCTGGAAGCTCAGACAGAACCTCGAGATGACAGGAGCTGGGCTGTTCTTGTTGGAGACACCAGGGGAACTCTGGGCGGGGTCCACGCCGTTCCACCGCCCGGGTTCGCATCCGGAGTCCGGCGGCATGACTACGGGGGTGAAATCGGGTGAGTGAGGGGGCATCCCTCAGAGGGTCACCGTGCTGTGCCCGGCACGCGCCCAGGGTGGCACTGTTACCCAGACACCGTCATGAACGAACGGGACGTGGAGAGTCTGGTGACGGCGCAGGAGCCACAGTCTGGAAGGAAAGACCCGTGCGTGCGGCAGGATAACACTTGGGTCTGCAGCCGAGACCCGACGGCTGCTTTCCTGTGGTTTCCAGAGCCTTTCAGTGGCCCCGTATTCCGTTTTTAAAGAGTCTAAACCGAAGAGAGGCGGTAAGAGATGTGCCGGGCGGCCAGACCTGGGACAAGGCGGCTGGTCTCTCCGCTCTGGCCTAGGACAGACCCCGAGTCCTGCAGGGCCCCGCGGCCCCTCCTGCAGCCTCCTCTGGGTACAGTGGCCGGTGTGAACTCCTGCCACCGTGCAGTTACCGGAGATGGCTGGGGCTTTGCCACCTTCTGTGTGCGTGCGGCTTCCCCGCGCGGTGCCCGTGGCCTCTGGTCCCCACGCCCCAAGGCTGAGCTCCTCCGCTCAGGCCCACAGCCCCGAGGCCGGCTGCCAACTCCACGTGCGCCCACCTCCACCTGCAGCCCGCACTCTGGCCTCACCTGCTGCGGGGACAACGATGGACGAGTGAATGAATGACGACGGAAACGTGCAAGCCTCCGGAGAAAGCTCGTTGGGGGATGAGATGAGGACAAGCCTGGGACACCGATGTTCAGCCCTCTTGGGCTGCAGAGGGGCTCTGGACACGGGGAGGCCTGGGCTCCAGCCCTGCCTCTGTCCCCCACTCGTCGTGCAGCCCCCGCACACCAGAAGCCTCGTTCTGGGAGCCCCCGGTTTCTGTGTGCAAAGTAGTTCCCGGTCTGTCCGTCGTCACTCCTTGTGAGGGCCGAACGAAATGGGGCGTGAAGCCATGGGCACGTAGTAAGTGTTCACCCCACGTGGCTGCAGAGAGGCCGGCGGGAGCGTGGAGCCCACCGCCCAGCCTACCGCCCAGCCGGCCAGCGGCACGCACGTCACCGTCCCTGGGGAGATCCCAATGGCGTGAGTTCCTGAAGCCCAGAGCTGTGCGGAGATGGCCGATTGCAGGCTGGGCAGGGAAGGTCGCGATGCGCCGGGAACCAGCCCTTCGGGGGAGGCCCGCTGGACGGCGTCGGGTGCAAGACGAGCTCACCGCCAGCCTCCTGGCTGCTCCAGGGGCCCCGCCTCCTTGCTTGTCACAACGGCCCGCCGGGGGGAGCTCCTCTGATGTCCACTTGGCCCGAGGGGGAACCCCTTGCCCAGAGTCCACAGGGACCGTTGGGCAGAAAACTACCTGGCTTGGAAGCCGAGTTTTTCTGCTACCTGGTGTAGACCCCACACCCGTTCTCAAGGGGGCCTCTGCGGGAATCCTGAGCTGGAGCAAGGCCATCCCTAAAATGCCTTAGAATGCGTGTCTGCTTCACTGCTCCAGATTAGCCGCGACACGCTGTGTGTGTGTGTGTGTGTGTGTGTGTGTGTGTGTGTGTGTGTGTGCACGTGCGTGTGTGCGTGTGTCCGGGGCCTGGTCCTCTCGGCGGCTGTCCTTGGGGAGGTTGTGTCCCCTGTCTGGGGAGACTAGACGCACCCCGGACCCTGTCACCCCGAAGTCACGAGGTACGTGGGGGAGCGAGGTGGGGCCTGTGGGCGGGTCACTTGCACTTCAGCCCGGGGACAGCCCGGGCTCCCGCCTCCGCCTCCGCAGAAAGCAAGGGTCTCTGGGGCTGTGCAAGCTCAGGGGCCCACAGTGACACCACGTGGCCACCACCCGAGCAGCAGCTGCCGCGGGGCGGGGGGGGGGGGGGGGGGGGGGGGGGGGGGGGGGGGGGGGGGGCGGTCAGACTTGTCAGGGCCCCCCTCCTCCTGCAGCCCTGAGGACATACATACAGCTCTTGCGCAACCAAGAGGCTGGGGGTCCCAGACCCCAAGGTCTGCGAGACCCCGGGCAGAGCAGGGCCGGTGAACGGAAGGGGTGGTAAAGTGCAGCTCGACCGTATCCGACCTCCAGACTGGGGAGAGCTGGGCGGACTGGTTCTGTTTCATAGCCCCCTCCCCGCCCCCCCAGCTCCTGTCGGGAGCACAGCCCAGGGATCAGAGTGCCTGTCGGTGCGAAGAGGTGTCTGAGTGGCAAACATTCAATGGAGGCAAACTTCCAGGGGTAGCCGGGGAGGCCGGCCGCACTTTGGGGAATCTCGCCCAGGGCCAGCGCTGACCACTTCCTCGAATTCTTCTGTGTGCGTGAGCTCCCCCAAGGGTCTTTCCTTGCCTGACCCCGATGCGTTCTCACGTTGTTCTGTTTTTCGGACAACAGCCCGTTCCCAAGGCAACCAGTTTGGAACCCGAGTCAGACTAGAGTCTTCCCTGCAGGGAGATTCGGCCCTTAACTCGTCCCTTGGTCCTCCACCCACTCACGGCGTGACCTCAGAAGACTGCCAGACCCCGAGCAAGGAGCTCCCCTTCCCTAATGGGACCTCGCCCCAGGGGCCCAGCACGGTGGAAAGAGGGAGGCAGGCTGGGACCCAGAGCCCGCCTGGCCCGGGGAGCCCCCACCGTCCCAAGCCTTCCTGCGTTTTCAGTGTAAGCCTTTTCTGCGAGCCAAGTACACAGGTCCTTCGTGCGGCGCTCAGTGGGTTCCACACATGGGACACCCTGTGCGCCCGGCGCCCAGAGAAGAGCAGCGGACCAGCCTCCGCCCACCAGAATACCCTCCGCATCCCCTCGTGGGCACCCTGTCCGCCCCGGCCCCAGAAGGGCAGCCACTCTCCTGACCGCCAATAGCGGAACTTTCTTCTGCCTGTTACTGAACTTGACACAAATCACCTCGCGTGGCATGTGCCCTCTGGAGTGTGGGCTGGGTCCTCAACATCTTGGTGGCAAAGCCACCCACGCTTGCGCTCCAAATCTTGCTGCCCCCTTTCTAGGCCCCTGGTCTTCTGGATGAGAGAGCGCAGAGGCCCAGAGAGGGAGTGTGCCTTGCCCAAGGTCACACAGCAAGACTAGCCGCCCGGTCTCCAGACTCCATGTGGGTTCAGTGGGCTTTCGCTGACCCCAGACTGCAGGGCGGCTGTGGATCTCAAAGCGTATTCCACGGACCAGCAGCAACGGCGTCACACTGGACGCTTGTTAAAATGCATATTTCCAGGGGCCTCAGACCCGCTGAATCCCAATCCCTGAGGACGAGGCCCCGGGGTCTGCCGCTTAGCAAGCCATTCAGGTGTTTCTCAGGCTCAGTTAGGGGATCCCCGCAGACCCTGAAGGAACACCATGCGATTCTTCGTTTTATTCACAAGAGGGAGCCAGCGCCCCAGAGTCACAGACTGGTGCTCTTCCCAGAGCCCCAAATGGCCCGGTTCGCCAGCATTTTCACCTGGTGGCTCACAGCACAGCCGGCCCCCTGCTCCGGGAAGATACTGAGCAACACCAGTCAGTGGTGTTCAGGGAAGAGAGAACTTTTGTGAACACGGGAGGCAGGACACCTGAGTCCTAATACCACTGCCACCTCCTCCGTCCTAAGCCTCGCACCCGCTAGAGTTCCTGCGGCCTCGGGATCTCCCTTCACTGCTCAGGGCTCCAGATCCCTCATCTGCCAAGCAGGGCTGCTGCACCCTGATGGTCCCTGAGTCCCCACCCCCAGCCTCCATGTTTTACAAGACATCGATTGGTGTCTGTAAAATGTTAGGGAACAGAAGGCAATGTTGTCACGCAGATGTTCGTAGGCTGTTTGGGGATGGTTCTGCTCTGCTTCCCTGTATTTTATAGCAAATCTTCAGAAATCACATGCTCTCTTGCCAGGATACTGGGACTGGAGGCTTTTGTGCCTACGTGTGAGGTCGGAACCGTGGCAGCCATCTTGGGCCCATGAGGAGAGATACCCGAGGAAAACACGCTAAGGGTGGCAACGCTGACAACGGGCCAAATTTGAGCCCTTCACAAAGTCCTTGACCTCATGAATTAGCCTGGAGTTTCCCTACCTCGGAACTTCTAGTGAGGTAAGTTAATAAATCCCCTGGTAGCTCACTCCGTCTGGGGCTGGGTCTTCTGTTGCTTGCAGCTGAAGGCCCTCTGTCTGGCTTGCTTGTCTTGCCATGTTAGCTAATCGTCCACTGGTGGCGAAGACAAGTGCCTTTCTCGTGCCAGTAGCTGCCGTGAGCACAGCAAGACACTCGGCACAGCGGCCGGTGCCCGGAGTCCTTGGTAGAGAAGGTTGGAGAGGCGAGACACAGGGGCTTGGGAAGTTGACAGCCATCCAGGGGGCTACAAGGAGGGAGTCGGTGGTGGGGCCCTGCGTCCTCCAGGGCCCCCGAGTTCAAAGAAGGTCGTCCAGCACTTCCCACGGAGAGAGCGAGGGGAATGTTCAAATCCAGGGCGTCACCACGCTGACTTATGAAGACAGCGCCCGGTCATCCCCGGCCTTGGAGCTCCTACTGAAGATGCCAGGCCAAGGCTTCCTCGGAAGGGCACTTGCCTTGTTACAAAACTATAATTAGATTTCTCTGGACAGAATAGCTTCTTTCTCCCGGAGCAGAATCGAAGGGCAGTCGTGAATGTGGTCGGCATTGCTGTGCCGAGCCAGTTACAATCAGGGTAGGGATCGGAATCCAGAAGATGGCCTCGGAGCCTGACTTCTTCTCCTGCAGTGTCAACCCCGCCCCCTGGGGCCCGGGCAGCTCTCTAAGACTATACACGGCTGACTTAGAAAGGCGCCGAGCCAGAGACACCGAGCGAGGGCCTGTCCGCACAGTCACGATGGGGGTGATGACGGTGGTGACAGACCCATGACGTAAGTCACGGTCATGTCATTGCCCTTCCTGGTACTTAAACCAGCCTTGAACCTTGTGCTGCCACCACCTTGTTACTTCCCTCACCCTCCCCGAGGCCTCCATCCCCGGGCTCTGAGGAGCATGTCCTCCTACACCATGGTGGCCTCCATGAGCTGGTCTCACAGGGACCCCGACAGAGGTGTGCACTGGAGAAAGCATGAGTTCGAACCTGAGTCTTGCTGCTCCCTGGGCATGTGACTCTGGGAAGGGACTTCCTGTGGGCCTCTCCATCGGGCCCCGGGGTGCGGGTTACTGGAGCACTGACACGGGCGATGGACACAGGGGCTGAGGCAGGTGCACCTGACAAGTGCCCGGACTGTCTCCTCCCCTGACCCTGCTGCACACAGAACGGTGCGATCGTCCAAAGGACCCCTGCTCTAGACCTCCAGCAGGGCTCTGCCAACCTTACCAACAGAGGCGTCAGCTATGCAGCTGGCCCCGGGCCGTGTCCCAGGAAAGCCAAGGCAGAACCTCCAGGGAGGGGTCAGCGGTTCACAAACGTTCCCGGTGGTTCCAACAGGCAGCCCGAGTTCTGGGCCAGCTCTGCCGGCAGGAACAGGAGGGGAGCATAGGGACAGGAATGAAAAGAGACCCAGCAAATTCATTTTAATAACATATTTTCTTTCACCCGATAGATCCAAAACGTTTTCCTTTTAACAAGTAACCCGATACTGAAAAAGTATCAGTAAGAAGTACCGCGTTCGTTTTTTCCTATGCTGTATTTAAGATCGGCGGCGTGTTTCCGGACCCATCTCGGTTCGGACTCACACACGGCACGTGGGTGCATCACGCCCGCTCAGGAGGTGGGACGGGCTGTCCCCTCTCTACAGACGTGCCACGGCCACCAGCCGGGAGCACCCCGGGGGCCCGGGGTGGTGACACATTCTGCGTAGAGATGAAGCACTCAGGAAGAGGGACCCCGCCTGGAGGGAAAGCCTGATTCCTTCTCTGTGCAGCGGCTCGACCAGCGGCGTGTGCCCCCATCAGTCTGGGGCTCGGCGCCGCCTGCCTGGGGCCTGGACGCACACCGCACAGCCCGGAGAACCCGGGCGGCTCCTATGGGGCAGGGGTTCCTCTTTCCAGCGCCTCGGCTGGGCAGGAGGCACGGACGGCTCCAGCACTTTCTCAAGGAAGCCCTTGGAAGTTTTGTCACCCCCCTCGGAATCTTGAGAAGCTCAGGCAACGCACGCTCCGTGTCAGGGGTGTCGGGCGAGCCCTGGGCTAACCTGGGGCCCCAGAGCATGACGGGAGCCGCCCCAGGTGCTCCAGGGAGAAGGACGTTGGCGGTGACTCACCTCAGGGAGCACGCACCCCGCGCCAGAAGCACATTCAAACCTACTTCTTACATAATTCAGCACCTTCTTCGCCATCCTTGTGGCCGGAGTTTTCTAGAACCCACCAGCAACCTTTTGGTTCGTCTTCTGGTTTGGTAGGCCGTTCTCCACCTTTGAAAGGGGAAATGGTCAGGAGACCTCAGCGTCTGTTTCGTGTTATTTCGCTTAATCTTTAGTGATGAAATGGAGGCAGCTCCCCATCGGGGCAGCGCCGAGCCTGTGTGCTCCGTGCAGGGAGCAGACCGTGAGGAAAGGGAGTAGGAGTCAACACTCAGGGACGCGAACGCAGACCCCCGTGGAGCTCAGAGAAGCCGGAAGTTTGGCTGCATTGTGATTGTTTCTGTTAATGCTCTTCCTTGTGGCCCTTGACTCTGAGCCACGCGCTTCACCAGCGTGCGTGATGTGCCCATTTCACAGATGGGCCTACTGATGCTCGGGTGGCCAACGTTGCCCCAGGAAAAGGGGGGTCAGGATCCCAGCCAAAGACCCCAGGAGAGACCGCCGTGGGCCAGACTCCACGCCAGGTGCTCAGCTTCTGCGATGAGGATGCCTGACCTCTGTCCTCAGAGAGTCGCTGACCGGTGAGAAGATGGCCCCAAACCCAGGTTGGTTCCCACAGATCACCCCAAGGCAGGGCCAGACGCTGTCACGGCCACAGCCTCGGCTCCGGCGCGACCCCACTCTGTGGCCTCGGTTGGGGCCTTCCTCCTCTGGGCCTCAGTGTCCCCATACGTGAAGTGGGGTTCTAGGTGCCAGACAGTGGGCTGGTTCAGATAAGGGGCTTCCCAACCAGACCACCAGGGTTCAAATCTGGGCCCTGAGGCTTCTTCCCAACTGACCTTGACCTCATTTTCCCCACCTGTGGAATCCACATCATCAGGACCACTACTGGCCTCAGCACATAATAATCACCAGCCATGGTTGACCGTATGTGAAATGGGGTCATGGAGCCAGAAGGGCGCTGGACCCCCACCCCCACCCCCGCAGCTGTGTGAGGCCGTGACCCTCCCGTTCTGGTTGCACCTGCTGTTGGAGACCCAGCCTGGCTCCCTGGAAATTCGCACTGCAGTCCCGGCCGGCCGGCTGGCTGGTCAGCCGCTGGCCTCGGGCTCAGCTCCCGTGGGGCGCCCCGTGGTGCGACCATGAACGAGGTCTGCAGGAAGGAGGTGAGCCCTAAGCCAACCCTCTCCCTCACTGTCCCCGAGGGATTCAGCGTCTTCCCCGCCTGCTTTTGTAACATGGGGATGGGAAATCCTGCCTCCTCGAGCTGCTGGAAGGTGAGAACGTAAGAATTATTACAATGAACAAGGACGGCTTTATCGAGCACTCACGGTAGGCCGGGCGTCACGGAAGTCTTACAGAGCTCGCGCCGTTCCCACGGCTCTGTAAGGCTGGCACGATTCCTCTCCCCATTTTGCAGATAAACAAGCTGAGGCGCACGGACGACATGTTAAATACACGCAAACCGGAGAGGCAGGGGGTGGGACGCTCACTTGCGAGCAAAACGTGTCTCTTCTGCGCAGCAGGGGCAGCAGGAGAGCGTCCCACTCCCTCCTGGCACGCACGACTGGGACCCCCAAGCCGTCCGTCACACCCGATGCCCAGCGTGAGGCTCTCCCTTTGCTGGGTTGTAGCTCCGGCGGTCGGTCCCAAACTTCTCAGGAGTGGCTGGCGGGCATGAGGGTCCCCTGCAGAACCCAGTGAGGACTCGGTAGCTGTGCTCTGGGACAGTAATGACTGTCTAGTTTCCGGGAAGCTTCCCTGATCCTCAGAACAAAGCTCAAGGATGTCCCCAAGCAGCCCCGTCCATCCGATGCCCGCGGGACACCCGCCATCAGTGCGCCAAGTGCACAGGCAGGGGTGGGGCGGGACGAGGGAAGCAGGGGCGGCTACGTGAATGGCAGACGAAGGAGACATTTATGGCGGCACGGCCCCCAGTGCTGGATGGCCACTTCCGAGGGACAAAGGGGCCAATTGGTTACGAACACAGAACAAACCTGTACCAGCGACAACTACAAGCAGCTTCGGCGTACGTGAGGAAACCCAGTGGAATCCCGAGGAAATCAGCGTGTCCTGTGACGTGCTCAGAGCCGTGCCTCGGAGACCGCGGGCAGCACGAGACCGAGCCCGGGGAGTGGCCGCGTCCCAAAGGAGACCCTGGCCAGAGAGGAGGGGCCAGAAGCAAGCGCTCGCGTGGGCATCGCCCCCTTGGACCAGCCTGGGGAGGGAGGCCGAGCGAGCAGGGGGCCGCGCTGCTGAGGCGCGGAGTCCGGGTGACCAGGGTGAGCTGGAGCCGTGGATAAAGAGAGCAGAGGAACCGCGGGGCGAGGTGGGTGCCGACCCCAGCCGGGGGACGCGCACGGTCACGGCGCTGGGAGAGCGCTCAGGCCGACCTTTCTGGGCAGGCAGAGGGCGGCCAGAGGAGGGGTGGGGCCGAAGGAGCCGGACGGGTTATCCCCCCGACGCTGCTGATGCTGGTGTCCCGCACGCAGCCCCCCAAGAAAGAGGGCTGGCTTCCGTGTTTGCCCAGCCCCTGCGTGGGTGGGAACACGCAGACATTTGTCCAGCACGGAGTTGGTCCCCTGTGGCGTTTGTTGGCTGAAGAAACAGACCAGAGGTCCACGGTTTCCACTTAGGAGATCCTGGAAGGAATGAAACCCCAATCTGAGTGTGTGAGTGTGTGAGTGTGCGTGTGTGTGTGTTTCGGTAAGACACAAGTAGAAAAACGTGGCTGGACAGCACTGGAACGCACCCTCCAACCTTCTCAAACGAATGACCCAGAACAAACCTGGGACCTCAGAGTATTTTCCAGCCAGAGTCCCCGTTTCGGATCGACTCTGCCTGGTGAGAGTGGTCGCTGGGAGTCCCACCCGGACCTAATGTACTTTCTGCCTCGTCTAGGACACCGTCAGACCCCGTCCGGGGGAGGCGCCACGCAGAGAGCGTCGCCGTGTGCCGGGACCCCAGGTAAGTGCTGCGTCAGCCCCGGGAAGAGGCGTGAGGCCAGGGGCGTTGACGCTCCAACAGCAGCGGCCGAGGGTGGCGTGTCCCATGACGTCACTTTCCAGAGGTTGGCCACGTGCCCCAGGGAGCTCACGGCGAGGGACCACCCCTGCCTTCCGGGCGTTTGCGAGCGCACGACTCGGCCTCTCCGAGTCCGGTCCTGGGCCTGGCGTTTCCACCTCCTGCCCGCAGCACCTCAGACAGGCGCGTCCCCAGACCCTAGTGTCCACGTGCAGAGGGCCATGCCGGGTGCCCCAGCGGGAGTGTGACCGCCGACGCCAGCAGTCTCGAGGGGAAAGCATGGCCCCCCTGCTTGCTCAGAGTGGGAAGCAGGGCAGGCATTCCCCTCAAGCTACATCTTGGTTTTCTCCTCTGCAAAATGGGGATAATGAGGCACCCATCGCGTAGGATTTGGGGGACCGGAGGGAGATAAGCAGGAAATGTTAGCCCAGCGCCCAGTGCCGGGACTCCCCCTCCACCCTTCAGTGCTGTGCGTCCTAGAACCTCTCCCAGCAGCTGCCAGCCCCCGGGCAGGTGTGCTCAGGCTGGGAGGCTTGACCCAGTCCCCAGTGCCCACCCCGCCCAACGCTGCCTTCCCTGGACACCGCGACCTGCCCGCACGCAGCAAGGTCTGGAAGTCAGCTTCTCTAGAAAGAGCAGCTGAAATGAGCAAAGCCCCCAAAACAACCACCAAAGGCCAAGAGCTGCTGGAGAAATGATGCATAGCCCAGCCTTTAACAAAAGGCTAACGAGGGCTCCCATGTCCGAGCACAAAGCTTATTTCTGAGCTCCCTGGCAGCCCCAGCAAGAAAGGAAGGTGGCGCGCTCTCAGCAGATACAAGAGGCACCATAACCGAGCATGAGCCTCATTCCTGCCTCAGATGCAACTCCAGGAGAATTCTAGGGGGCATCATAGCAGTGATATCGGAAGGCATAAAGGTGACGCCTGCAAGAGGACGTCGGCCAGGGAGGACAGGAGGACCGGCGGCGGGCGGGGGGAGGGCTCAATGGCGCACGTTCGGCATGGCTGTGTGGTTCAGCCTAGCGCAGGGACGTTTCTGAGCGTGAGGGAGGCTCCACTCAGGATGAGAGCGAAACAGGCATAAAGCAGGGCTGCCCCGGGAGAGGAGGGCTGTGGCCAGCGGCGGCGGCTGCTTCCCTGACCCCATGTTCATGTGGGCGGGCAGGGGACAGAGCATCTTAAGGGTTAGGCCTGTAAAGTAAGGTGGTCACGTGTGTGGGTTTTTAGCAATTTCACCTACTGGCAACCTCTAATCCTCGCGTGACCGACGAACACACCAGGGTCGGCAGGCGCTCTTGGGCTGGGGACAGCGCCAGGCCCGCCATGGTCCACCAGCTCGGCAGCGATGGCCACAGACAGCTTTTGTGTGAGGCTCCCCCACATGAGGCTTAGGCTTATGCAAGCCACTGACCTTCTGGATACCCGTCCTGTTGAGCCAGCGTTTGGATGCCCGGCTCACAAGTCCATACCTACCTACCTACTGGGGGGCCTGTCCACTCTTTCTAGACAAGAGTGCATCATGCTCCCTTTTTGCTGTGGCTGCCAGGAAGCTCAGGGCTGAGTTTGTGCTCGGCGTCTTACTTTCTTCCTCTCCCTGGCCGCCTTCCCCTCCTGCTTCCATAACCCACAAGTCTCCTCTCCTCCTCCAGAGTCCCCAGCTTGTACGTCCTCCGACTCCCGAGCCTACTTTCTTCTTCCTGCCTGGAGGCTCAGAGGCTCACCCCTGCCTCTCAGCCTCTCGGGGCCTTCATTTCTCTGCCTTCCTGCCATGGTCCCTTTCGCGTGCAGCTGAGGCTCCCCGATGTATAACTTGGGGCACAGTCCGGCCGATGGTCTGCACTGCCCGCACACCGAGGACACTGAACACGATTCCCTCGGTTCAGCTCAGCCCGTGTGCTCTCGCTCACGCGAGTATTTTTCCTGCTTTAACTCCCGTCCGTGTTGGGGGTGGGGGGCAGGGAGAGGGACATGAAGTTCCGCCTTCCTCTGGAAAAATAAGGTCAGAAATAACACTTGGCTCCTTCAAGAATGGCCGGCAGCTTCTGAGCGCGAGCCCGCTGAGGGATCCGGGGAGAGGTTTCAGAGAAAATTCGCTCGGATGTCCTTTCCGCCGTTCCCACGGGCTCGGGCCGCCAGGAGAAAGAGGACAGCGCCTGGTGTGTGAATAGTGTGGCCTGGCGTACAGATGTCTTTCACACCTTCTCTGTCTCCTGGGTGCTCGGAGAGCCCCAGAAGCATTCTGGGGGAGCGCGTGTCCCACATAGTTGTAGCGAAATGAGTTATTTTCGGTGTGTGTGTCCTCAAGCCGGGGCCGCCTCCATGCATGCTTGTGGGACGGCAGGTGTCCCGCCAACCTGGGCCACTGCGGGGGCTCCTGCCAAGTCACAATGTGTGTTGGCTTGTCTCGGTTTTCCTGAAAACGCAAACACAATGGGACTTTTTCTGCTCTGGGGGCAGCACGGGGCCCCTAATGTGAGAGAGGAAGCCGAGGTGAAGACGGGGGCACCGCCATGGGCACTTGGGGGTCTCAGGCACTCAGGCACTACTGTGTACATCCTGCCCCTTTAAAATGGGGAAACCGAGGCCAAGGGACAGAGCCAGAAGGCGAGCCCGCGGTTCTTAGTGCACCGTCTGAGATCATGAATGGATGCTGGGGGACTCTGAGACCCCGTGTCCACCACACCTTGCTCCCCGACCCCACCAACTCCAGCCGGCCAAGCACCACCCCAACTCCAGCCGGCCAGGGCTCCCATCTTGCTGGGATCAGAGCCCCCGGAGCATTGTTTCGCTCCTCTCCCCGGTGTCTTACTTGTGGTGTAAAAGTAGCTCAGCCGTGAGTTTCGGGAACAAACACCTGCCAGCCCTTTAGTGGCAAGAAAAAGAAACCAGTGGGGACTTTCCCCTTTCCTGCCAGCCAGGGCTGGGCCCCCAGCAAGCTGGGCTGCCAGGGACAGCTTGGGGAGGGGCTGGCGGGGACTCAGCTGTCACCAGGGGCCCCTGGATGTCCCCTGGGCTGCCCCGGAGGCAAAAGGAAAGTCATTGCCTCTCGCCCTGGTGCCCTATTCCAGCACTCCGCACACACACCCTGAGCTGCTCCGTGTCCCCGTGAGTGCCCTGGTCACTCTAGGGGCACGTGTCCCTGAGCCTGTCTCGCAGAGTACAGAGAGTGTGCCGATCACGCACACAGGCCTCCTCGGAGTTCACACGCGGCCCTCTATCGCCCCAGGAGCCCCCTGTGCCCCCTCACGGTCACCAGCCACCCCTGCAGGGCATCCCTGGCCTCACCTTCGGGACCGTGGATCCGATCTGCCGGCATGTGGGTCAGTCGTCTCTGGTTTGCCTGACCCCGTGCGATGGGGAATCACCCACACCGCTCGGGGCAGCCGTGGGGGTTTGCTGCCATTGCCCTCCGCTCTGCAGACACCCCAGAGTGCAGGGTCGCCGCCGGGACACTCTCGTTCCTGTGGGTCAAAAGAAAACCCAGTAAAACAACGGTAATTTCATACGATCCTACCTCGCAGTTCCCCGTGCGTTTTCTACCCGGAGAACATAGGGATCGTGTCATTTTCTTTCCGCTTCATTTGTTGGTTTTTGTTTTGTTTAACTCAGCATCATGTTTTTAAATTTGTGCCACCACCTGTATGCGGAGTCTGGGGGCTGCACGGCCCCGTGGCCCTGCAGGTCTAACACTGAGCATCCCCGTCCCCGTCGCCCGACGGACCCCCAGTAGGAATTCCTTGGGGATGTATGTCCATGAGCGGAATTCGGGAGTTATTAGCATTTTCTCAGGAGGCCACATCTGCAGACACGTCCACCCCACGGGTACCCTGAGGCCCCAGAGGCAGCAAATGGACTCAGTGGTGAGCAAATATTCCCGTTTTCAGGGCCCAGGGAATTGGAGGAAGGGGTGCCGTGACCCGCCAGCAGGGGGTGCTGCCTCCTTTGGGATCCTCGAGGCCCCAAGGGTCTCAGGGGGTTGGAGAGCCCCTCTAGTGGCGATGTGGCTGTTCCAGCTGTCCCTGTGCCTTCCCGGTGACCCCAGACCCGGTCTGGAGCTGGCCTGAGCCCCAGAGGTCAGCCATCAGCAAGGGGGCGCGAGTGGGGGCTTGCAAGAGTGTGCCAGGCAGGAAGGGGTCCCCTGGGTCCCCTGCCCAGTCCCCCTGTGCTGTCACTCGGCCATCGGGAAAGGAAGGCAGAAAGCAAGGAGACATCCTCGGGGCCCATCCTAGCGCCGGAGAGGTCAGGGGTCCCCCCTGGAGCCAGGCTGCTGGCCAGCAGGCTCCAGCCTCTTCCTGAAGCTTGTCCCACCTCCATGGCCCTGCCCGCCTCTGCACCTTGAACTGCAAGGATAAGAAGGAAAGTAAAAATGAAAGAAAGTGGAGCAAATGCTGAGAGCAGAGTCCGTGTGGGGGCAATGCACCAGCAGGTCAGGGCCGGCCGTGCCCTCACACCTCAGCACGACTCCCTGGCCTTGACCACAGCCCTGGGCTCAGGGACCAGAGCATGTCCCGCTGCGGCTCCTTCTCCCAGGATGACGGCTCCTGCGGGTGCCCCCGTCCCTCGGCCCACAGCATTCCCTGGGCCCCCCCAGCACGGCCCCTCCGTCTGGGGCTCCTTCTCGTTCGTCAGCTTACTAGGATCCCATTCCGCAGATGGGCAAGTCGAGGCACCAAGAGGTCTGCAAACAGCTCGAGGCCGCCCCGAAAGTTGGGGCAGAGAAAGGGGGGCCCGCGCAGGCAGTCTGGGTCCCGAGCACCCCAAAACCCCCATGCTTCTCTGCTGGACATGGAGCCTGCCAGGGGGGCCCACACGGGGCGGCCTCATGGGTCCGTTGGCACCGGGGGCGTAGGACAAGGTTCCAGAAAGGGAAGACTTCCCTCCAGCAGCTCCCGCAGCTCCAAAGGGCCACACCCCGAGATTCTGAGGCTCTTCGACACCGGGAGCAGAGGCCGCAATCCCAGGAAAGCTTCCGACAACTCCGTGCCCACTGACAGACACTTGTCCGGCTTTCTTTTTCACTTTGTTTCTTTTTGGGGTTTTTTGGTTTTGTTTTTGTTTTGTTTTTTAAATTCCCCGCGCTGTGTTTTGTTTGTTTTTTCTTCTCCTCCCCGGCTCTGTGTTTCCCTGTGCTTTCCAGGCTTCCTGCCTCGGGCCCGTTTCACGCAGAATTAAGGCCACGCAGCTCGATCAGCAAGGGCGCACGGCCCCTCGCCTCAGGCCGAGGAGGAAAGGGACTGTGGCGGTGACTCGGGCACAAGGCCACGGGGGCTCAAACTGCGTCCCTTTCCGAGCATAGCTTCTAGGCAGACGGGACCTCAAAGAAAATCCTTGGAAACTATGCCTCCATTTCGGCGTGGAGTCTCATGAGCACGTCCGAGGGCCGGGGGGACGGTGGGAGCCCCTGCTGGTGGCTCCAGAGGAGCGAGGAAATGGAGAACCACTGTGGTTAGGTACTGCTCGCCGGACCCCACGGCTGCGGCTCACTGTCCCCGGGCCCGGCCACAGCAGACCACGCAACTGTGGGGGACGGTGGCGAGGACGGTCCCCACCCCGGGAGCGCAGCTCCTGGCCTAGCCCCGTGCTCCCCGAGAGCACGCATGCCGTGGACCTTAAAGCAAAACCCCGTGGTGCGAAGGAGCGAGGTCGGGTCCCAGCTCCTCCGGTCACACAGCCCCTCCGCGCAGACGGCGCCCCCAAGAGTCACTTCCTCCCTCCGGGTCCCCTGTGGGAGACCCATCCCCATGCCGGTTCCTTGAATCCTCGCAGGAGCCCCGGACCCAGAAGCCCCTGGAGGCAGAGTACAGTACAGCCGTCGGCCAGAGGGACGCGGTGACCCCAGGACACACTCTCTGAGCCGTCTGCTTCCGGAAGCTTCTACGGGTCCCAAGGGCGCTGGAACGAAGGGAGGCTGGAATGGTCCCCAAGTCCCTCACGGGGCACCCAGAGGATTGATAGACCCCATGGCTAGAAAGTCGGGGTGCTGGAAGCCGAGCCCCACGGTGAGGCTGTAGGCCCCGGGTGTGGGACCGCCACACCGCAGCCCTCTCGAAGCCGGGCACCCGATGCCCATGTGGCACGCCAGGGGCTGGGTCCACGTGAGCCCTTCCCCGGTCCTGCGTGCAGCCGCTGCCGGGCACCCCAGGACAGCCAGGGCCAGGAGTCAGGAAGGCGGGCACTCTCTCCCCAGGCCCAGGGTGGGGGTGACCCTGAGGGGCGACTCTGTGCCCAGCTGCAGAAAGTCAACTCCAGGCAGCCACACGCTGGACACCAGGAAGGAAAACGGCTCGCTCGGTGGCCCTTCCGCCAGGCCAGGAGGCTGCGGGGACAGGCGTCTTCTCTAAATCCTGGGGTGGCCCACGGATGTCTATAAGCCTCTCCCAGAGGTGAAGCCCTCGGGAATGCCCTGGAGTCCGCGGAAGGGACAGGACCCCAGACATGAACGGACAGATGCTTCCGGCGCACGGGAGAGGTGCCCGGGGAGGGCTGTGGAGCCTCGTGCACACACCCCCGTGGCTCGCCACCCCAAAGCATGAGTCCCAGCAGCCAAGACCCTCTCTGGCCCAGGACCAGGCCTCGCTGCCAAGTCAGCGAAGGGCTCAGAGGCTCCCAGGGGCCAACGTGCAGGACACGCATGGGAGAGAGGGACTGGCCACCTTGCGGAGGCCATGCCGGCCTGGGTGGCACGGGCGGTTACTCTCCGGTGAGGCAGGACACTGGAGTATTCGGGCCTCAGCCCCGGATGCAGGCTCGCTCGCTCTGCCCCAGTGCTGAGCGGCCTTGGGGAAACGGTTTCCCCTCTCTGGACTTCCTGCTCCATACAGTGGGGCTAAAAGTCGTTCCTATCTCCTGGGCTCTCGACTTACACGGACGGGCTCACAGAGGGCTTAGAACACAGGCCCAGCACGTAGTCAGAGCTCAATAAAATAGTTACTCAGTTACTACGGCCCGTCCCTCCCCGGGGGACAGCAGCAGCCCAGGGGCCATGCTGGGGCCCCGCCCGGGGGCCTCCCTGGCTGTCCTGGGGAGGAGGGTGCCCCGGAGACAGCCCGGGTCACCCCCAGCCTGGAGGACTGTGGGAGCCACTCACTGGCCTCCACACTGACACAGGAGGCCACATGTGTGCACACAGGAACACACAGGCCTGGGCGCGCACACGCGTGCACACGCACACACGTGCACACGCACACACGCCTGGGGGCGGCCGCCCCCTCCCTCAGCCCGAGGGGGCGGGGCAGGGTGGGTGGGAACAGCCCCGGGTTGGAGCCCTGTTGCTCAACTCCAGGACTGCGCCGGGCCCAACGGTCAGGGACCCGACAGGCAGCGCCCGCGGGGCCTCGCAATCAGGCCTCTGTGGGCCGCGGGCTTTTAATATTTTTAGAGAAGTTGGGTTTCTGCCAAGTTCCTCTGCTTTAGATTCTTCCTGGGCTGGGGGGCTCCTGGCCCGCAGAGGCCTGTTGGCCGCTCTGGGGGCTCCGAGGGATCCCCGGGGCCACCGCCTGCTGACTCAGCCTCCAGCCCCCACGTGGGGCGTGGGGGGTGCCTGGCCGGCGGGGTGACCAGCCCCCCAGGACCCCCCATCCCGCCAGCTCAGTTTTCTCTCCACCCCGACCCTCAGTTTCTTGTTTTCTGGTCTTGTACCCCCGGCCCCTTTTGTCTGTGAAGGATCTGGCCCGACCCGCCAGTGAGCCCAGGGGCGTCAGCCCTCGGGGAGCCAGAGGCCGCAGTGGGCGGACCCCAGCCCAAGGCCCTGGGGCAGTTTCCTCAGCTCTGCTGTGGGCTCAGGCAGCCTCGGGCAGAAGTCATCACCCCGCACTCCGCTCCCGGACAGGCTGAGCGTGGCCGAGGGCAGCGCAGCGTGGGGCCCAGGACCAGCCCGCTGCCGAGAGACGCACAGACGCGCGACCAGAAGTGGCCAGTGGCAGTTGCCACGACCCGAGGGGCGGGGGGGGAATGGCCCCTGGGACGTTTGGACGCTGGGTGACGGGCCGCACGGTGAGCCCGTCCCTGCTCCGAGAAGGGCACTGGGTTACAAAGCAGACGTAGGGTGGGAAATCATTCTCGTAACGTGTTCTTCAGGGCCGACCCTCCAGTTCTCGCTGCCGCCGTCGCGCCTGAGCACACGTTCAGGTCAAAATGACGCAGAGGTGTCCCGTGACCGTTCTGGGGCCTACGAGTCTGACACGGTCTCGTTGGGCTAAAAGCAGGGTGTCTGCAAGGCCACGGGGCTTCTGGAAGCTGCAGGAAGGACCCATTCCCGTGGCCACTCCTCCGCCTCCGCGGCCACACACGGCCGCTCCCGGTCCCTCTGCCGCTGCTCGGTCCTCACGTCTCTCCCGGGCTCCGACCCTCCCGCCTCGCGCTTCCAGAGACCCCTGGGTTTGCACTGAGCCCACCTGGGTCACCGGAACCCTCTCCTGGCCTCAACATCCTTAATGTAGTCACGTCTGCCGGGTCCCTCTGCCGTGCAGGTCCCGAACCCCGGGTTCTTCAGGGGAAGGGGTCGCTGCTCCGCCAACCACACTAACCTCCGACGACTCACTGGGCACCTCTTGTGTCATCTGTGAAATGGCAGTGATGACGGTGACGGTGACAATGGTGACGGTGCGTATTCCCTCGGGGCTGTTGGAAAGATTTGATCGGTTCACGTGTACAGCTCATCCAGTCGCACTGAGCATAGGCCAAGTGATAAACCTGGCCACACGTGTCCCTTTGCCCACCCAGCACCCGGGACCCTGCCCGGCCGCTAGGAAGCTCTCCCAGTGCTTGGTGAGGAATGAGTACAGAAGCCAAGGCCTCCAGCGCTCAGTCCTCAGTAAGCAAACGCTTGCCGGGCCCTCCCAGGACCAGGCACCCCGCCAGAGACTGCACACACTGAGTGAAACCCCGCAGACTCATTAGCAGATCTTCAGAACACGCCACGAGTGCTTGGCCACTGCCAGCCCAGGGTGCCCCCCTCACCGCCTTCCCATCACAGCCTCGTGTCCACCCCGTGAGCCAGAGAAGGCTGGGATGCCGGCCTCGGTCTAAAGATGCAGAAACTAAAGCCCAGAGAGGTTGCTCAGACTGCCCAGGTCACACAGCCAGCACGGAGCCCAGCTCCCTGGTCCTGTCACCCTCTCGGCCCCCTCTTGGGGGAATTCCTGCCGTAGGAGAGCACCCCCGGTCTTGGGGGTTGGGGTGCCCCCATGACGGTGAGGCGGACAAAGCCTCCATCCCACTTGGATGCCCCATTAAACAGCCATCAGCAGTGTCTCTCCAAGGTCAGGGAGGAGCATGTGTTCGGAGCCCCCATGACAGATCCGGTACAATGTACCAACATGCCCTGCACCCCCCACTCACACACACACCCCTGAGACTGAGCCTGGGTCCCCTGTCCAAGCAGGAGAGAGAAGGCAGACGGAGGTGGACGGAGAGATCCCGGGGGACGGTTCCGGGATTGGGGAGCAGGGAGAGCGGGAGGGGCTGTGGTCACCAGAACAAGCCTCAGACATCAGGGAGACAAGCCCGAACTCAGGGGAACCCCCCCCCCCCCGCCCCGAGCACGGCCCTTGTGTCCCTTGTGTCCCTTGCTAAGTAACCAATCATGACTGTGTCTGTTTCTACCTGACCTTCATCATCCTCGGTGGCGAGGAGCCGTGACAAGGGAGGAAGTGGCGGGTGGTTCGTGTCCCTTAATTAAAGTGCAAAAACTCTCCTTTAAGTTCCAACCTTTGCAGGAGGGCCCCGGGGGTCCAGCACCGGGTGGCGCGGGGAGCTCTGCATTGTGACATCCCCAGGGTGGGTCAGGCTCTTAGGGTTCGGGGGTGGTTTCTCTGATCACCCTTGAAAACTCTAGCTCAGTGTCCTTCTTTCATAATGTGGCTCAGAACATTCCCACAAACCGTCACAAAGTATTTTAGGCGACACATTTCTTTCTATAACTGTAATGTTCTTTAAAACAATTTTTTTTTTTTTTTCAGTTTTGCCCTTTTGCAAAATAACTGTTCTTAGACCAATTCAGAAGCTCTTTCTGCCAGAACTATTCTTGGCCGGAATTGCCCCGCACTGGGGCCCGAAAGAGAAAGCAGAGACAAGGTCACAGGTCCTCCGTGTCTAACCCGGGCATCACGCCGTGAGGACCTCTGCCTCACAGTCTGCACCCCGAGCTTCCCGGGCAGGGAAGCACAAGGACACGCCACCCCCACTCTGTCCTCTGCCGCGGGAGAAGGCATCACTGTTTGGAAGCAACCGAGACCATAAGGCATCCCTCTGCTCTCCTACGGCAGGAATTCCCGACAGGGAGCTGGTTCAGAGCAGACCGCTTGCCCCCATCAGAGGGGAAAACAGCCCCTCGGAACCCAAACATTCCTCCATGTGCAAAATCCAGACCCGCGAAGACTCTGGGGGCCGTGTATTTGGTGTTTTTATAAAAACAAAACACACGTTCAGCCTGGGAAGGCTGCCCTCTCAAACCACTAGCATCGTGCGCCCATCGGCTCGGGGGTGTGAGGAAGGGGCTGGCTCCCACGTCTACGTTCCACGCGCCTTTATTATTTACATTCTTTGGCCAACCCCTAATATTTCTCGTGCGTGCTTCTTAGATTTGTACATACTATTTCCTTAAAAAACGATAAAGGGAAATATCGTTGTACACCAAGGATACTCGGGGTGCTTGGTCAGGTGCTGAATGTCCTACGGAAATGCACACGGGCAGAAAAAGTAACTCCTGTCCAATTCAGCATTGATCGTGTGCTCAGCAAGTTTGTCACTTTGGGTGCGTGATCTCATTTGGTCCTCAAACAGTTCTGTGAAGTGGGGGCTCTTACCCCATCCATTTTCGGGGGAAGAGGCAAGCTCCGGTGTTCGCCCAGAGGCACCCCTCTGCCGCTACACTTTTGAGATTTTCTTTTTTATGATATACTCTGATTTTTTTAAAAGACTTTATTTATTTATTTGACACAGAGAGAGATCACAAGTAGGCAGAGAGGCAGGCAGGGCAGGGGGGAAGCAGGCTCCCTGCTGAGCAGAGAGCCCGATGTGGGGCTCGATCCCAGGACCCTGAGATCATGACCTGAGCCAAAGGCAGAGGCTTAACTCACTGAGCCACCCAGGTGCCCCTGATTTTTTTTTTTTTTAAACCACTGTCCTCATACATCTGTTTACACTTCGCCCTGTCAACACAGGGACCTCAGAGAAGGCTCAAGAAAGCCTTCCTCAAATCTTTGCAACTCTAGGGATCTAGGCATCCCCAGGACATTCGGTCCTGGGCAGTGAGTGCTTAGAAGAAGGTTTTAGAGAATATTCTGCATGACATAAAACTCATGGACTCCAAGCACAGAAGTCATGTTCCCTGAGCCCTTCAGAGCAAGTGCATCGGGAGCATTACTTATAAGAGCAGGTTTCTAGCACGTACAGATTTAGTTTGTTTGGGATACCGAACAGCTAGTTTGGTTTGAGGGTATTTAATTCCTCATTATTGGTTTTGTTTGTGACTTTGTCTTTCCAACTGCTGTTTAGCAATCTGGGTATTTTTGAGGAACATAACGGCCCGGCTGACAAGAGATTATACCACAGGCTTTTCAAGGCCAATGGATGCGGCATTTAAAGCAGGGCTGCCCCATACTGTGGTGCAGTTTGTACACTGAACAAAGCACCGGACTTTCAACTGGAGCTAAAAACACAAGCCGTATGCTGCTTTCTCTGAAGAAAGGGGGGCTCCTTTTTCTTTACACAAAAGGCGTGGCAGTCAGCTTCCCAAGCCCTAGGCCCACAGGACTGGGTTCACCCGGAGGGCGCACCTTTTTTAACCCATCTTCCCTGGAGGGGTGACTTTGTCCCATTCGCAGGGTGCCATATAGGCTAGCTGGTGCTGGCCCTGGACCAGGCTGGCCAGTGGAGCGAGGGTAGAGCTCGGTCAGGCCAGCCTCCATGTGAAGGTCAAAGGAGGAAGAGAAGCCCAAGGTGTGGTCCGATAAAGAAACGAGGCCCTTAGGAGTTCCAATTCCAGTGAGCATGAGACTTTCCTGAGCCCCCCACCTTGAGGCTGGCCGGGAGCCTGTTGTTCCACACGGACTGAGCTCCAGTCCGACACTCGCTGCAGAGCGCACCTGCAGGGTTGCGCGTGTGCAGGACCGTGGCCGGGGGGCAGATCCGGCACCGGCCAGGCCCCCGGCCTCCAGCCGGCAAGATCTCAGTTCAACCGCTTGCCCGAAATCCCTGCATCCAGAATGGGTTAGCCCTGGAATAAAGGAAAGGCCCCAGAGTTGCTCTCAGGGCGGAGCTGTGCTGGTTTAAGTCACACGGAGGTGGAGGCGTACGTGGCTGATGCTAAAAGCCCTGGGACGCGGGCGTGGCCAGGAGGGCAGACACCAAGGTGGCGCGGGCGGAGGCCGGAGGGCAGCGCTGTCCCCGCACCAGCCCTGTGAGCTCAGCTCTGCTCTCTTCACCCCGTTCAGCGCGGCAGCTTCTGTCTGCTGTGCGGGTCACAAGCCTCGGCTTGGTCCCTGTTCTCAAAGAGCGTTCATCTCTCAAGTAGAACAAAAACGATGCGTGTTTGTGGCCGTTCTGTGTCAGGCAGCCCACGGGACATTTCAGCTGCTGATCTCACGGGCTCTCGGGTGACCCCCCAGAGGCAGAGGCCGGTCGAGCCCCATTTCGTAGAAGCAGAGGCTCAGAGAGGGGAGGCCACTTAGCTGAGCTCACACAGCGGCCAGGACCCTTTGGCTCCGATGCCCACACTCACTGACTCGAAGATACCGCTTCCAAGTCATGTTTTACCTGCAAAACGTTGTCCAAGTGTTGGCTATTGAGAGGAATAAAGGGGTTTCAAACCTGAATAGTACAGAACGAACTCTGTCGGTTTGAATAACTCCAAACTCTCACTGAATAGAAACTCGCCGCAGGGAGTTTTTATGACCAAGGAGTTGGCAGTTGGCTTGGGTGCACGACCAAAGGTCGAGTGAGTCTGCAGAGAAGGAGGGTCCCGTGTCCTTACAGTGGAGAGAGGAGGCAGGTGCAGCAAGTCTGAGCCGGCGTGTGGTCAAACCAGCCCTCCGTCCCGCTGAACTCGGCCCTGCACCCCGAGCCACGGGCATGTCAGGCTGGGGCCCCCAGGCCGTCCCTGAAGGACACGAGCCCGAATCCCAGGACAGTCAGTGGAGGCTCAGAGAGACGCAGGGGACGACGGTGCAGGGGACACCTCCCGGGAGGAAGCGGGGTGGGTGCTTCCCTCCCCCACACGCAGGTGACTGCAGGAGCGGCAGCCACGCCGGCAGC
This sequence comes from Procyon lotor, assembly GCA_028646535.1. Classification (NCBI taxonomy): domain Eukaryota; kingdom Metazoa; phylum Chordata; class Mammalia; order Carnivora; family Procyonidae; genus Procyon; species Procyon lotor. Next base: position 1,908,851 of record CM053620.1, read on the forward strand.
TCCCACGGGGGTCACCGCGTGGTCCTGGTCCCAGTCGTGACACTGGCGACCCCGGAAGGACGCGTTCCGTTCGCAGCAATAACGCAGCAGTGACGTCATCCCAGGGCGCACGAAGCCGTGGGGGGAGTCCAGCAGCTGTGATGGCAGCAGTAGTCACAGGAGTAGCCGTGGTCACAGCGGCGGGAGTGACCGCGGTGCGGTGTAGCAGTCAGAGGCAGGAGGAGCGGGGCCCTGCTGGGGCTGGGGCAGGTGTGTCCAGATGGTCACACAATCCTCGTGGCAAAGTACTGGCCGTGTCCCCATCACTCAGATAAACTGAGGCACGAGCACATGAAGTAACACCTGAAGTCACCCCACGGGCGTCAGAGGTGGGTGTAAAGCCAGG
>CM053620.1:1915171-1936823 GCA_028646535.1 Procyon lotor
CACCACCATCATCACAATCACCACCATCATCACCATAACCACCATCACTATCATCATCAACACCATCACCATCATTCTCATCACCTTCTTCTTCGTCGTCATAAACTCCAAAACACCTGCCTGTTTTGTTTCGTCCTATAGCCCCAGTTTCTAGGATATAACCTGAGACATATTAGGCATTCAGTAAGTATTTACTAATTGGATGCTTGGCCAGATTTAATCAAGCTACCCTCTATGTTGTGTATTATCTCAGTTACTGCTTCCGGCAGTCCTGTGAGGTGGGAAGTACATTTATCTGTTCCCAGTGGGGACACTGAGAGGTTGAACACCTTCCAGAGGCTGTATGCATAGTAGATGGTAGAGTCAGGATGGAAACCCAGGTCTGCCTGAATGTAGTGCTTGCGTGTTCTACCTTGAATCATGGTGGCCTGAAGATCCTGGCATGGCCGTCAGTTTGGACCTGAGCTGAGAGGGCCTGAGCCCGAGAGGCTGGCTTGGTCGGATGGCTTTGAACGAGCTTCTCCATTGGCTAGTGAGACAGTCCGGAATGCAGATACCAGAGAGCGCCAGCTGCAGTTGACCGCATGTGTCCAGAAGGTGTGACAGCAAGGGATTCGTGGCCAGTGGCTGTGTTGGCTCCTGGTGCCACCAAGGTGTTTCCATACACAGTGTGGCCATGCTGGGCTGGAGGGGGTCTTGTGGGGTTTTCCCTTTGATCAGGAGTTGGCTGGGATCACCTGTAAGGCAGAATCACAAGGCTGCCTGGAGGACTTTCCCAGCCATTAGGGTCACCACTTCCTCAAACTTCCCAAAGCCCCATCGGAAAACACCAGGTTGGGATCCTCTTGAGTCTGGGAGAGCCACTTTTCTGGGGCCCTGGGGAGACGGGCTGGGGGGAGTGAGGACCATGTCGGGCTCCCGGATGCACTGTTGGGTCCCAGCCTGATGTCAGGGGCAGACAGAGTATGAATGTCCTGTGGCTATTGAAACAAGGTAGTCCACACTGGGGGCCTGAAGCACCAGGAATTTGCTATTTCCCCATTCCAGGGGGCAGAAGTCCAGAATCAAGGTGTGGGCAGGGCCGTGCTCCCTCCAGAGGATACAGGGGAGAACCCTTCCTACCTCTTGCTGCTCCTGGTGGCTCCTGGCATTCTTGGGTTTGTGGCTGTGGCGCTTCGGTCTCTCACCCCGTCATCATGTGACCTGTGTCTGTCCCATTTCCTTCTCCTTTCTCTTGTAAGGACCCCTGGCATTGTGTTTATGGCCCACCCGAGTCCAATGTGACATCTCCAAGGACCCTATTTCCAAATGAGGTCACACGCACCTCATTTGGTGGTCAGGACCCCAACAGCTTCAATATACCTTTTGGGGGGACACAATCCAACCCCACAGCAGGCTGTCCCTGCAGACGGCAGTGGCCTTGCCAGCTCTCACCCAGTGCCGGAGCACTTGAACTAAGGAGTCAGCCTGTTGCCTCTGACCTGTGCCGCACCCCCTCCCTCATAGCACCACCTGGATTTCTGCTGGTGACTCATCACCCCTCTGGCTGGGGCTGGGCGTGGGGCTCGGCCTGAGCTCCTAGAAGCATCCTGGGCCTCTGCTAGAGAGATCCATCTGTGGGCAGGCACGTGACCCACCTTGGGGCCCGGGATTCCAGCACTCCCACTGGAGAGCTGCTGGAAAGTGCGTCTTTCTGCTGCACGTGGAGCAGCAAGGGTGTGACTTTAGACGGGCTGGGGGAACTGGGCAGAGCCCACAGAGGAAAGTGAGCCTGAGATGGAGAGAGAGTTGGGGTTTCAGGCCTTATTTGAGTCCTGGATTCAGCCTCACCTGAGCCCAGGTGCTCCTGGACCTTTTGGTTGCATGAGCCAGTAAATTCCTTTTTTTCCATTTTTTTGCTCCAGCCAGTTTAAGTTGGACTTTTTTTTTTTTTTTGGCATTGGTAACAGAAAGAGTTCAACTGAAACACACAGGTTCAAAGACTTGAGTCAGCATACTCTTTGAGAATCCAACAAAAGCTAAGACTCCTTTCCCCAGAAGCAGGGATGGGCACAAAGAATTGGGCATGCCATCACACTTGTAGGCTCTGCCCGTCTCTTTCATGGACTGAAATGCCAGGAATCTCAAGCTGAAACTGATCTGCAGAAAATGCTAAAACATTCTTGGATGCCATGCAGGAGTCTTTCCTGGTTTTGAGACCAGAGGAGACAGAGCCCTGTGCAGGGGTCTGTCTGCCTCCCAGGCTGATGGGAGCCTGTGGCTGCATGGGGTACCTGCACCTTCGTCTCCCGCGCTACCTGGCTCCTCCCAGTCCCCACCCGCAGCCACCTTGGGGTTTCCTGCCCGCCTCCCTGGGGAGGGGAGATGGGCATGACTGCACGGTGGGGCCACTGGCCACACTGGGATAGCTGGGCACGGGGCTGGGCATGGAGACCTGCCCAGCTTCTGAGGTTGCACACTGTTTAAAAAAGAGAGTGACGGGGAGCAAGCCCATGTTTATCAAGAGGGTAGAAAAGAATGTGGTGCATCCAGCAGCTGGTGTGGGAGCTGCAGGTCCCTGAGTGCCAGCAGCGAAGGTCTCGGGGCCCCGCGGTGCAGGGACAGGGGGCAAGGTGCTGAGGTCCTTCTCCCCGTTGCACAGGTGCTGAACAAGGCGGCCACGCCGTCCTCGTGGCGCCTCCACCTGTGGGGAAGGACACGACGCGGGCATGCGGGAGCGAGAAGCTGCGGGACAGGGGCTGCCCCTGGGAAGGCACGGAGGGGTCTGCAGGACAAAGGGCTGCACTCTCCTGGGGGTGAAGTTCTTTCCAGAGTCTGAAGCAGACCCAGGAAACCCCGCTCCGGGGTCTGCTCCGCGTGTCACCACGAATTCTCCGTGAAGCCTGGGCTCTGAGGCCCTAGCAGGCTCTGGTCTACATTCCCCGGCTGGTGGATGAAAAAGCTCAGGTTTCACGAGGTGGACTGGGCAGGTGTAGACGACAGCCCGCCGCCTGTCAGAGTGTGGCTGTGCTTGTGGAAACGGAGCGGTGGTCCCCAGAAGCGCTCCACGGGGTTTCTAAAATAATAATGTGTAACTAGGGACTGCGGCAGTTGAGAGTGATTTGTGTATTTCTGCCCATTTGCAGAGAACGGATCTTTCGGATATTTACCCAGTAAAGATGCCTGCGGGTCTCAGAATCGGGGGCTTCAGATGTCCGAGCAGGCTGAGATATTCTTTGCTCGGGCTTGGAAAACACAGCGGCTTCCTCTGCTCCCCACGCTGTATGAGCAGGGTCAGTGGTCTCCCTTGGGGTGGGCCGGGCGCGATTCGGGGGCGGCCTGGGTTGCCTGTCCACGGGGTGGCCCAGCTCAGCCCGAGGGTCTGGGGTGTGACCTTCGGCGCAGCTCCAGCCCCCTGGTTGGGAAGGGGCTTGCTTTGTTTTCGTTGTCTGGAGGGCACTCAAGTCCTGAGGCTGTGTCTTGGGGTAAAGAGTGGGGCCCGGGGTCTCTGATGCAGAGAGTACCCGACACTTGGCGAGCAGTCTTCTGGGTTCGGACTCGGTGTTGGAGAAGAGGTCTACGCCGTTGGGTGTTTTCTTTGTTTTGCTTAAAATGGTAAGATGTTTCAGACGTACCAAACCACCTAAGGGATAACACAGCGAACCCGGGGAACCTATCCTCTGGTGTGAGAAATGAAACATTTCCTGGGTCCCCTTCCCAGTCACCGGCTCTGTCCCCCAGAAGTGACACTCTTCACACAGGTGTTTTTGCCTGTGGGCATTATCCCCTTGCAATTTCCTTCCAGAGGGGTGAACTTAGGAAAGATTTTTCACTTTCCTAAAGGACCCCAGGGCCTTCTGCACCTGGAGCTTTCCTTTGTGTGGTCTTGGAGGCGCCTGGACCCCGGGGGGCCATGCAGGGTGGACCCTCGCCAGTGAGAGGTCCGGATTCTGGTCGATCTCCCACCTGCCTGACCCAGGTCAGCCGTGTCCCCTCCCTGAGCGGGCCGCAGCTCCCTCATCTGGACACCCGGGGTCCCAGCTGGCCCATTCCGGAGGGTGGTCCGGAGGATGGCACGGGCTAGCTGCCCCCACCCTGAGCAGCAGTAAATACCAGGGGTTGTTACTATCGCGCGACCTCCGGGCACATTGGGGCACTCTTTCTCAGGGAGACGGAGGAGGCGACCTGCCCCCACCTTGTCCTTGGGGCCACACAGGGCTGGTCCCGTCCCCTTGGCGGGACCGGCAGAGCCTCTTCACGAACAGACAGCCCTGGACTCCTTCCCCAAAATAAAAAAGCAAAAGAAAGGGGTTTCTTCACAAACTGTTTAGCAACTCAGGGAGGGAAAAAACAATCAGAGACGTGGAAACAGCCCTGGGGGGGTCCGGCGTGCCGGGAGCCGGCGCTTCCCTGCGGCGAGCCCGCAGAGCCGCCTGGACCCACGCTGCAGAAACTGCGCCTGCTGGGGAAAAGGGGAACAGGAAAAGCGTGGCGGGTTGAGCAACTCGGAGCCCAGATTGGGGCCGGGCAACCACAGCCCGTGGACGCTGCAGCTGCCTTGCGTTTGCACAGGAAGCGCCCCCAAGGCCAGGGCAGGCGGGCCCCTCTGGGCAGAGGGCACCTTGGGGTCCTGCTGCAAGGGCCCCACTAGCAGGGCCAGGGGCTGTGGCCCATGCTCGATGGGTGCCGAGCTCTAAGCCAGAGGGTTAGACAGATGGGAGGTCCCCCGGGCGCCCTCAGCCTGCAGCTCAGCCTGCCTCTTCCCAGAAGCCCCCCGGGACTCTCTGGAGTATTATCATCCCATCACCAGCACCCTCCTTACATCCCGCTTTCTAACACCCTCTTCCCTGTGAATGCCTTGGGGTATATGCAGACCGGTTCTAAACACTGTACAGGTAGTAGGGGCGCCTGGGGGGCTCAGTGGGTTAAAGCCTCTGCCTTCGGCTCAGGTCGTGATCTCAGGGTCCTGGGATCGAGCCCCGCATCGGGCTCTCTGCTCAGCGGGGAGTCTGCTCCCCCCCCCACTGCCTCTGCCTACTTGTGATCTCTCTCTCTCTGTCAAATAAATAAAAATAAAAAATCTTAAAAAAAAAATAAACACTGCACAGGTAGCTCTAGCCGAGAGGGTCGAGAAAAGGAAGAATTTACCCATTATCCCGCCACTCGAGCACCATTAATGTAGTTGCCGTGAATTTCCTTCCAGACTTTTTCCCCTAATGCATATTTTTGCATTTGGTTTAAGCAGTGTAGGCATCCATCATCTCGTGAGCATTTGTCCGGGAGGTTTTCATCCCTAGCTTCATCAGCCCTGGGTACTCGGACTGTTGTTTTATTGGTAAGTTGTCGTTTTAAAAGATTTTATTTATTTATTTGACAGAGAGACACACAGCGAGAAAGCACAAGCACAGGGAGCAAGGAGGCAGAGGGACAAGCCCCGGTGTGGGACCCGATCCCAGGACCCCGGGATCATGACCTCAGCTGAAGGCAGATGCCCAACAACTGAGCCACCCAGGTGCCCTCTTTGGTGAGTTTTTAAGAAATGTTTTAGTATGGAAAACTTTCAAACACGCACAAAAGTAGAGTGAGTCCTAAGGGAAATCTCCACGCCCGTCATCTGGCTCCTGTGATTCTCAGTGTGTGGTTCAACCACCCTGGTATTTTTTTTCTTACTGTGGTATAATAGATAAAAGATAAATAGATAAAAGGTTACATTTGAATCAGTTTTAAGTGTGTAGGTGTGTGGCATTAAGTACGTTCGTCGTGTTGTGCGAACATTGCCACTGCCATCTCTAGAATTTTCCGTCTCCCCAGACAGAAACTCTGTCCCATGAAAGAGGGGCTCCCCATCCCTCTCTCCTCCAGCCCCTGGGAGCCCCTCTTCCACTTTCTGCCTCGATGAATGTGACAACCTAGGTGCCTCGTGTAAGAGGAATAACGATAATATTTGACCTTTCGTGACCAGGTTCTTTCGCTCAAGGTGTTTTCGAGATTCATGTGTTAGTCGCGGCTTCTTTGTTACGGCCAAACACTACTCGATGATATGTGTGCGCCACATTGTGTGTACCCGTTCGTCTGCCGATGGCCGTCTGGGTGGTTCGACCCTGACGTTGTGGGGCAAATTCAGACATCATCTCGTCCCGTCCACACACATGTCTAAATGCTCAGAGCTGCAGACTTTAAGAAAAAATCACAGCAATGCAATTATTCCATTCAGACAAGGTAAACACAGTTCCTTTATATCACCTAATATCCAGGCAGCGCTCAGATGTCTGATATTCTCACGAACGTCTTTCTGAAGTTGTTGCCATTTACTTGTTAAAGAGACGAGGTCGTTGTCCTGTGTTGCGTCTCATGGGCTAGAGCTGGATGGCATGTGTCTCTTGTGCCTTCTGATGTGTCCCTCTGTTCCCCGGGGCTGGCTTGACTCAGGGTCTAGCAGGAGTGCTCCCGAGGGGGACACGTCCCTCCCCCTGTGGGTAACAGTGGGCGCTCCCGTCTGCCCCATCGAGTTGAATCTTCCTTGGCTTTCTTTGTTTTGCCTTCATGTTTATTGTTACTGTTTATTTCAAAACCATTCCAAGCTTATAGAAATGTATTTCAAAGAGCATTTCGATGAACTCATACGTATCCTTCATCCAGAAACCCCACTCACGTTTCCCAGGAGATGGGACCCCTTGTTCCAGTTGCGTGCTCCGTGCGGTGAGCCCAGGCAGGGGCCACTCAGTGATCATTCTTCAACAGGGATACTCTTGGACTTTTCCTTGGCATTCGCAGCCTCGACACGTTCGATGTTACAGGCTAGCCTTTTGTCAGGCGCCCCTCAGTTTGGGTTTTTCTGACATTTCCTCACAAGGGGCTGAAAGGTGTGCATTCTGGAAAATCACAGACTTCTCAGTGCCTCTCACTGGGGCGGGGGCATGCATGGCCCTCTGTCCAGGCCGGCGGCATTAGCATTGATCCCTGATTGCGATGGTGGCCGCTAGGTCTCACCGTGGTGAGGTCACTTCCCCACGTTTGTATTTGGTAAGTCTTTTGGGGGGAAATACTTTGAGACCATGTAAAATCCAGCTCCCTGCCCCTCTTTACTCATCCTAGTGTCCTTGAATATTTCTCGTTTTAATTAATCATTGCTGTTAGGATTGTCAGATGGTGATTTTTAAATTCCATCGTTCTGTACAGTTGTTGGCAGTCTTCTGTCAGGAAGAGACCCCTCTTTTCTTACACTCATTCATTTATTCCAGTCGGATCTGTGGGTTCCTTTTCCTCCCTTCCTTCCTCCTTTCTTCTTTCTTTCTGTCTTTCTTGCAGGAGTTAGAGAGAACAAGAGAGAAAGCATGAGCAGGGGGTGGGGAGCAGGGCAGAGGGAGAAGCAGATTCCTCGCCGAGCAGGGAGCCCAATGCAGGGCTCCATCCCAGGACCCCAGGACCCCGAGATGACCTGAGCAGAAGGCAGACGCTCACCCTACTGAGCCTTTCCGGAGCCCCTGTGGGTTCCTATTCTCTTTAGAGCCAAACTCTGATTCCTGTCACTATCTGTTTTCATCCTCAGCTACATGGGCGTTAGCTGCTCCTGTCACTCAACATTCTGTGATGGAGCCTGTCCCAAGCCCAGCAGGACCATGGACGCCTCACTCCTCCGGAGTGTGGCCTTGTTCTCTGTGGCAGTTCTACTGATGGTCCCTTCATCCGCCTCTGATTCCCCCAACAATACCGCAGGGATGGCCTTTGTGCAGGGGCCCCCTTCCCGCGTGGGAAGCATTCTATTCTGGAAAGCTCACCTTGCCAGAAATTTCTTCTTTTCTTGGGCTAAACACTGTACAGGTAGTAGGGGCGCTCGAAGGAGCCGTGGAGCTCTAAGGTCAGATCTAAAGCTCATCCCCCCGGGTGAGGACACCTCGGGTCCCCAAGTGCTCTCTGGAGACCTCCTTCCATGGCCTCCGGCGCCTTGCCAGCTGCTCCGGTCACAGCCTGGTCCATGAGCCCAATGTCCGGTGACCTGCCTGGAAGGGACCTGCAGGCCTCTGCTCTCCCTTCTCTCAGGGGGCCAGGCCCTCCTGCCCTGCTTTTGGCAGCCACACCCGCTGCTGAGCCAGCTGAATCTAAGTCAGCAGGAGCCCTGTCCCCGGGCTCTAGCCCTTGTGTCTGCTGGGCAGACAGCCGCTGACGAGGCCCTTTTGTGTCCGTCCCCAGCTTTGCTCTCACCACTGTCCTGGGGGCAGGTGTTACGGCCTCCATTACAGACGAGGACGTGGGCTTATCCCAGAGGCCCCCCGGTAGGGGGGGGCACCCTCAAGTTAGGACAATGTGCCACAGCCCTTGGTCTGAAACTCATTTCAAAGGATTCGGGGGGTGGGGTGTGGGAGGCAGAACCTAGGAGGAGAGCTCAGGAGCCTGGGGTGGGAGCAGAGGTGCAGGGTCGAGGGAAGGGAGAAATTTCTGGACCCACAGGAAGGATGGCGTTGTCTCCATCAGGTCCCCCTAAGAGGAGCAGTGACCCTTGGGGAAGGGATGCAGCCAGTCGCACAGGGAGAGGCAGCGGGTGGAGGCCCCCGGCCCTGTCCTCCCTCCCTCTAGTCTCCTTACTTGGCTCCCCTCTCACTGGCTCCTGAGCCCGTGGAGGTCTGCCTGCGGGGCCACCCAGCCCAGCCTTCTGCAGGTGGGAAGGAGACGATGGAAAGTGGGTCTGGGGAGGCAGATGGAGGATTCAGTGCAGAGGCCTCGTGGATGGCCTATGGTCTGAGGTGGGCCTGGGGCTGCTTGCTGTCTAACACCTGGTTCTAAAGATGGGTCTCAGCTCATTTCCCCTCTCTGCCCTCGCCCCCTCCCCCAAGCACGTGCGCCCTTTACATCCCAGCCACACGGGGCCCTGTGCACCCCGGCTCCTCATGTCACCCACCCCCTTGCTGCGCAGGTGCTGAGAGAGGCTGCCCTCCAGACCTGCTTGGGGAACGTCTCCACCCCGTGGGGCTGGTCTCTGTTCCTCCTCAGCACCCGGCTTGTCTGGAAAGAACCGACTCTACGGAGGGCTGGTGTTTTCCTACAGAGCAGGTGGTGGGAGACCCCACTCAATTTATTTTCCTGCTTCATCTGCCTCCCTGGCAAATGGAGAAAGCATCAGACTGATTACAGTTAGAATTAAGTTTGGTTGTCTGGAAGGAAGGCAGGAAGGCAGGAGAAGGGAAGAAGGGAAAGAAAAGAGGAAAGAAGGGAGAGAAAGAAGGAAGAGCAGGGAAATAACTGAGAAAAAAGTCCTTTCACTAGACAGATCATTTCTCTCCCACAGAGTAAAAAAAAGAAAACTCCAGAGGCAGCAGCTGCAGGCTGGTATGGCTGTCGCTGTTCTGTCATTCCTAGCACAGTGCCTCGGGGTAAAAAATGGCTGCTCAGGTTCCAGCCATCAGGTCTGCATTCCAGCCAGTGAGAAGAAGAAAGGGGGAGACAGAACTACTCCCTTTTTGCTTTGAAAATAATGCGTGGAAGGAATGAAGCACACTTCACCTTACATTTCATTTGTTTAAAAAATAGCTTCTTTTGTTGAAAAAGATTTCTGCAAAGATGCATGCCAGACTTTAACTGTGCGTACCTCTGGGGATAGGGATGGGTGGTGCTCCTGATTTTTGCCTGATGATACACCCCATCCTTGCCAGGAAGCAGATCCACGAGGCTGCAGCTGGAGTCCAAGATCGTGAGGAATGAGGAGCTGTACGAGGCAAGGAGAACAGGAGACGTTCTCCGTGGGGGGTGGGGGGTGGGGATGGACAGATGGACCTATGACTTGCAGAGGCTTTCGTATGGGAAAGGAGCTAGGAGCTAGGAGCTAGGCTGGCCGTGGGCCCTGGATGGACAGTCTGGGGCAGATTTCAACCCCATGTGGTAAAGCACTCTGACAACAAAAGTTTTTGGTGAAGCAATGTAAAGGGTTTCTCCCAGGCGTTTGGGAGGGAGTTCAACCTCCTGCACCTCAGTATAGTTCCATGGATGGGAGCTCAGCATCTTCTGGTGCACTGAGGAATCCCTTGCACACTTGGAAGGGAGGGGAAAAGAAATCTGCCTGCAGGGCCACGTCCTGAATGCTACACGTGGCGATCATTCATGCCTGTGTTGCATGTGGTCACTGCTCCAGGTGCTGTCCCAAGACCCCCCCCCCAGGTGCCCTCTCGTGCAGCCCTCCAAGCCTCTGTGCCCCGAAGCTGAGCATGCAGAGGTGGACAGCAGTCTGCGGCCCTGCCCACGCCCACAGCTGGCAGGAGGTAGGGCCAGGATTAGAACCCGGGCAGTCTTGCTGGGGCCTGGCCCGGCCATCTGGCTGACTGGACTGGCGTAGAGACTGGCAGGGGGAAGGTCAGATGGGTTTTCCACACCCGCCTGGCTCAGGGGGCCGCACGGAGGGCGATGGCAGATGAGGAAGGACTGGCTTCCACAGGGCAGGGAGGGACTCAGCTGCTGCGGAGCTGAGAGGGGCCCTCTCTTCAGGAGGAGCCCAGGGCAGTGGGGGTCAGCTCTGCCCATAGTGCTGCTGCAGGCCCCTCGCAGCAGGGGAGGCCCAGATGTCTCAGCAGGGGCTGTCTGGCCCTGAGCCTGCCGAGATGCTGTTTCCGGCTTGCTTCCCGTGTGGACCTATCTAGAAGGGGAGACTGCAGGTGCCAGGACGAGCTCATGCCCGTCCTGTGACCCCTCGACCTTCTAGGGCCGAGACGTGCGCGTCTCCTGTTCCCGTCTTGCAGTTTGGGGTCTATACTTATTCCGCGTCTTTGAGACCAGCAGACCCGGGGGGAGCAGGATTACTGGGACAAGGGGACAAAGGCCACCCCAAAAGGCCTTCTGGAGAGGGCCGCCTGCTCTGCACCCCCTACCCCATGGTCCACATTCCAGATCCTTCTTTGCAGGGGCAGGTGCTGCCTGTTGGATGTCAGGTTGGGGCTTGGGATTCTGGCTGTGGAAGCTGCTCGCCAGCATCGCCCAGCTTTCTGGAAGGTGGAGCGTGCCTTGCAGGTACCAACCGGCAAGTGAGGCCTCAGCCAGAGGAGCTATGGTGGCCAAGCCCCCACCTTGGCAGGCCTGTCCCTTGTCTCCTCGGACTCAGGCAGCCCTTAGTGCCTGCACGCAGCAAGGTGCTGGTGTGGAGTGGAGAGGAGGGAAGCCAGACTCCAGGGAAACCCAGGGGCCGCTCTGGGCTCCCCTGAGCCCCCTTTTGCTGTGCGGTGAAGAACCTTAGTTCAGAAGCCAGAAGGTGTCCGGGAGCTCATCTAAAGCAATCTCTCATTGGGCTGGTAAGCAGAGCGCAGCCCCGTACCTGCTGTGGCTCCTGCCTGCAGGGGTGTACTGGCAGATTTTAGCAACCAGCGGACGGGGAGTGCTGTGGGGACCCCCGATTTCCCAGCACTGGCCCATCCCTGTGCAGCAGTCGCTCCCGCCGCGGCCCAGGTGCCCACATGGTGTCATTGAACGTGACCTTCGAAAGAGATGAGCCCCACCCCTCACCGTTCCTGGGGGTCTGGAGACCCCTGATGGGAGAGGGCCACTTACTCTCTCACTGTGCACAAGTGCAGGGGGGCAGGTGGGGGAGAAATTGTTCCCTATCCCAGGGAAGCCACCAGCAAAGGATCCCTCAGGAAGTTTCAGGCGTGTATCCTGACAAAAGACACTGCCGCACGTGTGGACACATGGCACACGGGAGGCTGGGCTGGGCAGCGTGGCGCTCCCGAGCTCTCCCAGGACGGCCCCGTGTTGTCAGAGGCCAGCCCAGCCGCCGCGCCATCGGGCCGGGCAGGGTTGGAAGGCGCTGTCCCAACCGCAGCGGCCCCTCTGACGCTCAGGGAGACTCACACAGAGTCAGCGCAGCACCAGCGGCTCTCGAAACAGGCTCCTGGTCTCGGGACCGGGTGAGTTTCGAGTTGATAGAGAATCAGGGAGTGACAAAGTCAAAAGTGGTTCTGTCTCTGACTCTGGAGTCCAAACTACTCCGAGAAGCGGAGAGTGTTCTGAGAATTTGTAAGGAAGTAAAACTTCGAATAAAGGAATTGTTAAACATTCCATCTTTTGGAGGAAGGAAAACGAGGAGGAAGCCGTTGACGTTAGGTGTCGGAAACGCCCGCAGGAGCATCCGTGTGCCGGGCGTGTCGTCTGCGGCCCTGGCCGGGAAGGCTCTCCATCCTGCGGACGCAGGGCTTTGGCCTCTGAGCGGGGCCCTCAGACCTGATGTGGAAATGGCCCCCGGCGGGAACGCGGCTTGGGACCGTGACTCGGGACCGCGACTCCTAGTGCTCAGGAACCCTGGGCACCTTCACGTCCACTCCCTGCTCTCCTCGGCTGTGCGGCCTTGGGCCCCAGCTCCGCGGCTTGATCTCCGGTGAGAGAGCCGCAGGGATGACCCGCCCTGGCGACAGCAAACAAGTCAGGCTGGACACCGGGGTTCGGGGTTCTCTCCCGGAGGGCCAGTGGCACGTCCTCAGGGGCCACTGAGCCGCGTTCACACATGGCTTCCAGAAACTGGAATGACTCCCAGCAAACAGAGGTTGGAATCAATTAAACCTAGGGTCACACGGCAGAGGCGGCTCGGAAGACCATGGAGCTCAAGCGCGGCCCACAGACTGTTCTTGACCAAGGGGACCCATTCCCACCCCACCCTTTCCAGTAAGAAATGTCATAGCTCAGGGGGTCCACAAACACGTCCAGAATGCTAGAAAGCAGTCGGCGAGGTGTTGAGTGTACCGCTGAGAACCGAGCGGGAGGGCGTTCATGCATTACTGAGGGGCGGGCGCTGGCGAGAGGGGACATCTCGGGCGTGGGGGGAAAGTGCGGGAATGGGAGGTCTCCCACGGTGGGGTCCCTGCGTCTGTGCTCAGGGCATTTGTGTGAGCCTCGGGGGGCGTGGAGGAAGAGACCGCTGGACCTGACCCTGTGCGTGGTTCCCAGCTGGGTCCTGGATGTGGTGTTGACTTTGTCCCCAGGCAGAGTCCCTGAGAACCAGGCTCCCCCACTCCAGCTGGGCCGGCCCGCTGTCTTTCAGTTCCCCATTGGTCCTGCGTTCCCAGGGCCTCTGCTGCCCACCCCAGCTGGAAACCTGGCCACAGGGCCCGTGGTCCTTCTTCTGCGGCTGGCTCGGCAGCTGGGAGTAGGGGTGTGCGTGCCAGCACCCGTCCCCACCCGGCAGGGGGCAGGGGTGCAGGCTCTCGGGGGGGCTGGGTGGTGTGGGGCGAGGCGGGGGTCCGCGGGCTGCCCGGCCTGAGCTGGGTGCTGCAGCGGCCGCCCCTGGCCCCCTCTGAGCCTCCGCGGTAACGTTGGCAATGGGATCGCAGGGAGGCTCAAAGGGGACAAAATGTGGCAGCTTCAGTTCCACCACGTGGTACCCAGATGCCGACTCGCTTCCACCTTCTCTTTGAATGAGCTCCGTGGACCTTCTCCCCTTCCCCGCTCTGCCTCCTTCCTTCCCCACTGCGCTCCCCAGCTCCCGCGTGGAGGGCACTGGGCTGGGTCCCCCAGGCTCTGCTGCCACAGAAACAGGGCCCCATGCTTCCTGGGAGATGCATTTCCAGCTCTCCACCGGGCACTCCTGGGCCCCTGACTGGGACCCCGTCTGGTTCGGATGGAGTAGTCGGGTTTGCCGAATGAAAGGATCCGATGTGGAACCCCAGCCAGGGAAGTGGCCGCGTGGGGCAAAGGGGCGGTGCCTTTCAGAGGAGTCCTTCTGGGCCGAGCCACGCGGCCACCTGCAGATACACTGCCCACTCCCAGACCTCGGGGTGACCACAGGGGTGACCGAATTTGAGGGAGGTCAAGGCCAAAAGCTCCCTGCGTGTGTGATTCAGGGAGGATTCTTTTTTACCGGCAAGTCAGAAGCAAGAAGTAGTCTTAAGTCCCAGGGACAAGGCTTACTTGCCACTCTCCCTGGGATAGGCTGTGTCTAAAGCTATCTCCAGATGTTCCCAGCCTGGGCAGGAACTCCTGCCCCCCGCCCCCTCGTAGCACGGACCACAGTGCCAGCGAGCCCACGCCCGTGTCTGCAGAGGGGCACGGACAGGGAGAGGACCTCCCATGTTCACAGGCTGGTCAAGGCAGAACCGGGGATGCGAGTCGGGCTCAGTCCCAAGGGACCCCCAAGGAGACAGGGCGGGCTGGATTTCAACGTGCAAGGGTGGGCAGCGTTACTCTGCTGTCTTTGGAGTGTGAGTGTCTTCAGGGAACCTCGGTGATCAGTGGTGCTCCCTGAGTCCTCACAGAGGGCCAGATAAAGCCCCAGACCTAGATCTGGACCCAGCAGCCCCGTTGGCCTGTGGGGTCCTCTGGAGCCACTGGGGAGAAGTTGGCCCGACTCAGGCTGTGTCCCCACACAGCCTCCAGGTTCTTAATCTTCGCCATGACAATAGTTAGGGCCACGCCCCTGGTCTGAATGGCCATCACGCAGGTCCCCACATCTGCACCCTAGCTTTGCTGCAGCAGTGAGCTGGGGATGGGTGGGTTCTAGGTCTGGTTCATGAGACCACCCCTTTCCTTCCCTCTTCTGGCCCAGGGAGTTGCCCTCTGCCCCTCAACCCGGTCAACCTCACCCTCCGAAGCTCAAGGAAACCTTCTCCCCCAAGTCCTGCTGGAGCAAATCCTTCTCCCCAGATTTCAGGAGGCGGTGCTGTGCTAGGGAAAGAGGGCCGGGCTCTCATCCCCACCTCCCACCGGCTGGCGGGGGACCCTGGGAAAGGCATTTGGCCTGTTGGGGTCCCATTTTCTCATCTGCCAAATAGACCAAGTGTGAAACACACAAGGCGATCTCGGGGGAATCACAGGGCCGTGGGAGGATGCTGTGTAAGATGGGGGACGGGAAGCCCGGAGCCCCAAACTAGCCCAGCTAGCTGTGGTCCTCTCCTGGGTCACGTTGGGAGAGTGAGTTCACCTCCTGGGGTACAAAATCTCCCAATCTTTCAAAGATGGGAACCGAAGATTAAGCTCCGTTCTGGAGTCGTAGACATTGTAAAGTATTTCTCACATTACGGCTTCTTTGGCTTTGTTTACTTACCAGACTGTGAATCATCCACCAACCTGTCCACATCTCCAGTTTGCCCGGGGCCAGGGGTGCTGTCGTGTGCTTTTTGGGCATGTGTGTGATGGAAAATCTACCCTGTGGTCTTGAGATTCCCAAGTCTGTCTCTGAAATTTTGGTCACTCTGGACAAGTGGTTCGGGAGTGAAGACTTTGTTTTTTCCGTTCTCATACAGAGCATGTGAAAATATCATCAACCCACTCGTGAGCAGCCCTTTTCAAAGCTTCCTGCCACGTGGTGAAGCCCACCCGATGGCCGGGAGCCTGGGTGTTTGTAGTGTTGGCTTCCCCCCGGCCTCCGATGACCGAGAACCAGCCTGCTGGCAGGGAAGGGTGTCTTTTGACCACTTATAAGGACTTGGTCTGTGTCAGCTAACTTCATAAAGCCGGGTGTCAGGGGTTCTGCCTCTCTCGGAGCAGAAGTGACCGATTGATAGATAAGCCATCCGCATGATTGATTTTGAAATCATGACTCGAGCTACTCACATGACAAGTCTATTGATTCCCCTTTGCACGGGGTAAAAAGGTCTCATGTGACTGTCCTTGAGGTACCTGCAGCTTGGGTAGAACTTTGCACAGTGCCCGACGAGTCCCGCTCACACCTCTGCTCGGCGAGGTCGGCGTAGGCGCGCAAACGGGTGCCCAGAAGCAGCAGGAGCGCGTCCTCATGGCTCCCCAGGCTCCCGGGAAGGGCCCTCGCTTCCCCGGTTGCCCCCTTCTGGTGGCTGCTGCAGACCTGGGTGTTTCTTAGTGGGGGCGCCCATCACTCCAGCCTCCCTCTGCACCATCTCTCGGCCTCCCCTTTGTCTGTGTCCAAATTCCGCTCTCATCCCAGAGCACCGGGCGTTGGCTGCAACCCTATTCCCATGACCTCATCGTCACTTGATGGTGTCTGCAAAGCCCCTGTTTCCGATAAGACCACGTCCTCGGGTGGGTTATGGCTTGAACACGTGTTTCCAGGGGATGCATTTCTACCCACAACAAAGAGAGAAGCTGCCCTTATTTTTGGTAATTGATATAGCTTACCCTTGGAGCTCGTTCATTTTGGAAGATCCATCCGAAAGTGTAGCAGAGCTCGTTTTACTTATTTATTTGACGTACCTGTTCCTGTGATAAGTCCTGGCCCACTTCAGGTCTCCCTGCTTGTCCTTTGTGTGTGGTGTCTGCTGAGCCCGCGTGTGGCGGGATTTCTCAGAACGCTGTCTTCTTCTTCGCCGCCCTCTCCCAGAACGCCCTTCCTCCAACTTCCAGGAGTGTGTTGTGTGAATGAAGCCCGAGGCTAACCTGCGTTCAGGGCTGGCATTGCCCCTGCAAAGGGACAGGCATGCGGGCAGAGTCTGGGGGAGCAGGCGCTGGCTTCCAGAGCCTTCTACTGGGGGTCACACAGGACGCACTCGATTCCCCAGTGAGGTGTCCACCAGCGATGCTCGTTAGGGGCTCAGCACCTGGGGTTTTCCTGGGGGCTGATCATATGAGCCCCTAAACCCCAGAGTCCTGGGAGGAAAGCAAGTGTTCTGCACCAACCATATTGTTTGCACCAACAACGTCGGTGCAGGGAGCCCCTCCTATCAGTGCTGGGAGTGGAGGACCCTCTCCAGATCCACGCTCCCAGACGCCCGCAGAAGGCCCTCCTGGGGGCTGCGTTGGCTGCGTGAGTTCACTCCTGCAGGGCGGCCCTGCCCTGAGCCCCTCTGACACCGCTTCAGGGCTGACATTTGGAACGTCCCACACACCTCCCAGAACCCCAGAACCTATCCCCCGACCCTCCCTGTGCTCTATTTTGGGGTCTGCACATTCCTATTGGCAGAGATGTCATTTCGAATTTTTATGCCTTTCCTCGCATGTGTCAGCCCGCCGCAGCCCGTCTTCTCTCGGGGGCCCCGGGTACAAGGGTTCATTGTATCATCGGTGTTAGTGTTTCCACTCTGGGCTTTTTAGAGTAGAAGCACTTGATTCCAGATCGGATATAAATAGTTTGGCCTCTAAGTTGCTGTTCACTGTCTTCAGTTTTTCAGATCGTGGAAATGTCTGCTCGTTATTCTTGGCCTCTGTACCCTAAGACACGGAGTATTTGCTGAAATGTGCTCTCCAGGGTCCCTGCCTCTCTGCAGACCCTGTCAGCTCACTCTCTCCCTGCGTGGGTCTGCAGCATGGAGCCCTCGGCCGGCAGTGGGCGGTGGCCCTAGGGACCAGGGCACTCCATGAAAGCCCCGCAGCCCCCTCCCTCCACGGGCTCTCTGCCGCCCTCCCCTCCGGGCCCATTTCTCAGGGCTGTGTCTTCTCTCACTGTTCGAGGGGCCGGTGGGTCTGAAGATCACGTGCACTCTAACCCCAGTGTGTATGGAGACACGGACGGGGCTGCTGGCACCCGGGGCTGGAGCAACCTTGTGTCTGGCCACTGACCTTGCCTGACAGGTTCAATGTTTGCCACTTGGTGCAGCTTCCAAAAAGTTCCCACTTCGTTTTTAAAAAACATTTTATTTTTGGGGATGCCTGGGTGGTTCAGTTGGTTAAACGTCTGCCTTCGGCTCAGGTCATGATCCCAAGGTCCTGGGATGGAGCCCCACGTCAGGCTTCCTGCTCAGTGGGGAGCCTGCTTCTCCCTCTGTGGCACCCCCCTGCTTGTGTTCTCTCTCTCTATCAAATAAAAAAATAAAATCTTAAAAAAATGAAAAAAAAATTGTTTGTTTTTTTTTTTAAAGATTTTATTTATTTGACAGAGAGAAACACAGCGAGAGAGGGAACACAAGCAGAGGGAATGGTAGTGGGAGAAGCAGGCTTCCTGACGAGCAGGGAGCCCGATGTGGGGCTCGATCCCAGGACGCTGGTATCACGACCTGGGCCGAAGGCAGACGCTTAATGACTGAGCCAGCCAGGCGCCCCAAGAAATTGTATTTTTAAGTAATCTCTACATCTAACATGGGGCTCAGACTCACAACCCTGAGATCAGGAGTCACACGCTTGACCAACTGAACCAGGCAGCTGCCCCCAAAAGTTGCCACTTCTTAATTTCAGAGTGCTGATGGGAGCCTGGGGGCGTGTCTGTGTCTCATTTCATGGAAAAAAGTTTACCCCGAAATAAAGCCTGCATATCATTCCGCACTCTGCATTGGTCAAGAAAGGCGCGCGGTCCCTGGTCAAGAACAACCGAGTCAAGGTTATGACCCTCGTTTGACCAAGACCTTACTTGCACGTGGCTGATTTGGGAGGAAGCGTGGATTTCCTCTCCTGGCCAAGTTCCCACACATTCTCTGGACGCATCAGGGCACGCAGGGCAGCACTCTTGAACCTGAAGGAGGCCTTCTGCATCCAGCTCATCAGTGCTGAGCCTGACCCTTTAGCAGTTTGTGGCACTTTGATGCCCCGTCCTCACTGTGGCTCTCTGGCCTGTGTCCTTCAAGGCCTCGTCCTTGGATTTGCTCTCTAGAAAACAGTCCCCATAATCTGGGCATCTCATCTTCATACGATGTCTGCAGAGGAGGTCTTGGCCTTCGGCAGTCCTTCGGGATGCTGTCTCACGGTCCGTGTCCTCTCCTGCGAATATTTACCCAAGCCCTTCCATGGGTGGGGGGGTTGGGTGTGCCCGGCCGCCCTCTGTCTGGGTCACAGGGCAGTCGGCACTGCAGATGAGTCCGTGGGAGTAAGACCCGTTCCAAACGACCCCAAGCCCAGGCCTCAGGCAGACGTGGAATGTGTTTGGGAGACTTCTGGTGGGATAGGAGCTCCCTGGCCCTAGAGTGTCCATCTGGGACTTCACACGTCCAGCACCAGCATGAGGACTCTGTCCAGCAGAGTTGTCTGGAAACGTCCCGTGTGTTTGGCGCTGTTCTCCACGTGCCGAGCAGACCTGGCTCTTTGCGACGGTTTTGGGGCACAGGCAGGGCTCTCTGAGAAGGGTGACGGTGGGGGTGGGGGCTGCCTTTAGTCCATCAGCTGCACCCTGGAGCCAGCAGCTGGAGAGTGGGGCTGGGAGGACCCCGGGGGGGGGGGGGCACAGGAGACGGCCCGAGCGGGAGTGGCAGCCCTCAGGTATGTCTGAGCGCAAAGGAGCCCCGAGGATCTTGGGTGACTGTGGGCAGCCAAAGGGAGCCTGTAAATCTGGTTACTGCAGAGAGCTAGTGGGAAGGAAAACAGAAGAACCATCAGCAAATCCTGGATGGGGGGCCTAGACTGCGTGTTTAGGGCAGGACAGCCCCCTGGCTCCAGGGCGTGGAGGGAAGCCAGGTGGCAGAAAGACGGGGTGTCGGAGCCGGAATCAGCGAGTTCCCCCCACGAGGGATGGAAGCAGGCATTGGGGAGGCCCCGGTTTCCTCGGCAGCAGTAGCTTGACTCTGAATAGCGCTTCGTTTTGCTCTTAAAGGTGTGCCTGTCGGCTCGGGGATGGACACGGCAACTTCATTCAGAAGCAGCAGACACTGTGGTATTTTGTACAAGGGCGTGAGCAGATTACCGCCCCTCACAGCAGTGTGGGCGGATCCTAGCCCCGTGCTAAGGAGACCACCCAGGAGCATACGGGCAAGCCCCAGAGAGGGGTGGGTTCCCTGCAGACCACAATTAGCGGAGCAACCCAGCGAAGTGGATATTGCTGTAGAGTGGCTCACATGAAGTTTCTGGTTCCCAGGGCAGCTGTGTTCTACAAAACGTACATACCTTAACTTAAGAATACTTTATTGCTAAAAAAAATGCTTCCAGCGATTCGTCATCACTGATCACAGATCACCTCAACAAATATAATGGAAAGCTTTGAAATACTGTGCAAGTTACTGAAATGTGACACAGAGACAAGAAGTGAGCAAACGCTGTTGGAAAAATGTCATGGACAGACGTGCTCCTCACAGGGCTGCCACAAACCCTCAGCTTGTGAAAAGTGCAACATCTGGCAGGTGCAGTAAAACGAGGTATGCCTGATATGGTGTGAGGTAGGGGCCCCATCTCACCCACATGGATGCCCAGTTATCCCAGTGTACTTATTCAAGCAGAACACAGAGGCACATTATCTTGAAAGAGATGAGCAAATATATAACCGTCAGGCTAGAACTATCACTATCGAGTGTGGATTATGAAACCAGGACTTTGCAGACGGAGATGCAGAGAGGTTCACCCGATGGCCTGCGGGGAAAGACGTTAAGGGCTGTGTTCAGGAGCAGAAGATCTGCCCACATCTCAGCCTGATCCAGCAAGGACCCTGTTCCATTCCTTTTTTTTTTTTTTTTTTTTTAATGTTATGATGTCAACAGCCCAATGGACAGGTCATGAGCATAGCTAGTGGTGAGTACCGGGCTTCGGTCTGATCGACCCTTTCCATGAGATTTTCACGCCGATGCTGGGCAGAGCGTCCCTGGCTCAGGCACAGAACCTTTGCTGAAGCGAGGTTTTCTTTACCTTCCACAAATTTAGGACACCAGGGGGAATCTGCTTGTTCATGTCCTTCCTAAGTGGAAGGGAGAAGCTTTTACAAGAAATAACTCTTTCAGCAAATCCAGTGTATTTTTTTAACCTCTCAATTTTTTTTTTCCCTCCCTGCAATTGTGACATGTCTACATGAAATTGGCCACAGGAAGGAAGCCCTGTTCAAGAAGCTATTTTCTGAACATCCCTCTACACCCTGGATTTCACAATATGCCTACATTTAGGTGGGAGACGAGACTTTGTGCCCCCAGGGCAGCTGTAGTTTGGGAGCCCAGGGCTGTGGTGAAGGACCTAAGCTTCTGTGTGATCCCCTCCTGCAGACAGAAAAGGCAAGGATCAACTGAGTAATTAAATACTTATTTTAGAGAAAGAGACTTTCAGAGCAGAATGTCCAAACGCTTCTGGAAACAAGCTTGAAGTCAGAGGTCAACTCAATGAGATTCCACAATGGGGAAGTTAAGCGTTTAGAGAAGGACTAGGGAAAAATAGAATGACCCAGCCACTGGGAGGTACCAGTGACTCGGACTGCTGCTTTTAAAAGTACCCTTCTGCTCAGATGGGGAGCCCAGGGTCACCCGTTTGCAGCCTGAGGAATGTCAGCCAACACTGACCGCTTGATCCAACGTTTGCATTCATCCGTCGGAGACGAGGGGAGTCACCCTCCAGTTCCCCTTCTGTCTGGGCTCCGCGAAGGCTCAGAGCCCATACCGAGCGCTCGGCACATATAGCGCTAAGCACTCTAACCACTCAAGTTGTGGGCACGATCGGAGCCTCCTGACTGGTGCTCCTTCCTGCGGGAGGGGGTCACTCCACACGCCTCTGAGCTCAGGTGGGCTGGTCACCGCCGCCGTGTGCCTTGCCTGCTGGGCACCAGGTGCTTCCCTTAGCTCGTGCCATCCTCACGCCAGCTGGAGGTGGTTATTTCTGTCTGTGGGCCGCAGAGGAGGGCAAGGCTTGGGGCGGTCAGATGGCTTCTGAGAGGGGCACACGGAGGGTCTAGGGGCCCGGGGGGCGTGGCCATAGGTCCATTGGACTGTGTTCCCGGTGGCTGAGCTCCCCTGTCCCCGGCACGGCTCCCCGTGCTCCGTGGTATGGCCAGGGTGGACCGGCTGTCATCCTCACCGGTGTCCTTGGGGTGGGACAGACTCCAGCCCGTTCCTGAGGGCTGCTGCCTCTGACCTGCCATCTTCACCACTGCTCTACCCCCTAATGTGGCTTCAGAGCCTTAGCAACC
>CM053620.1:1943609-1959703 GCA_028646535.1 Procyon lotor
TACTGCTGACTTATGCAAACCAATGGCCAAAATGGCCTAATGACCTCTGAGAATGAGATAGCACAACCCAAAACATATGCCTTGCTCCTAGCTGGGCGTTTCTTTCTCTTCTACACCTCCCAGCTCCATGAGGGTCCAGAAACACCTGTGACTCCAATTTGGGAAGGTAGCTGCTGGTTTCAAACACAGTCCTTGTCACAGCACCTTAGGAGCAATTTCCTAATCTCTAGGAATATCTTACATTTTCTTTGGTTATCCAGATATCAGGCGTGAGTCCACCCGTGTGAATTTCTGTTCTTTGGCTCAGTAATTAACACCGTTCATCAGTTGTAGGGGATCGCATCTTACACAACCTGTTCATCCCCACATTTCCATCTCGCGGCGTGGGGACACACACCACGCAGTGTTTAAGGGGGGAAAGGGAAAAGCACTTATGGTCTTGCCACCAAAAACCCCTGTTTTCATATTCCTACTTAGCCTTCATCACATGTATACAAATGTATGGATAGTCTCATCTTGTGTGCTACTTTCATATAGGATACACTTGATCACCTATGGTATTGTCAAGGGCTTCCTAATCTTTTGTGTTTGGAAGACCAGTAAGGGGGGAGGGGGGAAGCAACTATGTTGCATTGGGGAGTTGATACTTTAACTTTGTAGTAAGGTCGTTTAGAAAACCAATTCACCAGGGTGTTTGGGTGGCTCAGATGGTTGGGTGTCTGCCTTTGACTCGGGTCATGATCCTCTGGTCCTGGGATTGACCCCATGTGGGGCTCCCAGCTCAGCGAGGAGTCTGCTTTTCCCTTTCCCTCTGCCTGCTGCTTCCCCTACTTGTGCTCTCTCTGTCTGTCTCTCTCAAATGAATACATAAAATCTTGTAGAAAAAAAAGAAAAAGGTAACCAACCACCATACGGCAGTGTCGTTATTCATAAAAGAAAGGCTATTTTTCACTCCACATGATGAAGGCTATCTCAGACTGGCGTTGGACCTCCACCAGCATTTGAGAACTGCCAGGTAGACCCACGCAAAGGCTAGAATCAGTTCTGGAGTGAAAAATGGGGGTCTATCACTTTCTTCACTGAATTGATTGCATTCCGAGCCTTAATGTCCTCCCCGGGTGTTTAACTATACCCCATTTCTAAACTTGAAGCTGCTCCCAAGCTTTATTTATTTATTATTTTAAAAAGATTTATTTATGTATTTATTTGAGAGCAAGTGTGCAAGAGCGGGGGGAGAGGCAGAAGCAGACTCCCTGCTGAGCAGTGAGCCCGACATGGGACTCGATCCCAGGACCCTGGGCTCGGGACCTGAGCCCAAGGCAGCCGATTCACTGACTCAGCCCCCCAGGTGCCCCTGCTCACCAGTAAATGACAACTTCTTCAGCTTTGGTCAGGCTGAGGCTCAGTTCAGTGTGACTTGCACACCCAGGAAAGGAGGGTGTGCCCCTTGGGGTCTTCCGTGTGCCCCTTGGGGTCAGCTAACTCCCTGTCCTGGACGTGGCGGTGCCCCAGGGGCGTGTGGACCCAGGACCGTGCGGACCATCACCAGCCCCTCCGTCCCACCCTCTCGGGGGGGTCAGGCACGTGCTGGGCCCCTGGGCGCCTTTCCATCTTCTTTCCATCTCCCTTTTACTGCCGCTCTCTCTCCAGCACACACTTAAACTCTCTCTCGAGCACGATTTCTTTCAAATCTTACCCGTTTACCTGGAGAAAAGTCAGCCTCCCCTTTTCATTCCACTTATGAATAGAAACCCTTCACCAATCCTTTATCAGCTGATAAAGCAAGAGAGGTGAGGATAACGTGGAAGCAAAGGGAAGCCATAGACCTCGACCCGCACTCCTGGAGAGAGGAACTAACCAGCGACAGTAAGCTCGGGCATTCTTGAAAGTCCACTGAAATCTCCACTAAACAGTCTGCACTTGCTTATCTTCCTCTGACTGTATCTTTTTTTCAAGTATTAGCCATTGAATAAATCCTCGTAGTAGGAAGAGTAACGCCCCCCCCCCAGATGCCCATGTCCTCACCCTGTGACCTATGACTGTGTCCAGCAGCAGGGCAAAGGGAAATGAGGACTGCTCGTCAGCTGACCTTGAGATGGGGAAAGTGGCCGGGATTATCCAGGTGGGCGCTCTGCCATCACGGGGTCCTTAAAAGTCGCAGAGGCCGGCAGGAGAGGGTCAGTGGAGCTACGGGGTCTGAGAGATGCAGTGTCTCCACCTTGAAGGTGGAGGAAGAGGTTCGAGTCCAGAAGCGCAGGTGCCTCCGGAAGCCAGGAAAGGCGAGGAGACAGATCGTCCTCCAGAAAGGAACGTGGCCCTACCGACCCTCGGTGTTCGCCCAGTGAGTCCCGTGTCGGACCTCTGCCCTTCAGGACTGTGAAATAATAAATTCGTGTTGTTTTAGGCCATTAAGTTTTTGGTAATTTGCTATAGCAGCGATCGAAAACAGATACGATATTTAACCATCCTTATTCATTTCCCCCCTGCTTTGTTTAATAGGATGGCCACAAAATGGCCTTGCAAACCTGCTGATTGTTTTTGGGACTGGCAAGAGGATGTGCCCAACGTTTTAAAACATTTTTCCTAAACTCAACCATTTTTATGTCACGTCCCCACTACCTTAAAGATTGTTTTTCAAATTAGAAAATAACCACAGTAGGGGCGCCTGGGTGGCTCAGTCCGTGAAGCGTCTGCCTTCGGTTCAGGTCTTGATCCCGGGGTCCCGGGCTCCAGTCCCCTGTCAGGCTCCCTGCTCAGGGGGGAGTCTTCTTCTCCTTCTCCCTGTGCCCTTCCCCCTGCTTGTGTTCCCTCTCTGACAAATAAATAATAAAAATATTTTTAAAAAGGTAACAACTACAATAGAACTTTTTGAACAAAATCTGTGATTATGAGCCTCCCACTGATGAATTTCTATAGATTTTTTTCTACTGAACTCCACGTAAGAATATAGCATATGTCAAAGGAAGTCTTTAAAAATACCACCACTGGGGCGCCTGGGTGGCTCAGTCGTTAAGCGTCTGCCTTCAGCTCGGGTCATGATCTCAGGGTCCTGGGATCGAGCCCCGCATCGGGCTCCCTGCTCGGCAGGAAGCCTGCTTCTCCCGCTACCATCCCCTCTGCTTGTGTTCCCTCTCTCGCTGTGTTTCTCGCTGTCAAATAAATAAAATCTTAAAAAAAAAAAAAAATACCACCACCATCCCCTCACGGTCACATGCAGGGGAGGGACGCTTGGTCTGTGTCGTCACAACGGTCTCACCTCGGTTTTTGAAAAGCGATTTGAATTAGAACGACTTTGTCTCAATGTAAGAGTTTTCTGAACATACACTGTTGAAAAAACAAACTGCTGTGTGAGATAGCAAATTTCTTCTTTCTGGAATAATCCAGAGAAGCCCCCAAGGGTGTTCTAGAGGGGATTCCTGCAAGGGGTGGGAAGTTATGTTAGGTCACCCTCCGGTCCTTTCCAACACAAAGAGCAGATGATTTCATGATCTGGAAGAACGTGGAATTGCCTCTCGGCTGTCTGGCTCTGATGGCCCCACCCCCCTCCGCATTGCCCTGCCCAGTGTTTCCCAAGAGACAGATGTGTGACATCAGAGGTGGAAGTGTCCCTGCACATTTCTCTTCCTTGCCGGCGTGGCCAGCCTTGCGGGGTGCGCTACCACTGCCCAGCCCTTGTCCCCGATTTCAGGTCTCAGGGGGTCTTTTAGGAACCCGCCGCTCCGGTTCCTCCCTCCCTCGATTCATTTAACCTGCACTTCGGATGGAGAGGGAGGGGTGTGCTCCCACGACTGTGGTGTCGGGGTCCTCACTTCCCGCCTCTGAACGGACATTTGCTAGATCATGATGCCGGCTGAGTCTGTGTCGGGCAGGACAGGCAGAGAGAGAGCAGGAGAGAGGGCGGACTGTTGATTTGTCCCGTGGTACGTGGTAGAATGGGGAGGGGCGGGCTTTCTTCCTTTTTCCGTCTTGGACCTCACGGAGTCATTCACTTTTCATTATTGGAAAGTTGCTTCGAGAAATCGAGACAGAACTCCATTCGGACTCCACTCACCGTCTCTGCGTTCAGAAAAATGGCCCTGGAGAGCAGGAGGCTGGCCCGGGGTTCTGTGCGCTCCAAATGGGTGGAACCTAGAAAATAAAAGTGGAATCACTGACCACGGTTTTCAGGGCGTTAGTCATCGTGATTGAAACAGGAAGTCAGACATATAATTGGAGGAAAGAGCAGTCACAGTCTCGTTATCACTGGGTGATGTCAGCACTCACACTAATCAGCGATTGATATCAATAACAGGAGAGGAGATCGACGGGGTGGCCACTTATGGGATGTGTATTCAGAAAGCTCTATTCTCCCTGGAAGCCGATAATGATAATTTAAAAATTGTAATCGAAAAGAAAGCATTTCATCCACAGTGACAACAAAATGCATAAAAATTCATAAAAATTTTTCACAAAAAGTCAGGCATGACCCAAAGCGAGAAATATTGATGGCTCCGTGAAAGGCATAGAAGATGACTTGTTCTTGGGTAAAAATTGTACTTTACTTAATTTTAATTTAACACAGAAAAAGACATACTATTGGAAAATGTCCGTTCGTCATCCATTTCCTATAAATTCAGTGCAGTTCTAAGCAAATTTCCCTGAGCTTTTTCTTTTTTGGAGATTTTATTTTTTAAAAAGATTTTATGTATTTATTTGAGAGAGAACGAGCGAGCACAAGATGGGGGGGAGGGACAGAGGCAGAGGGAGAAGCAGGCTCCCCACTGAGCATGGAGCCCAGCATGGGACTCGATCCCAGAACCCTGAGATGGTGACCTAAGCTGAAGGCAGATGCTTAACCGACTGAACCACCCGGGCGCCCCAAGCTTTTTTGTCTTTAACATAATTATTTTAAGTGCACCTATAAGACTACATGTGGTAAGGTGGCTAGAAAGTATGTATGGTTTGCTAGTGTCTGCGAAATCTATTGTAAAATTTACATGGAGTAAAATTCACTTTTTTTTTTTTGGTGCACAAGTCTTTACATTTTGACAAATGCATGCAGTTCTGTGACCGCCGCCACACCAGGAAACATGACATTTCCACCTCCCAGTCCCCCATGCTGCCCCAGCGCAGGCAGACCCTCCCGCGTGGACCTCTCGTCCCTCCCTCTAGTGTTGCCATTTCAAGAGTCTTATAAAAACGGGATCATGCAGTAATCTCTTGGGTCTGGCTTCTTTCACTTAATGGATTTGAGGTTCATCTCTGTTGTGTGTAATCGATAGTTTGCTCCTTTTCATTGCTGAGTAGTATCCCATTGTGTGGAAACCTACCACATATCATGCCATTGTAGAGGAATAAACATACCGCTGTTTATCCATCTGGTCGTTCACTGGAAGGCATCTGGATTGTTCCTAACTTTAAGCAATTGTGAACAAAGCTGTTATAAATTGTGTAGTAGACATTTCTGGAAGAAGTTTCAATGCTGTAGGGTGAGGGTGGATAAGCTTGCCTTATTCCTGAACTTACAGGGAAAGCATTCAGTCTTTCAACATTAAGTATAATGTTAGCTGTAGGTTTTTGTTTTTTATTTTATTTTTTAATTTAACTTAATTTTTTATTTTTTAAAAAATTTTATTTATTTGACAGAGAAAGAGAGATCACAAGTAGGCAGAGAGGCAGGCAGAGAGAGAGGGGGAAGCAGGCTTCCTGCTGAGCAGAGACCCCGATGTGGGGCTGGATCCCAGGACCCCGAGATCATGACCTGAGTGGAAGGCAGATGCTTAACTGACTGAGCCCCCAGGTGCCCTAGTCTGCTCTCCTTTCACTATCTCTGGGATCTGTATGCTATCCCTTATTTTGGTAACTTTTGTCTTTCCTTTTTTTTGTTTCCTTTTTTGCGAGAGGTATATCTATTTTCTTTATCTTTTCACAAAACCAATTTTTGGTTTTATTGATTTTTATCTATTCTTTTTGTTTTATTTTTAATGCAACTCATACTTGTCCTGTTATTATTTGTTTCCTTCCTTTTCCTTGCTTTGGGTTTAATTTGCTCTTTTTTTTTTTTTTTAAGATTTTATTTATTTGACAGAGAGAAATACAGTGAGAGAGGGAACACAAGCAGAGGGAATGGTAGTGGGAGAAGCAGGCTTCCCACTGAGCAGGGAGCCCGATGTGGGGCTCGATCCCAGGACCCTGGGATCATGACCCGAGCCGAAGGCAGACATTTAACGACTGAGCCACCCAGGCGCCCCAATTTGCTCTTTTTTCCTCCTAGTTTCTTAAGGTGGTTGCTTAGATTATTTATTTGAAAACCATCTTCTTTTCTAACATAAACATTTAATATCTCTAAACTTCCCTCTAAGCACTGCTTTACTGGCATCCCATAGATTTTGATAAGTTGTATTTTCATTTTCCTTCCGTTCAAAATATTTATAATTTCCCTTGTGATTTACTTTGTGACCCAGATTATTTAGAAGTATGTTGTTTAATTCCCAAATATTTAGGGGGATTTTGTAAATATCTTTCTGTCATTAATTTGTAGCTTAATTCCGTTTCGGGCAGAAAACATACTTTGCATGATTTCATTTATTTTAGACTTGTTGAGTTTTGTTATGTGACGTGGGCTATGGTCTCCGCTGACGAGAGTCCGTGTGCACCTGAGAAGAAACCGTATTCTGCTACTGGACAGAGTACTCTCGAAATGTGATTGGGTCACGTTGGTTGCACGTTGATTGTTCAGATCTTCTGTGTCCTGGTTGATTGTCCGCTTGCTTTATTGCACGTTATAGAAAGCGGAGTGTTGACATCTCCCAGTGTAATTTTAGAATTTGTCTGTTTCTGCTTTCACTTCTATCATTTATTTCTTCACCTATTTTCTTTTTCAACTAAAGAACATTTGTTTTTCACTCTGACTCTATCTCAAGGCCATAACTAGGCTGTCGGCACACTTCCAGCCCAACGTGGGGAGGGGCTGGTACCATGAGTGCAGTAAAGCTGCTATGGACAGTCTGAAGGGTTGGAACCAACCTCAATGACAAAGAGCAACTTCCATCTAAAGTAACATAAAAAGGTTTAATAAAAAAAGGGGGCAAGGTAGGGGGTAATGGGGGTTTCCTATGGAACAAGATCCACACGTGCCTATGACACACACTCAGTCCTGGCCATAGTGTGCCAAATCGGGGACAGGATTACTGCAGGACAAGACTTACGATACAGCGTACTATACGCACCTGCGTTCCAAGCCCACCCCCTGCCCCCTACCGCTGCCAACACTGCTGTTTCCCAGCCCGTTGGGCCTGCTGACAAAGGGGCATGTGGATCTTCTCTCTAACCCAGTCTTTGTTTTAGGCTGGTACCTCTGGGCATCCGCTCGGTAAGCAAGGCTGAGGTCTGCCAGATCAGCAGTAAGACCGAGCAACTGACTGACCTCATATGCGACAGAGGGACTATTGGATTCACACGTTCTATGTACATTTTACATTTATTCATCCACGGGTTCATAGTCCGCATGAGTTCTACCTCACACCAGCAAAATGGTGCGAGTATTGCATCAGACTCTCTCCCTGCAGCCACTGCCCACCCGCCTGGCACATAAGCTTGACCCTAGCACTGCCTGCTTCCTCACACATTTTCATTCTCTGCCATTAGATGCATGCACGTTTAGGGTTGTGATGTCTTCTGCATGAATTGGCCTTCATCACCATACATTATTCCTCTTTATCTTTGGTAATTTTCCTTGTTCTGGAAGTATTTTGTCTGATATTAATATAGCTACTCTAGCTTTCCTTCCTAATATAAACAGCTTTATTGAGCTATGATCCCTACACCCTAAAATTCATTTAAACTATACAATTCAGTGTTTTTTTTTAATAAGTCAGAGTGTGAAAACATTGCATAGTCAATTTTATAACGCTTTTGTACCCTCAAAAGGAACTCTCTACCCATTAGCAATCAATACCCATTTCCCTCCTACTCCTCTCTGAGCCCTAAACAACCACTAATCTGCTTTCTGACTCAATAAATTTACCTATTTTTGACACTTGATAGAAAAGAAATCATACAATTTTGGGTTTGTGTGTGTCTGGCTTCTTTCACTTAGCATAGTATTTTTTTTTTTTAGCATAGTATTTTCAAGACTCATCCATATTATACCATGTGTCAGTATTTCATTCCTTCTATGGCTGAATAATATTCCATGGTATGGACATATTTTATCATTTCATCAGTTGATAGACATTTGGGTGGTTACCACTTTTTGTTTATTCTGGGTAATCCTGCCAGAAAAACTCATGTGCAAGTTTTTGGATGCACGTAGGCTTTCATTTCTTTTAGTTATATACCTAGAAATATAATTGCTAGGTCATATGCGAAACTTGTGTTTAAACTTATGAGTAGCTTTCTTTTATTTTTAAATTTTTTAAAGGTTTTTTTTTTTCTTTTTTCAAGATTTTCTTTATTCATTTATGAGAGAGAGAGAGAGCACAACCGGGGAGGAGGGACAGAGGGAGAGGGAGAAGCAGTCTCCCTGCCGAGCTGGGAACCCAATGTGGGGCTTGATCCCAGGACCCTGAGATCATGACCTGAGCTGAAGGCAGTCACTTTACTGACTGAGCCCCCCAGGCGCCCCAAGAGTCATCATTCTGTTGCTCTTCCTTTATTCCTGAAGTTTCAAGTTTCCCTGTTATTTTCCTGTCACTTGAATATCTTTCTTTCTTTTTTTTTTTTTTACTTGAATATCTTTCTTAGCATGCCTTTTACAGAAGGTTTACTGGCAGTGAATTCTAGTTTGTTTCCTTTAATAGTGTCTTTACTTTGTTTTTATTTCCAAAGAGTGTTTCTACTCTAGAATTATGGGTTAATAGTTATTTTCTTTCAGCACTTAAAAAATGTCATTCCACTATTTCCTGGTGTCCAGTGTTTCTGATGAGAAATCTCCAGTCTTTTAGATCATGGTTCCCTTATATGTAATACATGCCTTTTCTGTGGCTTTGATTCCAGGATTTGGGCTTCCCTATAGTAAGGTATGGAAATAAGGAGGGAGAAAGTTCAGGAAGCTCATCACTCTGTTGGTTGTTCTTCAAATTATTAATTCTGCCCCCTCAATCCACCTGCTGTTACTGACTTGTCTGGGTTCCCACATAGTTGCTTCAGGTGTGTGTTCAGGGCTTGGTGGTGCTGAGAGGGAGGAAGGACGGGGTTTGTCCTGGCCCGGGGCCCCAGGAAATGTGCGAATGTCCAAACTGTGTGCATCAAGTGGCAGGAGTAGAGAGGGAAAAATTAAGAAAGCAGAAATAACCTCACATATCAAATGAGGACTGTCAGAGGAAACATTTCAAGTCAGTGGGGGAAAGTAAGATTTTGAGACAACTGGTTGACCATTTAGGGTAAAAAGTGGGATCCACACCCAACTTCTTATATCAAAATAAATTTATAAGAGAACAAAATATTTACATATGAAACACAGACACAGACTACTTGAGAATTGGGGTGAATGTTTTAGAATCTTGGGGTGGAGGAATCTTTTCTGACCATGACACGAAGTTGGGAAACACTAACTAAAAGCTTCATAGATCTGATTCCCTGAGAATCAAAAAGCTCTGTACAGAAAAGCAAAACAAAATGCCATTAACAAAGTGAAAACGACAAGCCAAGAAAGCATGTTTGCAATGTGTGACAAAGAATAAAGGTCTACTTTTTAAAACCTACAAATTACTAAAGAGCAAGGTCAAAGTGAGCAAAAGGAATGAACAGGGAATTCAAATAAGAAGACACAAAATTAACTGTAATGATAGTTTGTGAAAAGATATATTTTGCCCACCTCACTACTGCTCAAGAAGAGGCAAATGACAATACCAAGATGCCTTCTGTTTGTCAGATTGCCACATAGCCATGGCCTGTGTTGGTCAGGGTGCAGGATAGTGGGGACTTTCATGCACCATCAGCGGGAGCATAAAATGTCCATAACCCCTCTGGAGGGCAATTTGGGAAAATGTTCAAAAACTTCAAGTGCATATTCTTCCGCACAGTAATCAAGGTCTGGAAACTTCTTCTGGGAGGTAACTGGACATGTTCACAAAGTCAATGGGCAAGGATGACCATTGCAACATTGTTTATTGTAGGGAAGAATTGGAAGCAACTGAAATTGTTTGATATGGGGGTGCTGGTTAAATAAACTATGGTTTATCCACACCCTGGGTATCTACTAACCTTTGAAAAAGATACTATAGCTAACTGTACTCTTTAGTAGCAAGTAATTGCCACATATTTTGCTGAGTAAGAAAAGAACAAACATAATTATTTTACTTATGTAAATGTAATCCAATCCATCCATCCTCCACCCATCCATCCACCCATCCATCCATCCATCATCCATCCATCCTCCATCCACCCACCCATCCATCCATCCATCCATCCATCCACCCACCCATCCATCCATCCTCCATCCACCCATCCATCCACCCACCCACCCATCCATCCATCCATCCACCCACCCATCCATCCTCCACCCATCCATCCACCCACTCATCCATCCATCATCCATCCATCCTCCATCCACCCACCCATCCATCCATCCATCCATCCATCCACCCACCCATCCATCCATCCACACATCCACCCATCCATCCACCCACCCACCCATCCATCACCCATCTATCCATCCACCCATCCATCCACCCACCCACCCATCCTTCCATCCTCCATCCATCCACCCACCCATCCATCCACCCACCCACTCATCCATCCATCCATCAACCCACCCATCCATCTATCCATCCATCTATCCAACCATCCACCAATCTACCCATCCACCTATGCATCCATCCACCCATCTACCCATCCTCCATCCATTCATCCACCTATCCACCCATCCATCCATCCATCCACACATCCATCCATCCAACCCTCCTCCATCCACCCATCCACCCATCCACCCATCCATCATCCATCCATCCATCCAACCATCCATCCATCCACCCATCCATCCATCCATCCTTCTACATCCATCAGAATAGCAAGGGATTTGGAAAAATGTTAACCGAATGTTGGTGGTGGTTATATTGGGTGGTTGAATTTTGAGGAAATCTTTTTCCTTATGTTTTTCTGCACTGTGGAAATTTCCTATAAGTACTTTTATCTGTATAAAAAGTAAAACGAATTTTTTTTTTAAAGATTTTATTTATTTGACAGAGAGAAACACAGCGAGAGAGGGAACGCAAGCAGAGGGAATGGTAGCGGGAGAAGCAGGCTTCCTGCCGAGCAGGGAGCCCGATGTGGGGCTCGATCCCAGGACCCCGGGATCATGACCTGGGCCGAAGGCAGACGCTTAACGACTGAGCCACCCAGGCGCCCCGTAAAATGAATTTTAATAGGGGGCTACCCTAAAACAAATCAATGGTAGAGAGCAGGGAAATAAAAGAGTAAGTAAATGAAATCAGGCAGTTTAGAGGGTTACGTGGAAATTCATCTTTATGTCCTCTTTTGACTCCTCAAAAAATTTTTGTTAAGTTTTTTTATTTCTTTAAGTAATCTCTATATCTGATATGGGGCTCAAACTCACGACCCCAAGATCAAGAATCTCACACTCCACCAACAGAGGCAGCGAGGAGCCCCTCCCCAAATTTTATTTACTTTTTTTTTTTTAACAGAAAATGCTAACTTTTAATTCTCCCCCAGAAGGCAAAATATATTTACATCTGGTTTCTTTTTTTTTGCACACGTTCAGGGAAGCAGCAACTTCATTCCCCCCCCATCCTGCATTCCTTGCTTAGCTGCTGACTCAACATGTCAGAATTTGAAAGTTTTCATTTTCATAAGGTTAATGTTTATTATTGAAAGAGTACAGCTAATCCATTTTTCCCTATTGCTGAATATGTCTTTAAACTTTTTTATTGTGGTAAAATACACACAACATAAAATGTCCCATTTTTAGCCATTTTGAAGGGCTCAGCTCAGTGGCATTCGACACACACTGCTATGCAGCCGTCCCCGCCATCCAATCTCCAGAACTTTCTCCTCTTCCCGAACCAAGGCTCTGTCCCCATGAAACAGCGGCTGCCCTCCCCTCCCCGAGCCTTCGTAACCACCATCTGCTTTCTGAATCTATGGATTTGCCTACTGTGTGTTCCTTGTCCACATGGCCCTGGACAGCCCTTGTCCTTCTGTGTCTGGTTTCTTTCTAGCTCATCTACGTGTAGCACAAATCACAATTGCATTATTTTAGGGCTGAATAATATTCCACCGAATGGGTGGGCCGCCTTCTGTTTGTCCTTGTATCTGTCGACGGGCATTTGCATAATTTCTGCTTTTGGCTATTGTGACTA
Source organism: Procyon lotor (assembly GCA_028646535.1). NCBI lineage: Eukaryota > Metazoa > Chordata > Mammalia > Carnivora > Procyonidae > Procyon > Procyon lotor. Next base: position 1,955,909 of record CM053620.1, read on the forward strand.
GTGTTGCTGTGAGCACGCGTGTACAGATGTGATGACCGATTTTTAAAAGGCGTAAACCCACAAAAGATGCAGTGTACGGGGGGAGGGAAGAGTGAGGGGCAGGTCGGGGGTCCCAAGCTCCCCTTTTCCATTCTAAGCGGAGGATGGACTCAGGCATGCGCACCTAGAGATAGCTATCTGAGATGCTGGCAGGGAAAAAAAAAAATCAAAAAATTTTTATTTAATTTAATAAAAATTAAAATAAGCAAAGGCTTGATGGCAGAGCTAAACTTTTGTAATCAAAGACTTTTGGTTCATTTCCAGCATGAGAGAAATGGTAATCTGCTCGTCCAGATCTCGGAAACTGGAGTGGAGCATTTTACCTTTTCCCGACCCACAGTCACCCCTGCTGGGTCGTGTGACTCAGAAGGAAGCACATTCTCCCGGGTCACGCTCAGCCTATCCCGGGATGTGCAGGAAGGAGCCTAGTTCCTTGCTGGAGCCACAGTCCCTGTCAGCGAGGTCAGCATCTTTAGAGCAAGATTTTTTGAGAAGTAACAGAGTGTCACATGTTTTTACCAAAAACAAGTATAGAATGGATTTCAAAACATGACCCTGGAGATTTCCCCACCAACACCATTCAACCTCCCCCGACCTACACCTCCAGGAGGAATCCCAGGAGGTGTTCCGGGAGGTGGTGTGCCCAGTAAGTCTTTGTATTCTTGGTGATAGGCTCGGTAATTATAATAACAGCTTTTCTGAAAGGGGAATTTGCAACCTGGTCTTCTCAACACAGTGAATGCTAAGTTGTAAATGGATTAAAGTTTTCCAGGAAGGGGTACACATGGAGTATGAATTGAAGGGGGACACCAAGAGAGCGTGAAATGTGACAGTGTTGTGGATTAGTAGAGCCAGACAAGTGGACAGGAAGTGACTTCTAGGGACCATGTCCTTAGCTCACCTCTTCCAGGATGGTTGTGAGTACCCCTCAGTTTCTGGTGTCGAGGAGGAGGGCCCCTGACTACCCAGACCCCTGCAGGGCTGACCTTCAGGGCGGGTGGAGGGCCTGTGTGCTGCTGTTTTCAGCATCTGCCTAGAGCACAGCCCTCTGCTGTGCTCTCTGCTCCCAGACTGAGTACACCGTGGGATGTGGGGGGAGGGGCCCGAGAGGCCTCCTGGGACCCCAAAATACTTCCCTAAGTCCCTCTGCCTGAGTTCATGTCCCTATTAGAAGGCTGTGTTTGGTTTGGGGCATCCATCCTCTGCTGAAAAGGCCAACTTCGTGGTTGCTTGGGAGGGCAGCCCAAAGAGCAGGACACGGGCTTTGGGCTCCGATGACCCTGATGCCCGTCCCCACCCTGCACCCTCACCATCTGACGCTGACCGCTCCTCCGGGACTCGGCGCAGGGGAGGAGGGTCGGGCAAGGCAGGGCGTGGGCTTTGCTGCTGGAAAGCACCGTGACCCTCACGCTGAATTTAACATTATCTAGAAGCTACATTAAAGAAGTAAAAAGAGACTAATTAGTGAAACTAATTTTAACAATATTTTTCATATCACCTAGTCAATCCATGTAATCAACAGAAAAGTTATCGATGAGATGGTTCACGTTCTTTTTTCTCGAATGAAGCCTCCAGACCCTGGTGTATTTCACACCTACGGAGCATCTCCATTCAGAGCAGCCGCATCCCCAGCGCTCAGGGGCCACACGGGGCTGGTGGGTGATCGGCTGCAGCCAGAGGGAGCGTCCAGGAACGGGTCCTGGGGGGCTCTGTCCGCTGCATCCTCTCTCTGGGATCTTCGGGGCCAGGGGCCACGCACTGGCCCACTCCCGTGTCAGCTTTCTTCTGCTCTGTCACCAGCTGCCACGGACGGGTGGCTTTCAGCCACAGCCCTTTGTCATCTCCCAGTTCCACAGGTCAGACGTCCGTGCGGATGTAGTCGGGTCCTCTGCTCAGGGCCCCCTAGGCTGCCCTAGTGGGGCTGGCTGGGCTACATTCTCCTCCCGAAGCTCAACTGGGGGGACTCTGCCTCCAAGCTCACTCGGGCTCCCGGCAGAATTCAGGTCCTCGCAGACGTGGGACGGAGGTTCTCCATTTCCTCGCTGGATGTCCTCCGGGACCAGTCTTGGCTCCTGGAGGCCATCCACACTCCAGCCCAGGCTTTGCATGCCCCTCAGGCTTTCACTACGACTTCCCCTTCTGCTATCAGCTTGGGAGGGGCTCATGTGATTGGATTCGACTCACCAGATAATGTTCTCTTTGATTCACTCAAAGTCAACCAATTAGTAATCTTAATTACAAAATCCCTTTTGTCATGTGACATGTATGATCAGGGAATGACATCCCGTGGCCTTCTCAGCCCTGGGGGATTAGGATGGGAGGTCCTGGGGGCCGTTTTCAGGGGCGTCCACCTCGTTACTGCAAGTCGAGGGGGATGGACGCGCGAGGTACCGTCAGCGGCCGGCGCTCCTGCTTACGTGGCCTGGACGTCCCAGCAAGGTTGGCGGGGCAGGGGGAGGCTGTGGCTCCGTAGAGAACCCCGGCCCGTCAGACCTAGGGCTGATTCTGGGAGCTCTCTCTGTTTCTCTGAACTATTAATCTTCCCAAGCACGTGACCAAGGGCAACTGGGCTCCCGTTCTCCCAACCCGGTCTACGGACCAGGGGACACCGTCGTCCGATGCTAGCACTTTTGATCCTTTTGCGTTTCTGAGGTTGAACGTGGTGGTGATTTTAGGGCAAGATTCTCTGGAATGGTTTGGAAGCCAAAGTGATGTTTGCGGAAAGACCGGTCATCACAGTCTTTCTTCCCGCATTGGTGTCTGAGCAGACCCTGTGTTGGGGGACCTGCTAGGGCCCTTGGAAAGCCTGTCCCTTCAGATACATGGGCTGTGATGCTGTCTTGCCCTTTACAAGCAAGTTAAGGGGAAGGTGTGTCACAGAATTGTTGCGTGTTCCTCTGTCCCTATAAAAAGGTGTTGTCTGAGGCTTCACGTCGGCCGCTTGACCCTAAAGCGAGGCGCTGCAGTCCAGCCTGAACGTCCTGGGCACGAGGCCTCCAGGTACGACCACATCAGGGGCAGAACGTAGGCATTGCCGAATGGGCTCGAGGGACAGGGGGCCCCTCCCCGGCCAGTGGCTGTTCTCAAGGCATTCTGGTACAGGGGAGTTGCTAAATTAGCAGGGTTACCTGATGGGGACCAACACCGATTTGTTCTCCAGTGAGAGCCATAGAATTTCTCCTTGTTCCTCACCTAGGGCCCATGGGGTCCAGAGAGCAATGGGCACCTCAGTAGAATTGGTTTCTTCGTCAACCCTACACCTTGCATTCTATGCCGTTCATAGCCATTATTCCTGACGGGGCCCACCAGGCCTCACCAGATTGCCAAGGGAGTCTGTTCAAGGGTCCTGGGGCCGACACAGTGAATGGCCAAAACCTGGGTGGCTGAAAGCAACAGGAACGTGTTCTTTCCCACCTTCTGGAGGCCAGAAGTTGGAAATCAAAGTGCCGGCAGGCTTTGGAGGAGAGCTCACTCTGTGCCCGTCTCCCAGCCTCTGGTGGCTGCTCAGGCTGCGTCCCTCAGACCTCTGCCCCGGGTGCCCCTGTCCTCTGTTCTGACAAAGACACCTTCGATCCTGGATAATCTCATCTTGAGATCCATAATTTTTTTTTAAAGATTTTATTTATTTGACAGAGAGAGACACGGCGAGAGAGGGAACACAAGCAGAGGGAATGGTAGCGGGAGAAGCAGGCTTCCCGCCGAGCAGGGAGCCTGATGCGGGGCTCGATCCCAGGACCCCGGGATCACGACCTGAGC
>CM053620.1:1960203-1976341 GCA_028646535.1 Procyon lotor
CTCTCGCTGTATTTCTCGCTGTCAAATAAATAAAATCTTTAAAAAATAAATAAATAAATAAATAAATAAATAAATAAATAAATAACAGATGTCACCCTGACTTTCTTCCTCGGGAACTCTTATGACCAACTCGAACAAAAGCAAGGAAATCAGCTGGGGCCATAGAATGGAGCCCAGTCAGCCGGGCTAGACTCTTCCAGAAGGCCCCAGAACTTGGGGACCTCACCAGGGTGCCCAAAGACATCCTTTGGAAGAACACTCTTGCCAGAACAGAGAAAAAGAACCACCATGCCGTATCGACGCACAGCCCACATTTACAAGAACAGGGGTGGAAATCCCCTAAACAGTTGGACAGACGCCCACCAAAAAAAAAGGGGGGGGGGCATTTCTGTTCTTCTGATTAAAATGTGACCTCTTCAGGCAAGCAGGCTTGAAACAATCAGTAATGACAAGACACATTGTCCCCAAGAATACAGTCCAGAGCCATGCTGGTCCATAAAGCAAGAAGGGCACGACTTGGAAACCAGCCACCCTCCACGTGGCTGTGGGATCGGAAAGGGGGTCCAAGTCCTGGAGAGAAGGTGAGTCCCAAGTGCCGACTGTAACTTTTCCATGCCCACCAGTTCGTGTAAAAGGGGTGACGTGGGTGGAATTAGGAATTGGGATGTGGATTTGGAAACTGAAGACCCAGCAAAGGCTTTTCTCCAACTTGACCTCGAGAAAACCACCTAAGGCTCCCTGAGGCTTTCCTCAGTCGCAAAGGGAATGGAACTACACATCTCAAGCATCCCAGAATTCCAGAAAAATTTAGAAGCCTTATGCTTCTAAATAAGATACAGAGTTAGGAACCTCACCACTACTGAGCACTCCCCAGAAACTAACCTAGCACCATCCTGGTTCCTACAGATCCCTTCGGGGGGTTGGGGGGAAACAGCCTCGCTTGAGGAGCGAGCTGTGTGCAGGAGGAGGGCTAGAGGGGCCAGACACGGCAGGAGGGGTGGTGACTGTGGATCTGTCAATTCCGTGAAATGTGCCCACTCATTAGGACTCTGTTCACCCCCTTAGCACATACCAGACTCCATGCTCCAGGAGCCTCCTGAAAATGAAAAGCAAGATTTTGTCTGGATGGGCGCTTTTCTAGAAAGTGGGTCAACACCTTATCAAGATTTCTGATGGATTTGGGGCGCCTGGGTGTCCCAGATGGTTAATCATCTGCCTTTGGCTCAGGTCATGATCGAGAGGTCCTGGGATCAAGCCCCGCATTGGGCTCCTTGGTCAGAGGAGAACCTGCCTCTCCCTCTCCCTCTGTGATCTCTCTCTTGCTCTTGCTCTCTCTCAAATGAATAAATAAAATCCTTAAAAAGAAAAAAAGATTTCTGATGGATTCATAACCCCCCAGAATTGTTAGGGACAATGGTCTGGGTGATTTATAAGGACAGGAAAAGAGAAAAGAAAGGTAAGAGAGAGATCAATGAGAGGAAGAGTGAATCACAGAATATGAAAACTGGACAATACTTTAGAAACTATCTCATCCAAGCTGCTTGTTGACCAGAGGAAACACTGAAGCCCAGAAGGGCACCCTGGCCCCCAGGCACCCCGGCAGGGTCTTACCCTGCTCTGCAGAGAAAAGCCACGATAACATTACCAGATCTGAGCACATGGACAGCCCCACCTGAATTCTCACTGCTGAGATCACCTTCTAAGACTCTAAGTGGCCATACAAGCCTAAGATTTTGTCTCAAGATGACCCACAATGATTTATGGACCGCTAATGCATTAATCCCATCAAATGACAAGCCAGAAAAAAAAATTCTTAAGCCTGGTCACATGTTTATAACTTCCTCTTCCTTGATTTTTAGATAATCATTCCCTTTATGGGCCAAGTCCTAGCCAGAGCTAATCTGCATCCCAATAAATGGGACCTGGGGGATCAGGCTTCCCAGGAGGGAGGTGATAAGAGGCTACAGAGGCCCCACCCAAGCCGGATTCCAAGATTCCAGGATGGGCCCAGAAGGTGGTGCGGGACTCACCTTCCACACCTGGGGGGTGGGGGCCTGAGGCCAGAGGGGTGCATCCCCCACCCCCAGGCTACAAGCTTCAAAACCATTTGCCACTTTGGCCCCAGTCTTTCTGAAATGACTTAACTACTCCCAGTTCTTTTCTGGGAAGAACTTGCCATAATCCCAAAGGGTAGGCTCAGAACCTTCATTTCAGGTCCAGCTCCTAACTTGGGTTTAAAAAACAAACAAGTATGTTACATGCCCCCATATGCTGAAAGGATAGTTTAAAATTCTGGAACATTCAGTCTCTAGTTTCCATTCGTAAAGCACTCCACAGCCCTGGGTAAGCAACAAATCTCACTTTGTAAAGTCTCCCCTTTGCCCTGGGGTGCATTTTGCACCCCAAGGCTGTTGGCTGTGAGCCCCACACACATAGGGCCTTCTTGCCAGGGACCACTGGGCTGTTCCGGGAGCGAAGGACCTCAAAGCCCACTCAGAAATCGTAAACTGCCAGCAGGCATAAGAAGACGCCTGTGTGCACCCCCCACCCCCCACCAGTAGCTCGCCCAAACTCGGCTGATCACCGGGCAGTTTCTCGGTGGTGACCCTACTCCAGGCAGCAGGACTTGGGCGGGACCCGAGAGCAGGTCTTGCAATAAAAGGACCCATACTTCTCGTTAGACAGGCCATTCTAAGGTCTTCCATGCAAACCCGACTCTAAGAAAAACGGGATTTTTTTTGTCACTCGTCAGCCACTTGGGGACCCGCCACCCCGTGCTCAACGCCTGGGCTTTGAGTCTGGGTTCAGGAGGAAGAGCAGAAGAGGAGGAGTCGGAGAGACTGAGCCGGGCCGGCCCGTCGTCCGGTCCGGGGCCCCTCCGGTCGGTCCCGCCGCCTACCTGCCGCCGCGCGCGCCCGAGCTCGCCGCCCGCCTTCGGCACCGCCGCCCGCGTTCCCACGCTGGCCGCCGCGCTGGGGGATGCGGCCGCGGGCTCGGGCTGCGCGGGTCTAAGACCGGGGCGTGCCGAGCGGCGACCGCGCGGACCAATGAGCGCGCGAGGGCCGCCGGCGCCGTCCAATGAGCGCGGGCGCGCCGCCAGCCACGCCCACTGGGCGCGGCCCACCCGGCCCGCCTTCTTCGAAGGGCTCGGCTTTCCGAGAAATCACTTTGCGCAGGGGCGGCCGCTGACGGTCCGGGTCCCCTTCCGGGGTCCGCGCCGGGGGTCCCGGGGGCGGCGCGGGACGGGGGTGTCCGCAGGAATTCCCGTGGGGGCGCCCTTGCGGCCAAGTCAAGGGCAGGGCTGAGGGTGGGTGTCAGATGGCGGAAGTCGAGGCGCTGCCAGGCCACCGGGGCGATGCGGGGTCGGACGGCGGAGGTCGGGGCACGCTGCCGGGCTCAGATCCCAGAGGCAGGGCTCTGAGACGGGTGACGGTGCCGTCCCGCACAGTCCGGGCCAAGGTGGAGATCCTCGGAAGTCACGGCCGGGATGGTGGCGGCCGGGGGTCAGTGCTGCAGACGGCCTGTGGCCTCTGCAGAGTGACCCCCATCTCAGTGAGTGCGGCCAAAATTCCTGGAGCTGCGTGGGAGGCGTCCCCCACCCGGAGGAAGCCAAGCCCCTAGTAACAGGTCCAGACAGGGGCAAACTTTACACCTGACGTGCAGGTACTCATAGACCTGGTCCTGGGTGACCAGGGGCCAGCAATTGACCGGGACTGTAAAAAAAATAAAGAAGAAGTGCCCAGCTATAAAAAGGTATCCGAAACGTTGTCCTCTGAAGATCAGAAATAAAAACAGGATGGTCTAGCATATTAGCGCTAGAATGTCCAATTAGGGAAGTTTTTATCATAAATTCTTTTCCCCAGGGAAATGTCAATTGTGTCAAGACAAGGTCCTCTGCCTGCCTGTGTCCAGTTTCCAGCCCCTCTGGATTGTTAGCTGGCATTTACTATATATGGGGGGGCAGGGGGCAACACTGGGGACGGAAATGACAAAGGAAACCCTGGAGACAGAAGGAAAGTCTCCACATTCAGGTCTGGGGCAGCCGGGAATCTTCTGGACTCTTCTGGCCCCGCTGGCCAGTCATACACACGCAGTGATGTTTACTGAGCCAAGTATTCATCAGGCTTTTCAACAACCTATGAAAATGTTTGAGCCTGGAAAAGAAATTTTATTGGCCCCCAAATGCAAAAAGCACACTGCAAATTTGAAATTAATGAGTGTGCAAAGAAAAGTCCCCAACACCTAACGTGCCAACGTCAAATTGTCATTTCTTTGCTGATAAACATTCGGTCGTATTTGAAAACCACATGGAAGTTAGAAATCACTTGGTAAGAATTTCCTAATATCACGATTGCCAGGAAGTCATAGCAATCATAAAATTAAATGAGTTCCCTATCACCAAATAATTTCAAATGAAAACTCCTTTTTCCAAGTTCAACTTCTTTAAGTGTGTTTGGATCACGTGGGAGTATTTTGCTATGTTCGTTATGATGTGGGACGAGCCTCCAGAACTCAGAAGTTCTTTAAAGAGCCTGCATGCGTGTTCATACTCCTGTGTTTTCACAGACGTGCCCCTTCAGCCTGCCCAGATCTCCGCCCCGGTCGGTGGTGCCCGAGGCACAGAGACGAGAGCTCGAATTTCCACTCTGCTGTCCAGTTAGGTCAAGACTCGAGCGCACAAGTACTGAGAAGTCAGCCCCGCCAGTGTCCCGGCAAGTGTCGCCGGCAGTAGGTGTCACTAGATACATTACAGGAACTGTCCACAAACACCGGCTTGCATTCAAACTGCTCCCAAACCTCGTATTTTCAACGTGGTGACTTCTCACTGCCTGGGAATGATTTTTAACCTGAGCTGTTCAGCTCTGCTCCTATTTAATGAGCGATGATGGAGCGGCTGCTATGGGCTGGATACAGTGCCAAGGACAGGAGACCCAAAAACAAAAGTGTCTCTGACCATTCCTTCCTCCCCCGTGACCTGCCAGCGCCTCCTGATCCGGGTACATTTCACCTTTCTCTCTGCAGCAGCCGACGCCTCATCCTCACCCCCTGAGCTCCAGCCTCTCCCTGGACCAGGGTTGCCGCCCCCCCCCCACCCCCACCCCCCGGGGCCTCATCCTGGCATCGGGAAACCACACCCTCCTGACCTGCTGGATCAAAGCCGGCACATTCTGCAGTGGGGCCCCCATTCAGAGTCAAGGTCCTGGCTCACAGCATGTGTGCCCTTGAGCAAAGGAGTTAATCTTGCTCACTTTTGGTTTCCCTGCCTGTACAATGGCGTTGATAAGAATATTATGTTAAATTATTTGAAATTGCCAATAGTCGACTATTTTCTGCCCTACAGAAAGGGCAGGATTGTATGGTCTGGCCTAGTCCTTCCTGCCTCTTAGGAATAGCAAGGGCTGCCTGAGACCACAGGGGTCCTGGGGCTCCCTAAGGGAACTGGCAAAGAGATTTCTCAGGGAGGGGCTTCTCATTTTCCCGTCCCCACCTCTCCTTTGCACCTTCCAAGGAAGGCTGAGTGAGGGGTGTTCAAGAGAGCTCGGAAAGGTGCTTGCTGGGAAGACAGGTGCGGACTCCCTCCTGAGGAAGCCAGAGTCACCTGCGGGGGTGGGGGCGAGGGTTCTACCTCCGGCCCTGAAAACGGACAGGTGGTGGCACCCAGTGCTTCTGATGATCAGGTCACAGCCTGCAGCCCCTCCCTTTTACTGTTCTTCATCCACCAGAAACAAAACCTCGACAAATCTCTCAGCATTTCCTGGGGCTGCCGTAACATTGTGTACTTTGAGTTGCATTTCCTAGGGCTGCCGTAACATTGTATACCTTCAGTTCTGCGGGTCAGAAATCCAACCTGGGGCTCGTGGGGCTAAGATCGAGGTGTCCCCAGAGCTGTGTTCCTTGTCTTTCCAGCTTCTCACAGCTGTGGTCCTGGCCTCAGGGCTCTTTCTTAAAAGCCCCAATGGCCAGTTTCCGCATCACATCACTTTGCCCTTCTCTTCTGCCTCCCTGGCCATCGGTGGATGTTTGTGTCCCCCCCCAAATTCGTATGTCGAAATCTTAACCCCACAAGGATGACATTGGGAAGTGAAGCCTTTGGGAGGTGACCCGGCCGTTGAGGGCGCCTCACCAGACACCGAATTCTCCAGCCCCTTCATCACGGACTTCCCAGCCTCCGGAGCTGCGAGAGGGAAACGTGTGCCCTTTACAAGCCACCCAAACCTTTAAGTACCCCGAGATGACACAGGGTGTACACACATCTCCCTCCTGCACAATCCAGGACACTCTTCCTAAGGCCAGCTGCTGGGCAAGTCCATCTGCAGCCATAATTTCCCTTTGCCGGTAAAGCAACACGTTCCCGGGAGCCACAGATTAGGACACAGGTGTCTCTGGGGTCATTATTCCGCCTGCCACGCCACCCATAAGATCCAACTCAAGCCTAATTTTTCTTACTCCAACCTCTGACCCTCACTTTCAGCACACGGACGACTCCAGCCACACACAAAGCTTTGTAACATAATTTGGGACCTGATGGACACATTGATGAACCATTTCACTGAATTTGCCTTAAGATAAAACATAAAATCTTATTCTGGCTTGGCACCCCTGCTTAGCACAGCACTGGATTAGGGGTGCCTTAAATAGACACGTGTGAGGGGCGCCTGGGGGGCTCAGTCGTTAAGCGTCTGCCTTCGGCTCAGGGCATGATCCCGGGGTCCTGGGATCGGGACCCGCGTCGGGCTCCCTGCTCAGCGGGGAGCCTGCTTCTTTTGCTTCTTCCCCCTCTGCCCCTGCTCACATGCTCTCTCACTCACTGTCTCCCAAATTAATTAATTAATGAAATAGACACGTGTGAGTTCATTGTGAGAGGCAATCTCGGGGGGCAGCAGGGAGGAGGCCGGGAGAACATCTGTTCATCTTTGCGCCCAGGAAGTACCCTCTTGTTTATGCGCCTCTTCCTTGGGGTTCTCCAAACACACCCCAGTTTCAGTAATTCACTGGAAGGACTCACGGACTCACCAGAGAGCTGTACTCACGGCCATGATGGATTATAAGGCGAGGAGCCAAAGCACGAGCAGCAAAGGCACGGCCTGCAGGCCATGTCTGGGGGAGCAGGCGCCGGCGTCCGGAGCCCCCTCCCGGGGGTCCCACAGGACTCACTCAATCCCCCAGCAACGCGCCGTGACACCACATGAAGTGCTGCCCACCGGGGAAGCGCTAGGGACGAGCACCAGGGTTTCCTGGGGCCGGGAGCCCGACCTCCGCCTGGCCCCGACCCAAAGCCGAGTCCCAGCAGGCAGGCAGGTGTTCTCCATCAAGCACGGGGCTTGCATAATGTTGGCCCCGGGAGCCACTCTTATCAGTGCTGGGGGGGCGGGAGCCTCCCCAAATCCAGGCTCCCAGACGCCAGCTGAGGGCCGACCTGGCCAGCAGGCCTTTCCCGGGACCCCGGTCTCAGCCCCGCTGCGTTAACTCCCTTCTGCGCCTGCTTCTACTTCCGAGGGTTTTATTGACGCACCGAAGCGGCCGCACGTGTTCCAAAGGAGCCGGGGCTGTATCTGCCTGCCGATCGCCACCTGCGCGTACTTGTCAGCTAGGGTGAGCGGCGCTCTCCCCGGCTTCCCAGGGGCCCCGCACTCACAGGTGGTGGGAGCCAGGGCGGGCGGGGTGCCCGCTTCCCCGGAGGGCCTGCTGGCCACATGGACCCCGACGGGCTCCTCCTGCTTCTCCGTCTTCCCGAACTAGACTCCAGTGCCCCCCACACACAAGGACCACTCTGAGCGGAGGAAACAGGTCCCGTTTGGCATTTTTCCCCATTTGCATCTTTCCACGAGACCAACCCATGAGCACTCAAAGGGAACTGATCCACTCCGAGATGTCCTACTGATGCTAACCTGAATCTTCTGCTTGAGACCACGACCACGCAAGACACGATTGTTCTCCCCCGAGGGCGGCAACGCCAAATCAGAGTAGGTCGGCTCCCTGCAGAGCCGCGGTGCCAACACTGCAACTGTGGGTGGGCCGCCGAAGAGCCCCAGATAAGCAGGCGGAGGAGCAGGACCCAAGAAGAGACCTGCCCCCCACGGGGCGCTCCTGGGGGCGGCTAGATAAGGATGGCTCTCGAGAAGGGGCCCCACGCAGGGGGCGGGGCAGGCCGTGGATGGGCGCAGGCGCACTAGGACACGGGCCAAAAACTGACCTCCCCATCAAGACAGCAGTGAGGGGGGCAGGCCGAGATTCCTTAAACTGGACGGAGAAAGCAGCAACCATGCAAGAGAAGCAAGACCCGCGCACTTCACTGAGGCCAGGAGGTCACGCTCATTGCCAGGCGGCGTGAAGAGCACCACCACGTTGGGCGGGGCCCGCCACACCCATTTTCAAGAAATGACTTAGGTGCAGGCTCTGAAGAAGTACGATGCCCCAGAAAGAAAGGCGGATGCATCTCCACCCCCGGCGGGGGCCGCGGACCGCGCTGCCAGATATCACCGGCCGTTTTCGGAGAAACTCGGTGGGAGCAACGGCGGCCACGGAAATGCCCTCTATGTGGCCTGTGTGGGTGGGTGCTGCACGGGCACCGGGCGCTGCTCTGCCCCGGTGGGTGCCGGGCGCCGGGACCACGCGCTGCCCTCTCCTGTCTCTAGGGCTGTTTGTGCAGGCCGCGTGCTCAGCTGCGGTCAAGGCAACGTGACATCCGTGCACAGGGCTGCTCGGCCTTGAGGGAGATCCTGAATGGAATGTCCCTGACGTGGTTTCTGTGGGCGTCAAAACAGACCCTGCGTTTGAATCAGTCCTTCTAACGCTATCGAACTTAAGCCCCCTTAACGTATGAGGTCATGTTCGCGCTCTGAGTTTCCACACTTGTGTCTACGGAAAGATGCAACCACTGCGCAAACCAGATGGCCAGAAAGCACACGATTCGGGTGATGAAAATCATGGGAAATGCAAATTGAAAACCACAGCAAGGGGCGCCTGGGGGGCTCAGTGGGTGAAGGATCTGCCTTCGGCTCAGGTCATGATCCCGGGTCCGGGAATCCAGCCCTGCAACGGGCCGGGAGCCTGCTTCTCCCTCTGCCCCTCCCAACATTCATGACCACTCTCTCCAATAAATAATATCTTTAAAAAGATAAAAAACCACAGGGAGATACCACTACATACCCACCAGTGTGGCTAAAACGAAAAAAGGGACGATGCCAAATGTTGGGAGAGGTGTGGAATGATGAGAAGGCTCACACACGGCTGGAAGGAGTGCAAACTGGTACAACCACCTTGGAAAACATGCCTACGCCATGCCCAGATACGTGCCTAACTCCGTCCGCACCTAAATACGTTCCCAGGAGAAATGAGGGAAGAGAGCACACCCACCAAAGACACATCTAAGAAACTTCACTGCAGCTCCATACAGAATAACCCCGGCGTCGGCCTGGAGGCGGCCTCCATGCACGCGAGGAAATGCCAGGCGCTGATGAGAAGGAACGAAGCATCACTCCGCCCCCAGCAGGGATGAAGCTCAAGGACGTTGCGCCGAGCGCACGAAGCCAAGGCAGAGGAAAGCCGGGAGTCTGCTTTCGCGCGTCCACGCTCAAGAACAGGCAGAACTAAGGCGACAGAGGTGGGAACTGAGGTTACCTCTGGGAGCCGGGGGAGGGGGCTGAGCGGGAACCGACTGGGGTGAGTCCCCGGGGAACCGGGACTCTTGGCGCTGGAAGGTTCTGCCCTTGGATCCGAGGGGATGCACACGGGTGTGCCTCTCCAGAAGGTCCGTCCTGCTGTGTTTAGGGTTCGTACGAGAAATGAAAACACTGGCAAAGGGCAGCTGACGAGCTGCCGGCAGGGGACAGGGACGTTGGCTCAAGTGCAGAGCGCTGATGGACCCTCGGGGAGGCCAGAAGGAAGGCTGGGCCGCAGGTGCAGGAAGTAAGGGACCCGCCTGGGAAAACCAACCAGGACTGGAAAGTTGGCAGTTTGTCCCGCCAGATAAGGGACGGATTCATTCACCAGTTGACGCAACACCGAACAGATGGCCAAAGGCTGTCGGGCAGTCCGACATACGGGGTGTGTGTGCCTGTGTGTGCACGCGCCTGTGTGTGTGCGGGGACACGGGCTGGGCTTCTTCACCTGAGAGGCTGTCCTCCAGTAAAAGGGGGCTTTCTTTGGGGTGGCCGGTCAGGGCGGACTCAAGGGCCTCGGGAAGGAAATACCCAGAAACTGGGTAAGGCTCCTGACTGCGCTGGAGATGTGAACTTCGACCCAAGTCCTTTGCTGTGGTTTCCCTTGTAACTGAATCAACTGGTCTATTTGTTCAAGGTGGCTTTAGGTGATTATTTGTGGGAAACAAAGGCAGAAGGAAATGTAGATAAAATTAAATGTCCTTATAACCCGCAGCCCATCGGCAAATACTGGAGGAGGCTGAGAATCAGGTTTCTCCGGGCAGCTCCCAACCGTCTTAAAGCTTTGCCAGATGGAAAAACTACCTTAGCTTGTCAATAGACAGCCCTCCGGCAACCAGTGAGTCCCCTTTAGCATATGAAAATCCTCTGGAACTGCCCTTATCTTTACCTCCCCCACCCCACAGCATTCAATGAGTTGGTCCTCAAAATCCCAGAAGGAACAGCAGCTCCTGCCCCCTGGGTCCTGTCCCTGTGCTTTCATAAAACCACCTTTTTTGGGGGCGCCTGGGTGGCTCATTTGTTAAGCGTCTGCCTTCTGCTCAGGTCGTGATCCCAGGGTCCTGGGATCCAGCCCCGCATCAGGCTCCCTGCTCCACAAGGAGCCTGCTTCTCCCTCTCCCACTCCCCCTGCTTGTGTTCCCTCTCTCGCTGTGTCTCTGTCAAATAAATAAAATCTTTAAAAAAAAAAAAAAAAAAAAAAGAGGGGCGCCTGGGTGGCTCAGTCGTTGGACATCTACCTTCGGCTCAGGTCACGATCCCAGGGTCCTGGGATCGAGCCCCGCATCGGGCTCCCTGCTCAGCAGGAATCTTGCTTCTCCTGCTACCATTCCCTCTGCTTGTGTTCCCTCTCTCTCTGTGTTTCTCTCTGTCAAATAAATAAAATCTTTAAAAAAAAAAAAAAAGAATTGCAGTAAGCAATTTGATAAATTTTTTTTGCCTTTAAATACAAGTTTTATACTCAAACTGATTGCTAGTAAAAGAGCTTGAAACAGTCCTGAAAAACAACAGTTTTTTGGAGTAAAAGGGTTCTAAAAAGATCGAAAATATCTTAACATTTGGGGCTATTGCTAGGAAATCCTGGTTTCCCGAAACAATCCATTCTGATAGGTACCGTAGGCGAATGTCCTTAAATTGTAATACTCATAACCAACATGGCACGTAGGACATTAGGGGTGGGGCCAGGACCCTGTGCACTCAACCAACACCGCGAGAAAACCCAGACCGAGTTTATCCATCCCTGGCTCCAAGTTACCTTTCCTGGCTTGCAACAGATCCTTCTCTGACAAACATCCGGTGTGAGCACAGGGGGAAAAATAGCACAACAGTGATTACTGACCTCTAAACAGAGCCACAGGCTCTGAGGATCCAAAGAGACTTTTATAAAACAGTGCGCCCGAAACCCATCCTCGCACCAGTCCTAAGAGATGGGGCCGAAGACTTCACAACAGTCCCCATGGGTGGACAGCCTTCCTTTTGGACTTCTGCCGCCCCCGGGGACTGTGTGCCTGCGGGCTTTGCTCCTGTTGGCTTCAGTCCCCTGAAGGATGGGTTGTGCCCTCCTAGGCCACGGTAAGCTGGGGAGTTGCCTCTCCCCGGGATCGTGGAGGGAACAGGTGCATCCGGGGCCGTAGCAGGTTTGGGGGGAAGTCTTCCTCCCACCCCCTCTCCCATCGGGACAGCGCTGCTTAATCCTACGCACCCCAGGTCCCTTGGGAGTTTAAGACATGATTCCAGGGGCTCCTGGCTGGCTCAGTTGGGAGAGCATGAGATGCCTGATCTCGGGGTCATGAGTTCAAGTCCCACCCTGGGACTAGAGCTCACTTAAATAAATATTAAATCAAGAAATATTTTTTAAAAATCGTGGTTCCCGTTCGATTTCATTGTCACTAACAGGTGTTCCGTGAGTATTTCGTGACCAGAGGCCACGGCCCGGTGTTAAGTCCACACCGGGTCGTAATCAGTTTTGCTGTAATCACACAACTGTCCGTAATGTGCCACATCACTCGTGGCAAAGGAGGGACACGGAGAAGAGATGGGGCAGAGCTGGTTCCCGAGGCCAGGGCGCAGAGTGGGGAGCCCGGTGGCCACTGCTGCCTTATGGAACTCCAACCCGAAAACGAAGGGGAAGGGCTGGACGGTGCACGGACCTAAGTGAGACGGGCAGTAGCAACTTCAATCGGCAATGTGCTTTCCTTTTACCAGACACTTGCTCTCAGACCTTCTCGCGTGGGTCTCCAAACACTGGGGGACAGGTATGATTGTCCCCATCTGGCAGATGGGGATGGTGAGGCTCAGGGACGCCGAAGGCTCTTGAACCTCTAGCCCCAGGCTCTTCCCACTCCTCCATGTTGCTTTGCTCAGGGATGCAGGTGCAGCTGGGGCGGGGGTGGCAGGAGAATTCTCGCCTCTGTCTCCCCTTCTGGAAGAGTGGAGGGTTGAATTAACTGGGTGCTCCAATTTCTTGCTGATCTCCAGCCTGCATTTCTCCAGGCAGAGCTGGGCTAAAGCTCCAATGCAGGCCAACCGGGACCTTGGTGGGGAGGCACTTGGGAGAGGACACGAAGGGCTGAAATTTCTTTACAAGTTAGTCATTTCCTTCCTGACAGCCTTCTCCTCGCGCGGAGCTCTTTGTTTGCACCCCTGTCGCCCACTCCTGCGAACAGACGCATCACCGCTTGTAAGCCAAGCTAGAGACACGTGCAAACAACACCTGCTTCCCCTCTGCTCCAGGAGCGGGCACAAAGGCCTCGTGTGCGCAAGGGTGACCCAAGTTCACACTAAGCCTCGGGAGCTGTGCACACACTCTTACGCTTGCCTCCACGTCTTGGGCTGCTCTCAGGGCCCCTGAGCGTTGGGGCTATCTCCTCATAGAATCATTTCCAGGGCCTCTCTCTCGGGTGTGAGTAAATGGAAAACTTGTGTCATCCCAGGAGGTAGGACTCTGGAGAGACGGTGTGTGCTGCCGAGGCGGGCTGAGACTCCCCCGTGGTGAACAGGCAGGTCACCCTCTTGAGCAAAGGGTGCCAGATTTCCTTCCCCTACAGACCGTCCGTATGTGTTCCCCTCCTCAGTTGCTGCTTGGTTGGGTTTATTTACTGTCTCAGCACGTGAACTTCCATGAATGCATGTCCCCTAATATTCATATGTTGAAGCCTGATCCCTTTGGGGGTGGTTAGGTCACGAGGACAGAGCCTCCGTGAATGGGGTTGGTGCCCCTATGAAAGGCTCCAGAGAGACCCCTTGCCCCACCACCATGTGAAGACACAGCGAGAGGGGACCATCTATGAACCGGAAAGTGCCCCGTTGTTGGAAGTGAACACAACTGAGTAGAGACCATACCATGTTCATGGATGGGAAAACACAACATCACAGAGAAGAGCCAAGACGGCATTGCCTGGTCCTACGGAGGGGGTGCCCTGCCTAATGTCCAGTCCTGTCACAGAGCAGCTGGGACTGAGGGGACGTGGGGGCAACCCAGGTAGAGACAGAATGTCAGGAAACCACGGGGTCAGCCCCGAAACTGCCCCATACATGTAGAAACGTGACGTGTGCCTGAGGAGGCATCTGGGGTGAGAGCCAGCAGCCAGAAGGGCTTACACTAGAAGCAGAAATCCCAAGAACAGATCCAGAGATGGGAATCAGGTGCAAAGAGTCAGGCCAGAATCCTCGTGCTCACTTGAGGACACAGACACGGCCCAGGAGGACAGGGAGGGCATTTCACATTGTTCCTTGATCCTGGACTGACTTTTTAACGTGCTTAGAAAACGCACACACACAGTACAGACTAAATGATCCAGAGGAACAAAAAAGGATGACTGTAACCTCCTCTCCCGGGACGCCTGGGGCCTCTCTAGAGGGGACGACTGGGCAGGTGCACAATCACTCCAATTCAAAGCAATCCGTGTACGTGGTGAGGACCCAGACAGGGCCAGCACATGGGCATCCAGGGAAAGACAGGAACGCACACGTGCGGCAGGCTCTGGCAAAGTCCATGACGCTCCTTCTCGCGGCAGCTTGCTGGAGTTCCTAGGTGGTCTGGCAGGGGGCAGGCTGAGCACCAGCACCCCCACGGGCCACGTGCAGAAACCTAGAAGCAGCAAGGCTCATGGGGTCGGCCAGCCATCCAACGAGAGGAGGAGAACACCCGGTTCTCTGGAGGGAAGGAAGGAGGTCTTACCTGCCCCATCAAATTGACCCCAACGGGAACAATCAAGAGAGCCTTCGTGGAGGAAGCCACATTTGAAATAGGACCTAAAGGTAGAGAAAGGCTTGTTGCAGGTAGAGGGAGGAAAGACCCGAGTGGGAGAAGAATGGGGCCGGGGGTCCCGGGGGAGGCAGAAAGCCTGGCATCGTCTCTTGGACTGTGCGTTGCCTCGAGCGTCTGAGGAGCAGACAGACTGGTCGCAGGCCCATCGAGCGTGCCCAGGGGACAGCGTGGGTCCCAGCGAACCAGGAGTCCAGGTTATAGGCGCGAGAGGAAGGGATGTGGTGGGAAGTGGGGGAGCTGCGCGGAGACGGGCTGGGCGCGCCGCACGGGGACGTGGGGCGTGGGGACGTGGGGCGCGGGGACGTGGGGCGCGGGGGCGCGGGGCGCGGGGACGCGGGGCGCGGGGACGTGGGGCCGTGGGGCGCGGGGGCGCGGGGACGTGGGGCGCGGGGACGTGGGGCGCGGGGACGTGGCACGCGGGGACATGGCTGGCCCCCGAGAAGGCCACGGCGCGACCAGCTCGGTGGCTATCTTCGTCTCAGGTTGGCGACGGAATTCATTATGTCATTCAGAAAGTTTTCCGTGGGTGGTTGGTCTCCCTGCCCGTGAACCTGGGGGTTTCCAGAGAGCCAGTTCTCCTTTCCCGGCTCACAGCTTCCCCAGCCGACCCGCGGGGCAGCGTCTCTGCCCCCGGCCGGCCCTCTCACGTATCCCCCAAACCCGACTCCACACAGAAAACACTCATGTTCACGGCCCCGATGTTTTTTTAACGTGCTTTCGAGACCTTAGCAAGCACTCTACACAAATTCCACACTGGGGAAGAAATTTTTTTGAGCCGTTTGCTTCTGCAATAGCCAAGCACCCCACACGTCACTTGGGCCCCCCCTGGGAGCATCCTAAAAGCCATTGAACTGTACACTTTAAAATGTTGGGTTTGACGGCACATGAGCTCTGAGTCAAGAAGACATGAGCAGAAACCGCACAAAACAGCCCGGGGGGCCCAGGAGATGGAGACCTCTCCAGCTCGGGATCATGGTCACTGTTTGCCGCCTGTGCCTGTGCTATTTCGGAGTAATTATCACTGAAGGTCCAAACTGAAATCACCCAAATTTCACTGTGCGCGTGTCCTCAGCAAACGAGCGACACGGTTTTCACCCAGCGTTTTCCACTTCTCTCTTCTGGTTTTGACTGGAGGAAATTTAAAAATTATGTCATTCAAAGGCATTGAGGTTGCCTATCTCCTCGCCATGCAAACGTGGTCAGGAAAGGACAAAGGAGGAAAAAGAGAAGAGAAAATGTGAGGGACCTCGGGACAGAAAGGGTGGCGGGGCGGCTCGGAGGAGGTGACATTTCAGCCAAGAGCAGAAGACCAGGGTGACGAGGCCATGTGAGCAGGAGGAGAAGCGTCGCGGCGGCCCCCACGGAGTCATGTGGGGGAAAGTGGCTCGTAAAGGACAGGGAGCCCAGCCAACACTGACCCCGCCGTGGTTTCCAGTGTCTTGGGAGAAGTGGCAGGGGGCGGGCGGAGCATGTGGGTGTCAGACTTGAGACCAAGCCCAAAGCCGAGAGGCACCATCCCCGCCATGGAGGGAGTTTCCTCCTGGCAAAAAAGCACTTATCGAGTGTCCCACCATCAAATGTACGTGGGAGAGATTCAAGTCGTCTCCATCCAGTGGATTCAACTGGATATGTTTAATCCCAATTAAACCATTCGTGAGCGTAAAACAAGGAAAAAGGTGCCCTTGTCCATCCCTGCTATAATTTGATC
>CM053620.1:1976841-2013268 GCA_028646535.1 Procyon lotor
TTCTAAGGCTGGACATCGTGTGAGTGTCCTTACACGTACATGTCACTGTGCCTGCCAAACTCCTGGCAGGATAAACCCAAGTTGTCAGTGGGGAGAGGACAAAGGGGGATTTCTGATCACAGACAGAAATTTCAGCACCTTAAGACGAGCATGTATTTGGGTACTACTCAAGGCAAGAGGAAAACCGTTCAGAAAGCAGAAAAGAAAGGACAGCTTTACTTTTACTCAGAGATTTCCCTAACTAAAGCTGCTGAAATCTGCTTTTTCAGTTCTATCCTACAACGGCAAAAAAACTGTTTTCCAAACTGGCCTGGAAGTATGAAGTCCTGCAAAAACACTCCGCTTTCATTAGCTTGTACCAATGATTAATTTACCCAAGTCATGTTAACAATAGTAAGATACATCATCTCACCTCCAGGTAGAATTTCTCTAGAGGCTTATCTTTGCCACGCAAATGCCAGCATACTTACATATACTCGAGCTCATCCCCCGAAAATTTAAGGTAGAAATGACTAGAATTACTTTCCAACCTTAAAACTCTGAGGTTCTATTAAAATGAGTGGACTAAAAAGAAGAGCTGTACACAAACACTCAGCTCACGTGTTAATTACTAAAAACAGATGTAAACTGGGAGAACGAGAACATTCTAAACCTGACTGTGGTGGTTAGGGCACAACTCGGGGACTAAACTGAAAAGCACTCGAGGGCACACTTTCAACGAGCAAATGTCTGCTGTGTGAACTACATCTCAGTAAATGCTCATAACCGTGGAGCACTCTCACCATAAAATCGCATTTTCTAGAAAGAGGATGGCAATCTGAGGTCTCAGGCCTGCCAGGTTCCTCAGCACCTTGCGCCCGGTCCCCCACCCCCTGCAAAGGCTAGCACCCCAAGCATTCTTTTAGAGAGAGAGAGAGAGAAAGAGAGGAGACTTTTGCATTCGAGGGAGCATCTCATCATCTGTCCTCAGATAGGTTTTTCACGGAGGCTCTGCTGAGGAAGCCTGGGGCATGGGATCTGTCCCCTCAGTCAGACGTGTCACCGTCCCAGCACCCCAGCACAGTGACGGCCGCCGGCAGTGCGCCCGTGCTACTATCCTGTGTGGAACCGGTCTGTGTCTTCAGCTACAACCTGCATGACTAACAGTTAAAACGAAAAGGACAAGACTTGTTCAAGAAACTGCAGTGCCATCTGCCTACCGCGTGAAGACACGACAATGAAGGAGAGGCAGGTCCTCAGCCTCACAGAGCTTGCACTCTAGAAGCAAAGGGAGACAACACACGCAAATCTCCGTGTGTCACCACCCAGAGCGAAGACAGAGAGGGTGATGTAGGACAGGCAGCATCTTCACAGTGGCTGGCAAGGAAAGGCTCTTCTAAAAGAACATTTGCATTGAGGCTGACGAGCAGAAAAAAGCTCCCACCCACAGCTCTGGAGCAGCAGCCCACTGCCTTCGAGGACTGTACCCCAGGGGGCTGGACGCCAAGCAACCCCAGAGGGCTGGTTTGGGAGTGCTGTTTGCTCCTTTGCAGTGTGATGACATCAGAAATGTAGCAGATCGTACCCTAGGCACGAGAAGCCACCTGAGGATTTCAAAAAGGAACTATTTCAATTTCCTCTGCCAAAACAATACCTAAAAATAAGTTGTGGCCAATGCCACCATTAAGGAGAAAACCGTTGGCTTCTTATAAAAAACCAGACCAACCAAAGGGACACGAAGGAACTCTGGGTGGGGGTGATGGCGATGCTATAGTCCTGACTGGGGTCACTGTCACACACCCCTGTGAGCTTATCGAAATCCACAGAACATTACACCTGGAAAGAATACATTTTACTTTCCGCAAACTGCACCTCAAACTAAACAAATAAAAAAGCTAAGGAAATACATAAGCAAAGCCAAAACAGAAACAAAATATAATGTCATAAATGACTTCCTAAGCTTTTAATGAAGGAGTGTGTCTTTCCATGCATGCTAGTTAAACAAGAAACTTTTCTTTATTACTTACTCATTTAAGTAACACATATTTCAATGACATTCTTATGAAAATGATCTGTCAGGCGCCTGGGTGGCTCAGTGGGTTAGGCATCCACCTGCGGCTCAGGTCATAATCCCAGGGTTCTGGGATCGAGTCCCACATTGGGCTCTTTGATCAGCAGCGAATCTGCTTCCCTCTCTCTCTCTCCCCCTAATTCGCTCTCTCAAAATAAAATAAGGAAAATCCTAAGAAATAAAATAAATAAAATTATCTGTGTCCACAGTGTTATCCTAGGCAGTTTAAGGGATAGAGGAAAATGTAAGACAACAGTATTAGCAATTCAAGGACACAATTTGAAGGAAAAATTTATACATAAAGTAGTTATTGATTTTTTTTTTTAAGATTTTATTTATTTGACAGAGAAAAACACAGCAAGAGGGAACACAGGCAGAGAGAATGGTATAGTGAGAAGGCAGCTTCCCGACAAGCAGGGAGCCCGATGTGGTGCTTGATCCCAGGACGGTGGGATCATGACCTGAGCCGAAGGCAGATGCTTAAGGACTGAGCCACCCAGTAGTTACTGATTATTGACCCCAAGATACATAATCCTTGTTCTCCAAATTCATTATCACTATTCAAGCCTTGTACCTGACCCCTCACTAACACAACCTTCCACATGAATTTGCATTTTGTCCTTTTGCTTGCTTGCCCTCTGCTTGGAATACTGTAGCTGTGTGAATATGAAGTTAAACCTATGGAACTTAGGGGCATCTGGGTGGCTCAGTCAGTGAAGCGTCTGCCTTCAGCTCAGGCCGTGATTGGGATCGAGACCCACATTGGGCTCCCTGCTCAGCACAGTCCGCGTCTCCCTCTGCCTTTGCCCCTTCCCCCAATTGTGCACGCCCTCTCTGTCTCTCAAATAAATAAAATCTTAAACCCCCCACGCGCACACACGCACACACACACACAAAAAACAAAAACAAAAAAAAAAAACACCCATGAGGCTGAAACTGCTAATCCTTCAGCACAGTGAAGCTTCTTCTCCAGAAAATATTCCTGAACCCCAGGCCGGTTCTCCTCGAGGGCTGTCACTTCCTCAAACGCTGCCTTCATGTATCTGTCCCTCTCCTGACTGCAAACATCCTGTGGAAAGATTCCCTCTCATATTCTTTTTATTCTTAATGCCTAACAACGTCTGGTACGAAGATGCTCGATAAATGCAAAACCAAACTGGCTATGCTCCAGGCACCGAACTAAGCGCTCTACTAATATTCCAGGTGCGAAAACAAATTCCTGCACGTAAGGTGTCATCCGAGACGGAAATGAGATTAAACTCTGCTCAGGCTAGGAAGTCCAAGCTCTGTCCCTTTCATGCCCCGATAATGTAAATGGTACTGAAAAACTTTGGTTGGGTATTTTTTTGAGGGGAGAGAGGAGGTCCTCAAAGTACAGTGGAGACCTCTTGAAGGGGGTGGAAGTAGAACCTGAAAAAGGCGGGGAAGGGAAGGGAAAGGCAGGAAAGAAACAGCAGCACAAACAAAGATGCAGACTAGTAGTCAGTAAATATTCTATAATCTACAAGTACGCCCTGTTAAAAATATTTTTACCTCCCCGTAAAGTTCCACAACAGCAGAATCAGGATCTCAGCCACCTTGAGCGGCCTGTGTTTGAAACTCCAGCACACGGGCTTCCACGTAGTGGGAGCAAAATGAAATCGGCTCAGCCCATTTAAAAGACAAGTCACACTTACCATGTGCTCGCACACACACAGAGGTGGAAATTGCTCGCTTGCCGATCAGGCTAAACACTCTGGTAGCCAACATTCTGAAAGATAAAAATGTACACTTTCTCCATGAATGAGGGCAAACACATATTAGGAATTCCAGTGCACTTTACTGGTTTTTTCCCCAACAGTGTAGATGATCCATTCTTTCTTACTGACTCTAGCCTCACCAAAAAACCTAAAATGAGGTTTTCCTTAGCGGTCAACGCGTTTTTATGGAGCTGCATTATAAACCAAATGCCCTAACACATACACGCTACAGGAAATTAAAAGAAAACTGCCTTTCTTTAGAAACATGGAGAAGTATTTTCCTAAGAATGAAAAAGCTAGAAACCCTCCAGCGCTGGGTGGCCAAGAAGGGCTCCGCCGCTGTCAGGCGAAAAAGAATAAACAGCTCGAAGGGGCCGGGATGCAATGCACGCAGTTGAGTAGTTGATTAAAAACCTAGTCCGTGCGTAGCACAGAAAAGGACGTCACGCAGAGAGGCTGCAAACACGGCCTGGTCCGCTTCCAGTCCCTGCGGCCAATGGATGACCTGGATGACCCGCTTCTCACCTGGGTCCTTCCAGCTTCGGGCCCTTCTCCCCTAGCTCCCCCTGCTTTAAAACTGGCCCTTTCAAGGGACTGGTTGACGACGAAAGGGACTCCGAACGCATTTGGAAAATACCCTCTTTGAGGCCGAATACGCTGAAGCATGACGTCAGGGCTGAACTCCCTCAAACCCCGCGTCTTCTCTCCCCGGGCCCGGCCCGCGTGTGGGTGGGCGCTGGGCGGCCTCGGGGCCGCGAGGCGGAGCGCCTCTCCCGCAGCCGCGTTTAAGCGGGGCGGCCGCGCCGCAGTTGCTAGAGGGCTGCGGGCCCAGGCTGCAGCGCCGACCCCGGGCCCCGCCCTCGGCCAGCGGGCGCTCCAAGGTCAGAGCCCGAGCCCAGCCCGCGGCCGTGGCAACGCAGATGCAGCCGGGCCAGAAGCTGCAGGGCGCCACACAGGCCGCGACCCGGCGACCCCGAGCCCGGAGCCCCAGCCGGCAGGCCTCAATGTCACCGGACTCTGAGGCCCAACCAACCGCTCCCTCCTGGCGCCAGGGCGCCGAGCCGCGGGCACACTCGCCCGCTGGCTCCGGGGCCCCGGTCCTCCCCGGCCCCGCGGGGAGGGCCGCATGCAGCCCGCCGCCCGCTCACCTGCCGCTGCCACCCGCCGCTGCCCGCCGCGACCGCCCCGACCGCCCTCGGTGCCCCGGCTGCCGGCGACCGGAAGAGAGCGAGGGCGCGCGCGCAGCACCACGGGATCGAGGAGGACTCGGCGACGCCGGAGGTCACTCGAACGGAAGCGTGGTAGAGCCGCGAGCGTCGTAAAAGGCCGGGCCGAACCGCTTTACGGCGGCGCCGAGAGACCGCTTTACGGCGGCGCCCGGCCAGAAACGCGAGTGGAGGTTGAGGCCGGCGCGTCGGCTCCTCTCTGGCGGTATTCGGTGTGTGAGGAGTCCAGCCCGCAGTCGGGCCGGGCCTCTGGGGGCCGCCGCCGGGCAGCCGCCGCCTCGTCCCGCTTCTCCGCTGAGGCGCCGCGCGGCCGGGCGGGGATCCAAGCCTCGGCCGGCTCCAGGGCCTCCGGGGCCCGGCCGGGCTCAGCATGCCCGGGGTGAAGCTGACCACCCAGGCTTACTGCAAGATGGTGCTGCACGGCGCCAAGTACCCCCACTGCGCCGTCAACGGACTGCTGGTGGCCGAGAAGCAGAAGCCGCGCAAGGAGCACCTGCCCCTGGGCGGCCCGGGCGCCCACCACACCCTCTTCGTGGACTGTATCCCCCTCTTCCACGGCACCCTGGCCCTCGCCCCCATGCTGGAGGTGGCCCTTACCCTGGTAAGCGCGGGCAGGGCGGCCTCCCCTCCCTTCGGAGTCTGGGTGAAGAGACGGGCTGCCGGGCGGTCCCAGCTGGACGCGCCCCCTCCCGCCCCCCCCCCCGCGGTCGCCGTGACGAGGGACGGGGTGGCCCGCGGGCGCGCGGGGCAGCTGGTGGAGCAGGAGCCGAGGCGGGTGCCCTTAAGGGCGCGGTAGGGGGCATGTCACGGGCACTTCCTCAAACCCGTAGCCTTTTTAGAAACAAGCCGCCGGTAACGGGGGCCGCGGCTCCGCAGCGTTTCCGTCGGGGATTTGGATGTGTTGGGACTTAGACGCGGGAGCTTGGTTCCCGCGCACCGTCACCGACCACGTACCTTGTCTGCTGCGGGTGTAGACGCCGTTGTTCTGGGGACCCTGGTACTTCGTACCCCTAGAGTCGAGACACGTTTGGAGGGTAGCGTTGATGTGGTGGGCGCTCGTCCCCTTGAGTGTGCGTGAGCGCTGCGTAAGGAGAAAGGCCCCGTCCCCGCTAATGAGTTAGCTACGCTGCGCCCTTAGGTTTAAGTTTACTTTTTTTTTTTTTTTAAGATTTTATTTATTTATTTGTCACAGAGAGAGAGAGATCACAAGCAGGGAGGGGGGAGGGGGAGGGGGGAAGCAGGCTTCCCGCTGAGCGAAGAGCCGGATGCCGGACTTGATCCCTGGACCCTGAGATGATGACCTGAGCCGAAGGCAGAGGCTTTAACCCACTGAGCCACCCAGGCGCCCCAAGTTTACTTATTTTAAGTAAGCTCTGTGCCCAACGTGGGTCTTGAACTCAGCACCTAAAGATAAAGAATTGGGTGTTCCAGCCAGGTGCTCCCTGGAATGCATCTGGGGTTTCAAACACTGAAGACTCCTTGTGACCTAGGACGACCTTCTTAGCCACCCCTCTGAGGAGTCTGCTCCAATGACTGCTTTATTGCGGTGCGGTAGGGGAGAGCTTTGGCATACAGGTCAGCTGGCTGGTAACTGAGGTGGAGGCAGGGGCTTCTGGGTGTTGGAGATCAGTGGAGGAAAAAAAAAACACTTGTAAGTTCCCCCCAGTTGTTAAAAAATCTCCTGGGAACATAAATTGTAACCTCAGAGCTGCCTCAGTACCTGAATTGAGATACTGTTTACTTTTCACTTAAATATAAGTTATGATCCTAAAAAAAGTTAGTTCATAGAAAAAGTAGTAAGTTTGAGATGTAGGTAGAGATCCTTTGTCTGTACTTAAGACCAAGTGAAATGAACCTGTTTCATAATTCACCTAATTATGACACCCACATAAGCAGGAAGTTCCCCTGGGCCAACAGTCCTGCCCTCAGGTTACTGGGCACACCTTTGAGTGCCTGTTAAACTGAGCTGTTGTATGAATGTCTTCCCAATGTCTCTGGAGAGGATATGGGTAAGACGTAGATATTTAGAAAGTCAGTCATTTTAGCTCTTGAAGAAATGTGCTGTCAGTACCAGATCATCACTGAGGTGTGCATGTGTATGTTTTACTGCAAGTCTTTTCATCCAGCTGCCTTAATTATGCTGTTCTCAGGACTTGCAGAGTGTTTGGATATGTGAAGTGCAATCACTACCAGGGAACTAGATTTATTTAGCAGGGGCGTTAATGCAGGACTGTTCAGTTTTCCAGCAGTGTGCCGGGCCTGTGCTGGGCTGTGGATCACAAAACCTGCCAAGCACTTGAACTTGCAGGAAGCAGAAAGTACCACACCAAAGAGTAAGTGTGATACATGGGCTCAAGCAAAAAGTGGTGAGAGGTCCATAGCTAACCCAGGCTTCCCAGAGTGAGGGAAGGCAGGCTGCCTGGAGAAATGGACATCCAAGGAATGACACAGTGGGCCAGTCATGGTAATGGCTGCGGGGGGCGGGAGGGGGGGGGCAGGCATTGAAGGCAAAGGGACCAGTGTGTACAAAGACCAGGAGGAAATGGGGTGGGGAGGGGCGCTAGAATGTAAAGGGACCAGGGGCAGAGAGAGGTTAGCAGTGGACAGATTTCATCGTACAACAACTTGCAGATCACACAGAGAAGTTGGGGCACCATCGTGAGGACAAAGGGAAGCCACTGGAGGAGAGTTGCACAGTTGGATTTGTGTCGTGCAGTGCTGGCTCCAGTCTGCAGCAAGGAGACAGAGCATACAAGACCAAAGAGAGAGATCGCCTACACTGAGTGCAGTGTGCGTGCAGAGGAGACAGATCAGAGAGAACCAGGAGAAAGAATCCACAGGACTCAGTGACTGATCATATGTGGACAGAGGGAGAAGGAAACAAGGGAGACACCTCAGTGTCTGATTTACGCATTGGATGACAGTGGTGCCATTTATTGAGGGAAAGTAAAGATGATCTAGTGTTGAACGTTGGAAATGGTCTGGAGTTCAGAAGATGGAGGGACTGGAGATGTAGATTGAGAATTGGTAGCTTCTCAGTGACTGTTGAAGCTGTGAGAGCAGGCCATACAGGGCAGCATGTGGAATGAGGAGGGAGCTGTGGACAGAAGCGTGAGCAACTGTTGCTTCTTCAGGGTGGATGGAAGGAGAGTTGACTGGCTAGCCGAGGAGTAGCCAGAGGGGAGAGGGGTATTGCTTTCAATCCATTTAAAATCCTGTCAGAAATATCTGAGCATCTTAAAGACAAACTTGAACATCAGTTGGAATTGTCAAAAGTATTACTAGTGCTACTCATTCTTAAGTAGCCTTTACAGAGTTAAAGCATTATGTTACTATTATAAGATATAAATGCAATACTTGAGGGAATTAAACATACAAACTATAAACAACTGCATTGGAGACACTTTACATGAATTTTCCCCGAGGAGCAGAGCTGCCTCCCAAACCACTTACCTAGGGAGGGAAGATGCCCAGAGGAGACCTTGACTCTTAAAATGGCCCACTGCCATCAGGCTGTTAAGAGGGAGAGGGGCACTGCATGAGGCCCTGTTTTGGCCTTGCTCGCCTGGGTCACTCCACTCTGCCCTCATTCTCAGCTTGCAGCACTTCCCCCCAGACATGCCCGTCAGTGTTTAAGTCTCCCGTCCTGCAAAGTTAAGTCTAAACTAGACTCTCTGCAACAACTTTTTTTTTTTTAAGTGGAGCCCAACTCGGAGTTTGAACTCACAACCCTGAGATCAAGACCTGAGCTGAGATAAAGGGTAGGACACTTAACTCACTAAGCCACTCAGGCGCCCCCATCTGAAAAATTTTTATTATGATTAAGGTATTTATGTTTGTGCCATTCAGCTTTTGACTTAACAACGATACAACCTGAAGGCAATGAAAAATCTCAGCATGTGGAGCCATAGATTATCAATATATCAGCTATGATAGATGTGATTTTACTAAAGCTTCTAAATCCATGAAACTATGTAAATAGGGCTTTATTCTCGTGGCTTTTTCCTATTCAGGGAATTTGCTATTGTAGTTATTTTTAGTAAGTGAGAAAGACTGACTTGATATGCAGTCCATCAAAGGGCAGCATCATATTCCTTTGAAAAGCTTTTCATTATAATTTTCCATTTAAAAAAAAAAAATCCTTGCATTTCTGGGTGCTTTTCATTTTGTTTTAAGTACTTATGCCTGTTATTTATCCTTATAACCCTTTGACGTAGGTAGTGACGGAATTATTTCTAATAGCAAAATCCCATAAAATGTTAGCAGGAAAATTAGCATAGACCTGCTGTTTCTGTGATCCCTTTTTGTCCTTTTCTCCTCATTGGTTTCCTAGTTCTGTGGAGCAGCTTTTGATTACATTCCGCCGAGATGACTTTCTTATTTGCCATTTGGTCTGATCACCTTGATTTCAGCCCAGAATTCTTTCTGCTGCCTCCATGTGTGCCTTCTCTGTGCTCATTTGCATGGACTACTGCCCTCTAGCTCTTTCTTAGCCCTGTGCTGTCTCCAGAACCTTGACATTCTAGCCAGGGAGGGGGAGACGGCTGCTCCAGGTCCTCTTTTCAGTTCTTCCCTCTGCGTTTCACCTTCTCCCCTTGACCTCCAGAGCTCTTCTTTCATGGCTCCAGCTCCTTCCCATGCCATAGAAACACCAGTCTCCCATTTGAGAAGGAGCTCTTCTTCTCAGTGAATCTCGCCAGCCCTCTCCTTAGGCTCCCAGGACTTGCTTGTTGCTGCAGACAGCAAGACTCACAGACGCCCTCGGCTTTTAAGTGGCAAGTGTGGGAGTGACACCCTCCTCAGAGTGGCTCTTATTGGTTCTCTCTTACCTGCTTTGTGGTGATGGCATAGTCATATGAGGTAAGTGATAGTGCTCTGAAAGTTAGTGTCACACATGCAAAGGCTGGCAGGTTTGCGGAGAGAAGCTGCTTTCTTTGTGCAGAGCTGAACTGGGACTGAACGAGTAGGGCCTGCTGCCTTTAGTAGTTCTCGTGTGAACCCGAGATGGAACGAGCCAGGAAGGCGTTGGACAGAGGGTGGCAGGCTCATGCACAGTAGAAGTGTCCTCCTTCCGCTCTGAAAGGTAAAAGAAACTACGAAGCAAATGTGAAATTTGGACCCTGTATACAGAGTCAGTTGTACAGAGTTGACATCAGGTTTCAGAGTGCCGTCCTGAACTGTGGTTTTCGTTTAGGATTGTTCACAGGATGTGTGGTGGGAGCAGGGAAAATGGAAAATGGATCTGCAGAGAACAGAGGTCAGACAGCTGCTCAGTTCTTTGACCTTGACCTGTCCCACTTGGGCACGAGTTGACTGAGCAAGTTGCCTCTTAAATCCACTGAAGCTTTTCATGAATGAGCCGTTTGGGCTTTCCTCAGGATTCTGAAGCCCCTCAAGCCCTGCCCACCCCGTCCTTGCCTCCCCTGCTCACTCTGCTGGCCGTCCGCCCACGGACTTGTACCACACTCCAGGTTACTCTCACCCAATGAGGTCTGGCCCCATTTTTGAAACTGCCAAAGAAAATCTTCCATCTTATTAAAAACTTGTTCACCCGACCTCTCTGTGGGCTCCGGTGCCTGGTGGGAGTCCCTAGTTCTACATCCATCCTTTTGTGTTTTTCAGTTGCGTGTCTACCTGGACAGCTGTGGACAGGCTGTGCATGCCCATCATAAGCATCCTTACAGGGACGCCTGGGTGCCTCAGTCATTGAGCATCTGACTCTTGGTTTTGGCCCAGTTCATGATCTCATGGGTTATGGGATCAAGCCCCACAGTTCCACACTCAGTAGGGAGTCTGCTTGGGGATTCGCTCCCTCTGCCCCTCCCACTGCTTGTGCACACTCGCTCACTGTCTCTCGAGTAAATAAGTAAATCTTAAAAAAATAAATACATAAACTAAAGTAAGCATCCTTACAGTTAACTTGGTTGTCCTTGTTTGAATCATTCAAAGGTTTTAAAACCAAACCAGAGCTTTTGTGACCTAGTTTGCTTTGGGGGCAGTCTCTTCAAAAAGTTCTACTAGAAGTTCAAGGTCATGACACCGTTTTTCTGCTGGAATTGGTTAGGTCCTTATGTTTGTCACAAGAATCACCTTCACGTCAGGAACTCTGTGTGCTACCTGAGCACAGATGCTCATGGGCGATACCATGTGCATCTGCCGGGGGCGGGGGGACAAGTCTCATACTGTTGCCTCCAGCCCAGGAAGGGATCTAGGAGCAGCTTAGAGTGCTCACTAAAGACAGCTTCTGGAGTGGTCAGAACAGCAGCAGCAGCAAGTAATAATCCGTATATTAAATGTGGCTGCGGTCAGCCAAAAATGGTCCCCCAATGCTAATGCTAGGAACCCGTGACTGTGCGACCTTGGCAAAGCGACTTTGCAGATGAGATTAAGATAAGGACCTTGAGGCAGGGAGATGAACCTGGATTATCTGATGAGCCACGTGTAACCACAAGGGTTCTTAGAAGGAGATAGGAAAGATGGGGTCAGAGAAAGGCAATGTGACTAGGAAGCAGAAGTCAGAGTGATGCGGCCACCAGTCAAGGAATGTGGGTGACCTGTAGATGGTGGACGAGATAAGGAGCGGGTTCTCCCCTAGGCTTCTAGAAGGAATCAGCCCTGCTGACTCATTTTTTAATATTTATTTCAAAGATTTTGTTTGAGAGAGAAGAAGCAGACTCCCTGCTGAGCAGAGAGTCCCATGCAGGGCTCCATCCCAGGACCCTGAGATCAGGAACTGAACTGAAGGCAGACACGCTTCACCAACTGAGCCATCCAGATGCCCTTCTGCTGACCCATTTTAGGCTTATCTTTAGTTCTGACTCTGGATAAAAGGACAGGCCTCAGCAGAGAGCCAGGAGAGGGACGCCCAACGCCCAACTGATGAGCGAGGACACACTCCAGAGGCTGGTCTTTGAGTAGAAACAAGGCTGAGAGGGCTACACTGAATTTCGGGGAGGCTGATCTGTGGGTTTGATGTCTGGGAATGGGGCAGGTTCCAGATTTTAGAGCCAGGCTATGCCCTTTGGTGTTACAAAGACACAGGCTTAGAGGAACAGGAAAGAAATTCCCACTGTAAGCAGCAAGAGAAAGTTTCTCTTAAAAGAAACTTAAAGGAACCCACTCCTTTAAGAGGTGGTAGAAACAAAATGTAAGTGATTTGGAAGTAATTTGTAGCAAAGTTACAATGAAAAGAGCCATTGTAAATATTTTGGAGACATGGCCCTAATCTTTTGGGTGGATGACCAAAACATGTAATTGGTTCAATGAGCCTTGGTTTTGACCCAATATGGTAATTCGTGAGCTCTTAGGAGACCAGAATTATTATTCTAATCCCTGCGCAAGCCAGGGAACATTGGACTGTAACCCTCTTGTGAGGTCTGCTTTTAGTCACAGGGAACACTTTGCCTGAGCCCCAAACTAGAATTCTAGAAAAAAAAGTAACACAGCCATGTTTTTTGAAGATTATTTTTAACTAGTTAATTTGCTATGGAAAACGAGGATCAATTTTATTTTCTGCAGACTGAGAATAGAATTCCTCACAACATTATTAAAACTCCATTATGGCAAAAACAGGATGACCTTTTGTTGTTTTTAATAATGGCATTAGACATGCAGGGAGTTAAATCTGATGCAGGAGGAGTGGCATTATAAAACAGAGGAAAGCTTTGACAGGGAATTGAGTGGGAGAGAGTGTGTGTGTGCACGCATGTGTACACACCCGTGTGCCTGTTTACCTATACACCGCATGAGGTATTCCTCATTGTTTATTGCTAGGAATACAGAAATTTAAATAAAATATAAAAAGACTCGGTTTCAAGAGACAAGGTCCCCATTCTGGTTCTGCTCCCTGGCTATGCAAACGTAGGGCACCTCTAGCTTTAGTTTGGTTATCTATGGAGGCTTGACTCCAAGAGCACAAGGCTTGCTCGAGCCCCAGAATGCCTCCGTTCTTTCTATCTTAAGAGCAGATGGGTAAAGATGGCCCCACCTCCTCAGGGTGCTGCACCTGTACAATGTGTGTGGGCACCCGGGCCCTACAGCAAGGGTGAGGCCACGCTCTCCTATGTTTTCTGTGGCCTCCCACAGACTGTGGACAGCAAGCTGGTGTGACCTTTCTCCTGGGGAAGAGGACTCCAGGATTATACTGTCTCTTGTCCCAGCATTGGGGTTGTGGGGGGCAGGGTCTCCTGTGTTTGTTCAAAGGTGACATTTAAGGGAAAATCATTCATCTTTTCTTCCCAATTTCTGTTTCTCTTTCAGATTGATTCATGGTGCAAAGATAATAGCTACGTGATTGCCGGTTATTATCAAGCTAATGAACGAGTCAAGGATGCCAGGTATGTCCGTGCAAAAACTGTGGTCTGAAAGAACGATCATGGGACAGACAGTCTCTGGTGTGCCTTTTGACCTTTTGTAGGCTCCATGAGAACAAAACCCCTCCCGCCTCCTGTGCTTGTTTATGGTATTTGAGGAGAACCGTGATGTGGATAATTCCAAACAATAGAAATTCTAACAGTTATATTAGTTTGGGATTGTGTTTTGTATCTTCTTTATTTTGCTTGGAGGAAGTTCATGCAGTGAAAGCAACAGTCAGGGGCCTCTGATTTCTGTCCCAGCTAGGAATGGTGCAGGGAAGAGCATTAGGAAGGAATACTGCTCTCTTTGGGGACAAATAAAACAACTTTTAGATTTGGGGCTCTTAGGGTCTGATACTGTGACGAAGGTCTAATGCTGGCAGCTTCCTTCACGTGGGCCTCTGGTTCTCACTGAGCAAGGCTGAGGACTTGGTTTTCTTTCTGCCTTAGTCTCTGTCTCAACGCAAACACTGATGACACACTGGAGTTCGGATGACTTGAGGAGGGCGTATCAGTGGTTGTTACCTAAGGTCTGGGCGGTATGTACACACAGAGGGGAGTGTTGTGACAGAAGGCGGTACCATCCCTGGGCCTGAAGGGACAGGGAAGGAGGAAAGAAGTCCACATCAAAGGAAGCTCTGCCTCTTGGTTTAGGGCCACAGCCGGCAGCCAGCCTGCTGTGTATGACCTGTTACGGAAAGCCCCAGAAGAGTGGCTACCCGGAGCTCCCTGGGATTCTACCAGCCAGCAGCCAGGAGCTCCTGGGAGGTCCCCCACACGGCTCTCTCCTGCTCTCCTCACGTTGTCAGATCGGGCCAGCCGACTCTAGTGTCCAGGCGTTCGGGGGCTGCAGTAGAGGATCCCAGACCAAAGCCCCACCTGGAGGCCTGTGCCCCTGCTCAGCACAGGCGAGAGGGTGAACTTGGCAGTGTGTTTGGAAATACACAGTAAACTAAGTGCCTAAGTGTTGCTGTCGACAAGGCACAAATGTCCCGGCCAGGACTCGGAGGGAGGCAGGGTAGCCAGCGAAGTGCTGGGCTCCAAAGGACCCCTGTTAAAGCCCTTGCTTGGAGGACCACACAGGGGGCCTCTGCGATCCCAGGACCCGACATTCCTACCAATGTCGCTCCTTCTAAGACCCCTTCTTCATTGATTCCATCCGCCTCCCACACATGGATGACTCCATCTCTGATCCAGAGCCTATTCCCGGGGCCCTTGTCGGTGTTGGTCTTTGTTACATCAAATACTGACCCCGGGCCAAGGTCTGCTGAGCAAAAGCTAAACACTCTTGGCCTTTGCCCTCGGGTTGCTGGATTGACCGTGAAAGATATTGGCAGCCCAGGACTCTGCTGTCAGACTGGGCCACATGCCCTGAGACTGGTGCGGGGCTGTGACTGCACGTGAGGAACTCCCTCCACTGGGGCCACCAGAGAAGCCCTCGGGAGGGCCGTCATTTGAATGCCCGGGAGGGTCTTGTCGGGTGCACGTGTGGAGAGCAGGAGGGAAGAGCATCCGGAGAGGGGGCAGTGTGAAGTAGACACTGGGTGGACTTTGGAACCTCACTTTGTAAGCAGTGGGGAGCTGTCCTTGGAAGGAGTGTTCCCCGAATCGAGCAGTACTTAGCTGCGCTTGCAGAAAGACGAGGAGACCAGGCAGGAGGTCACAGCACCAGTTTGTCGAGTGTAGATGCCTCCCTTTCCTCCCACGGCACCCCAAATCCCCACCTCACGTGGTTGCCCCGGATGTACAGCATGGCTCTCACCTGTGTGCCTCATTTGGCTCGTACCTACTCCCATCTTCCTGCCTCTATTCGGACCTCATTCCAGCCCAGCCCAGAATTCTCCTACCCAGACAGCATTTTCGTGCTGCTCTAAACTTCTAGACTTTCCCGGTACCTTCACCAGCTCTGCTCAGGAGGTTTTGCATTCTCCCATCAATATCTATGTTTAACTACCTACTAACAGGCCCTTGCCAGGTCTGTAGGGGGATTAAACATGAGCTGGGGGACAAGAGTGCCCAATCACCCTTGAGTCCCCTCTGATGAGTCCCTCCTGGGTTTAGGGATTCAATCCTAAGGATGTGTGTGCCATTGCTATGTTAGGATTTACTGGCGTTGTCCTGTCTAACCCTCATCAGGATACTCAGGTGAATAAAGTCCAGCCAGAGCTGGTCACTGCACAAAGGCCACAGAGCTTGGAAGCTCAGGAGCTGAGATTATGCTAATTTCCTCCTTTAGTACTATTTGCCTCTACCTGGAAAACCTTCACTTCTCTCTTCAACCAGACTTAGCTAAAAGTTTCCTCTTCTTTTAGAAGTATCAGCTGATTGGGACACCTGGGTGGCTCAGCTGGTTAAGTGTCTGCTTCGGCTCAGGCCATGATCCCAGGGTTCTGGGATTGAGCCCCTCAGCTCCTTACTCAGTGCAGAGCCTGCTTCTCCCTCTGCCTGCCACTCCCCCTGCTTGTGTGCGCACGCTCTCTCTCCTTGTCGAATAAATGAAATCTTGAAATATATATAGATAGATAGATATAGCTATATAGATGTATCTATATACAGCTGACTAACAGTGTCTCACAACATGAGCCTTAAAACCAGGTAGACTTGGGTTCAAATCATAGGTGACTTACTGATTTACCTCTTGGGCCTCAGTGATTCTATCTATAAAATGGTAGTAAAAGCTCATGCCTCAGAAATGGGTCTTTAGGGGGCGCCTGGGTGGCTCAGTGGGTTAAAGCCTCTGCCTTCGGCTCAGGTCATGATCTCAGGGTCCTGGGATCGAGCCCCGCATCGGGCTCTCTGCTCAGTGGGGAGCCTGCTTCCCCCTCTCCCTCTGCCTGCCTCTCTGCCTACTTGTGATCTCTCTCTGTCAAATAAATGAATAAAATCTTAAAAAAAAAAAAAAAAAGAAATTGGTCTTGAAGATAAAGTGAAGCAACATAAACCATGTTTAGCTTCGTGCTTGATTCAAAGTACAGGCTGGTACTATTACTAGTCCTATGATTACTTTTTTCAAAAAAGAATCATTCAAACAAACTATTGGGACTACACCAAAATAAAAAGCTTTTGCACAGCACAGGAAACCAGCATCAAAACAAAAAGGCAGGCTAGTGAGTGGGAGAAGATGTGTGCAAATGATATATCCCATAAAGGGTCAACATCCAAAATATATAAACAACTCAACACCCAAAAAAAGCAAACAAAAAAATGGACAGAGGACCTGAATAGATGTTTTTCCAAAGAAGACATACAGATAGCCCAAAAGACCCAAGAGAGAAGATGCTCAGCACCACTGCTCATCGGGGAAATACCTATCAAAACCACAATGAGATGTCACCTCCCACCCATCAGAACGGCTAGGATCAAAAGCACAAGAAATACGAGCATAGGTGGGAACGTGGAGAAAAATCCTCTGCACTGGTGGTGGGAGCGCAAAATGGTGCCGCCTCTGTGGAAAGCAGTGTGGAGGGTCCCCAAAAGGTTAAAAATAGAAATACCCTATGATCCACTAATTCCACTAATAGATATGTAACCAAAGATGAGAATGAAAACACTAATTAGGAAAGATACATACAGCACTGTGTTTGCGGTAGCGCTGTTTCTAACAGCCGAGGCATGGAAGCCGCCCCCGCGTCAGCCCGTAGATGAAGAGACATGGAAGATGTGGCGTGTGTTTACATAGACTAGAACTCAGCTGAG
Source organism: Procyon lotor (assembly GCA_028646535.1). NCBI lineage: Eukaryota > Metazoa > Chordata > Mammalia > Carnivora > Procyonidae > Procyon > Procyon lotor. The sequence goes on from CM053620.1 coordinate 1,993,907, forward strand.
AAGCAGGAGATCTGGCTGTCGTTTTCCAAAACATGGACGGACCTACAGGGTATTAATATTAAGCTAAGTGAAGTAAGACAAGAGAAAGACGATACCGAATGATTTCACTTAGTTCTTGGGGTGCCTGGCCAACTCAGTCGGTGGAACGTGCGGTTGTGAGTTCAGGCCCCATGTTGAGTGTAGAGATTACTTAAAAGTAAAAATCTTTGGGGCGTCTGGTTGGCTCAGTCATTAAGTGTCTGCCTTCGGCCCAGGTCATGATCCCAGGGTCCTGGGATCGAGCCCCGCATCGGGCTCTCTGCTCGGCAGGGAGCCTGCTTCTCCCGCTACCATTCCCTCTGCTTGTGTTCCCTCTCTGGCTGTGTTTCTCTCTGTCAAATAAATAAAATCTTTAAAAAAAAAAAAAAAAAGTAAAAATCTTTGACGGGTGCCTGGGTGGCTCAGTGGGTTAAAGCCTCTGCCTTCGGCCCAGGTCATAATCTCAGGGTCCTGGGATCCAGCCCCGCATCGGGCTCTCTGCTCAGCGGGGAGCCTGCTTCCCCCTCTGTCTCTACCTGCTGTGATCTCTCTCTCTCTCTCTCTCTGTCCAATAAATAAATAAAATCTTAAAAAAAAAAAAAAAAAGTAAAAATCTTTGAAATAGATATGAATAAATTAATTAAGTTAAAAAGGCTCTTAACTGCAGAGAACAACCTAGTGGTCACCAAAGGGGAGGTGGGTGGGGGAATGGGGAAAATAGGTGAAGGGGATTAAGAGGTACAAACTTCCGTTATAAATGAGTCACAGAGATGAAAAGTACAGCATAGGAAACATAGTTTTAAAAAAAAGATCAGTGAGTGTTTATGTTATGAAAAGAAATGTAAGGTGCTTGTAACAGTTTCGCTTATTTACTAAACTCTAGGCCATGGTGTCAAGGTTTATTATAGCACTTCCTAATTGCTGGGGTTTTGCTTCGTAATTTGCATTTCATGTGGGTAAATGTCAGTGCCAGGCACAGCGCCCTGGTCTGAGGTTAGATGCTCAGTAAAAAGCTTTTAGGTCAAGAATGGAGATCTTAGTTCAAGCAAATGCCTAGCTTTGTGCTAGTTGTGAGGGGGAAATGGGCAAAGCAGTCTCTGCCTCCAGGTGCCCTCAGTGTTATTTGACCGCCGAGGCCTCACAGGAACAAAGAGTTGGTACAGCCTAGTAAGCAAAGTAGTGACCTTACTGCTGTAATGTGGCTGTCCTACAGTAGGGATGCAGTTGGGGGGGGGGGGGGGTCGGTGTTTGAGACAAAGTGCATTAATACCAAAAAAAGGCCAACAAAATTGACAGTTCTTTCAAATACTTTTTTAATTTATTAATTACAATCTTATAAACTTTTTTCAAAAGAATACATTTTAGGGGCGCCTGGGTGACTCAGTCAGTTAAGCGTCTGCCTCCAGCTCAGGTCGTGATCCCAGAGTCCTGGGATAGAGCCCCAGTTGGGCTCCCTGCTCAGCAGGAAGCCTGCTTCTCCCTCTCCCAGTGCCCCTGCTTGTGTTCCCTCTCTCGCTGTGTCTCTCTCTGTCAAATAAATACATAAAACACTTTTAAAATATATATATTGTGTGTGTGTGTTTTGTTGTTGTTTGTTTTTTTTTTTTTTAGAGGCACCTGGGTGGCTCAGTCGGTTGAGCATCTGTATTCGGCTCAGGTCATGATCCCAGAGTCCTGGGATTGAGCCCCCCATATTGGGCTCCCTGCTCAGCAGGGATCCTGCTCCTTCTTCTGTCCCTCCCCCCCCCCCCTCTTTTTTTCCCCCCCCCCCCCCCACACACACACCCTGCTTAAATAAATAAATAAATAAGATTTTTTTTTTTTTTTTTTTAAACTTAAATTTGAGTTCTTGGGCATCCCAAGTGGTAGTTCTTGTTTTTGATTAATGTTTCTTGACACCCTTCCTGATAAAAGCCACTAGCTACCATGATCTTCATAAGTGTTAGAATGATAGTTTTGTTTATGGCAGATGTTTTATGCAAATGCTGACTTCTTTTCCCTTTGCACCTAAGGTGTGAGTGAGCTAGAGATGTGCGTGTGTGTCATCCACATTTTGTGGATGAACAGGTGGGCCTCCGTGACTCCAGTCCCGCTCGTTGCTGGTTGCCTTTCGCCGTCTGAACCGTGGGAACTGTGCGCCTGCCGGCCTCTTGGGAAACACAGTGCAACTCTGCCATCCCTTGGAGACCTTTCCATGGTGGCCTAGGGGACAGGAACCCCTGAGGCGCTTTCTCCTTGAAACTGCTTTCTTGTTTCATTTTTCCTGGTCCTGTAGACTTACAGTCAGCACATCACTACAAATTCTCAATTTTGAACATGAAAACAGAATAGATAAAATAATTGATTTTCATAAAACATTATTAATCTGCCTTTTTTTCAGCTCAATCATAACATAATTGTAAAGGGTGTTTCTTTAAGTAAACCCACAATTATTAATATGTTTTTATGTCTGTTAAAATATACTTGGCTCAGACTTTATCTCAAAAAGCTGAGGCTCTTATTGTGCTGGGGAGATAAGATGCATAAAGTCAACTGTGTACCAAGGAGTAGGTGTTAAAGCACTTTAGAAATAAATCAGGGTTTAAAGATAGGAGAATGGACCCCCTCTGAGTCAGTGAGGCGAAACCATAGAGCATGGTGTTTTCTAGGCATTAAGGATGGAAAGCGATGCAGTAAGCAGAAACCAATGTGGAAGGGCATCCCAAACAGGGACCAACCAGTGGGACTGAGGGGAGGAGCGTGTGAGGGAGACAGTCTGTAGACCAGACTGAAAGACCAGTCTGTAGACCAGACCCCTGAAATTAAAGACGCACAAAGGACTGCTTCTGTGAGCAGGAACGGGGGCCAGGTCCGCAGGGGGAAAGGCCTGGATCTCCCAGGCTGAGAACAGCGGGCTGTGAGATCACCAGCAGTGAGCAGCAGGGAACAGGATGGAAGTTTCATTTCAGGAAATTGATCTAAAGGGAGTTTTCAGGATACGTGAAATGAGAGGAGCCTAGAAATTGAGACAAGTTAGGAAGCGGTTTTGGAAACCCAGGTATGGAGTGTGATCGCCTGAGGACGGTGGATGGCAGGGTGAACCGAGGAGGCTGAGGCAGGCACCTGGTGAGGGACCGCGTAGTGCAGAGGAGCACAGCAGAGGAGCTAGAGCGGGCGGGTAGCCCGGACGCAAGAGGCTCCAGCTCGGTGGCCAGGGAGGGCAGGGGTGTGCTTGGCAGACCTCCAGGGTGCTGACCCTCAGAGGTAAGGGGCAGGTGCCAGATTGCGCAGTGTGGTGACCAAGTGGGGCCAAGGGACAAGACTTGTCAGTTTATTAAAGATTAAGATGTATTAAAGTTTAATAAGAAACAGGGGTGCCTGGGTGGCTCAGTTGGTTAAAGCCTCTGCCTTCAGCTCAGGTCGTGATCTCAGGGTCCTGGGATTGAGCCCCGCGTCGGGCTCTCTGCTCAGCGGGGAGCCTGCTTCCCCCTCTCCCTCTGCCTGCCTCTCTGCCTACTTGTGATCTCTTTCTCTCTGTCAAATAAATAAATAAAATCTTTAAAAAAAAGAAAAAAGTTTAATAAGAAACATAGTTGAAGGGAGAGAGGTTGGACAGAGGCTAGAGGGACCCAGTTAAATAATAATTTTCCTAAGAACAGAAAGACCGGCTTAAAATTTTGGCACCAGAGCAGGGGCTCCTGGGAGGAGAGAATACATAAAAGAGGCCGCCAAGGAGCAGGTATGCGTGAGGGGGCCTGTGGATGCAAGGAGTCCTCTGATATGGAATCAAAAATAGCTGGGGTGGATACCAAGCTCGCTTGAGTGTCTGTCGCGTCCCCTCCGGGCTTTGGGGGAGGTGAGAGGGCAGAACATCGAATCCATGATGGCCGCCACGGTGGCGGAGTCCGCACCGCCTAGGGGAAGCTGGTACAGCAGACAAAACATCCAGGTATGAAAGACCACTGAGAAGAAAGGCACTACCTCCTAGGACAGAGAAAATGACCGTTGACCAAGATTAGGCCTAGTGTTTATCCTGTTGCAGCACCATTTAAACCTTCTGCTGTACCTCTTCCCATTTGAATGGGTTAGCCAGTAAAAAGGGGGGTGCCCATGGCAAAGGAGGGAAATCTAGAACTTTTAAAGATCCCCAATTTTCTGCATTTAACTCCTGTAGCAATTAAAAAGCACTGTGAAGCTCTTAAAGATTTTTGCACTGAGTGGCCAACTGCACTGGACAGTGATGAGAAATGTGAGAAGCATTTTCCAATTGAAATTGACACAACTGATTATGTTTCAGCAGGACCATCTATTCGAAACCCCAAAGCACGAGTAGTAACCTTAAGGGTTAAACTTTCCAGTTTGAATTTAGATGATCATGCAAAGAAGAAACTCATTAAACTTGTGGGAGAGCGATATTGCAAGACTACAGACGTACTTACCATCAGAACAGACAGGTGCCCTTTAAAGAGACAGAATTTTTAAAAAAATAAATAAATAAAAATAAAGAGACAGAATTATGATTATGCACTGTATCTGCTAACAGTTTTATACCATGAGTCTTGGAACACTGAAGAATGGGAGAAAGCTAAGACTGAAGCAGATATGGAAGAGTATGTATGGAATAATAGCTCCTCTGAAAAAAATATCCTGGAAACACTTCTCCAAATTAAAGCTGCTGAGAAAATATGGAAGTAAATAAAGAAGAGCTCCTTGCTACAAAAGAAGTTGAAGAGTACAAAAAGTCTGTTGTTAGTCTTAAGAATGAGGGGGACAATGAAAATACCCTTTCCCAGTACAAAGAATCAGTGAAGACATTATTAAATCTAATGTGATTTATTTAGGAAAAAAAAAATAGCTGGGGTGTAGGGGTTAGCACAGGGATGATGGGGGGCCTCTCTGGTTCGCCTTAATGCATTTAAGGTCGCAAGTCGTTTTTTATCAAGGCTAGGATGGGCCAGAGCCCGAGATGGAATGCTGGCAAGCCTGGAGAAGATTTGGAATGGCCTACACATTTTTAAAATAAAAATTAAAATCAAATAGCTCAGTTGCCAGCAGCTAAGAGGTGGACAGAGTCCCTTTGCACATGTGCGATGGCGCAGGTGGCCCAAGAGGCGTCCAGCCTGGAGCTCAGAGGGTGGGAATGTGCGGCCTCAAGGGGTGTTCTCCCTGGGGTTCCAGGGAGGCTTTCTGTTTAGAAGATGCCTCTTCCGGAATGCACCGAGCTGCTTCTCCCCACACTCCCTGTTGCCCTTCCGGCATTCCCTGTCCTTGGCACAAGTCCTCGCGGCCCCTGCCGTGACCCCAATCCGCTCTGACGGGTGTGAGTGGTGAGGGACACTGCCCTTAGTAGCGGTGCTTGTGAGCCCCGCCCTGGGGAGACTGTGCAGGGCGGTGGAAGCTGGCTCGCAGTCAACTCACTGCCGCGTCTTTTGCAGTCCGAACCAGGTCGCAGAAAAGGTGGCCTCCAGAATCGCCGAGGGCTTCAGCGATACGGCTCTCATCATGGTGAGTCCCTCTTGGGTGCTGTCGTGTTTTCTGTTGCCAGACGGCTGCCGAGCGTTCTCTCGCTAAAATGGGGCTTGATCCCACGAGTGGTCTTCTGTGCAGACGCTCCGGCAGGCCAGTGCCGCCCTCTGTGGCCTCGTCCCAGCTGCAGACCCAGGGTTGCTGAATGGCGGGCACAGCGTGAATGCCACTGCAGCCACAGGACACTCCACATCTCCATGGCAGCTGGGGGTGGGGGTGGGGTCCCCGCTCAGCGGTTCTCAAAGTGGGGTTCTATACCAGCAGCATCAGCACTGCTTGGGAACTCGTCAGAAGCGCAGATCCTCCGTGCCCAGCAGGCTGCTTTAATAAGCTTCCGGATGAGTCTGACTCAGGCTCAAGCTCGAGAGCCACTGAATTAGCCCACAGGGAAGGAAAAAGCCAGGTAGACAATAGCGAACATCAAAAGCCTTGCTACACAGGCTCAGTTCAGACAGAATTCTGACAGGGAGAGAAGTCATACTCAGAAGCTCGCTTTTGTGGAAAACCTGTAGTCCTTAGCACGTATTCTGCATAGCACACAGCTGACCTCAGACCACACGTGAGGTGCGATCGCATGCGTCGGATTTGCAGTGTCTGCGCCGCCAGAGGTGCCTGCGGCCATCCAGAGCTGTGGATGCCGCCGGCCCTTTGTTAGCCCTGCTCACGAGTGCGTCCTCTGTCTTGTGTGCAGGTAGACAACACTAAGTTTACGATGGACTGCGTGGTGCCTACGATCCATGTGTACGAACACCATGAAAACAGATGGCGGTGCAGGGACCCACACTAGTGAGTGCCTCGTTCTCGCGATGACCTGTGCGCAGCGTGCTGGGGGCTGTTCCCAGGCACCTGGCGCCCCCAGGAGGCTGGCCCTGGCTTTCTGTTTTTAAGTTAACGTATTCTCCAGGGCAGCATATAAAACTCATACAGAAATCCTGCATGCTCCCCGGCTCCTGAGAGAGCCTGAGTGTTACTCGAGGTCTTCAGCCACCCCCCACCCCCTCACCCCCGCCCCAGCACGCCACTCTCAGGTGTTTGCTTTGGCCATTTATAATCACCATCCCCCTCCAGCATCTTCAGATTCTCATTTGGAGGGGGTCTCTTTCATTTCTTAACCATGCTACATGTTCTTTATACACATCTCTTGTGTGTTTGAAACATGCGTGTATGCTAGCATTCACGTGTGTTCTCCTTTACACCACTGTGTATGCGCCTGGTTTTTCATTTCCGCTGTTGGAAAACCACCTGGTTTTCACTGAGAAGCTGATCTCTCCTGTTTCACCTCGTAGTGATTACTGTGAAGACTGGCCAGAGGCCCAGAGGATCTCAGCATCACTCCTGGACAGCCGGTCCTACGAAACTCTTGTGGATTTCGATAACCACCTGGATGACATTCGGAATGACTGGACAAACCCAGAGATCAATAAAGCAGTTCTGCATCTGTGCTAGGGAGAGGTTTTAGTGACTGATCTCTGGGCATTTCCACTACACTGAAGAAGAAAGCTATTTTTAAATGTAAATAAGATCTGTCCTAGCCTGTGTGAAAAAGCTGACAGTTTTCAGAGGTAGCACGTGCCCTGACAGAGGGCAGATTGTCCATCAGCCGTCTTTTTAATGCAGAGTCTAGAAGAGGGGCAGACTGTGCCACCTGACTGTCCCTGTGGAGTCCTTCCCAGTTATATGTTGCTCTGATCCTCCAAATCAAAGCTGTTTCTGCTTGTCTGAGATTGTTCCTATTAAACAGTTTTAACTAACCTTTTATAATCTGGAGAGAATACTTTTTAAGGCTTATGAACTACCTTTAAAAGAAACAAGCCCAGATCTTATACTTGAGTGAGTGTGTGTGAGTTTTCGTCTAGTTGGGGTTCGTGTCGTCCAGTATGGGGCCCAGGGGCCCACGGCTGTGAACAGCACCGCCCCCACGCCGGTCAGGCTCACATAGCTGTTGCGGCCACACTGTGGGAATAAGTCACCGTTGCCTGAGAAGCCTGCATCGTTAAGGGTAAAAACAACGCCGCCAGTAACAGGAACTTGGATGGGAGCAGAGTGTAATTCTTCTCAGTCAACCAGAAAGCTCATAAACCTGTGGAATCAGAGCAGGGACAGTGGAATCGTGTTAAGATGGTGTTTAAAAGGCAAAGATCTGTCCTGGGTCCTAACTCACGTCCGTGATTATCTTAAATGGTTCTAATCTATGTCGTCAAAATAATTTTTTCTTCTGTATTTGAAGCAACAGAAGCCAAATAAAACTAGACTCCCCGAATTTTACAGAGCGCACTCCGTAATCTGTATGGTTGGAACCCTGGGTCAGGCTTTAAACTCCGTCCTAGGAGACGATGGGGAGACCTAGTGGTTCTGCTGCATTGTTTCTACCCCAGACGGTCGTTTTCTCCCCCTTGTGATCAAACACGTCTTACGCTTAGTGTTTGAAGCCAGTGTTACTTGGTGTGAGGACCCGGATGGAGGGGTGACGGGTCGGCCCGCTTCGGTCTTCCTCACTCCTCTCGCCTCCAACTCCCCCAGCCCGTCCCTGGCCCGTAGATGGAGTGCAATGAGCCGTCTTGCTCCCGCAGGGCTTGTGTGTGTTTCACGAAGGGAAAAGGACCGCCTCCAGCCTTGACCACCAAAAACCTCTTTTCCTGGGATCTAACCGAGCCTGTGCCACCTGCAGCTCAAGGTCAGGGGAACTGGCCGAGCCATTCAGAATGAAGGCGTGGCTAAGGCCAGCTTCACACACAGAGCATTTTAAAGACCAACTCTTGTTTTCTCTCATTTTCATCTCTCCCTGGAATTCTTGTACTTGTTTTTCCCACCAGCTTTCCAGGAGCAATGTGCCGCCGTCCGGTTTGGATTTTAGCCCCCTTTCTACCTACAGCTGAGTCAGGCATACGTTTTCAGAAGAATGCATGTTAAATATTCTAAAAGGAAGAATGTATCCTTTAAAAAAAAAAAAATTTTTTTCCAAAGTGCTGGTGCCACCTCCTATATCCTTGTAAAAACAGCGTAAGCCCATGCTGGGCTTCCCTCCCCCCTTGCCTCCAGGCCTGGCTGTGGGGTCTCTGCGCCCGCCCCCAGGCTTCCTGGCCTTGAGAACCAGCCTCTTGTTTGGGGGGAGGGGGGCTTAAAGTAAGAACCCACCAGGTAGCTGCGCATTCATAATCATGCTCTGCCTTTTTACATAAAAGACTTAAAGAACTGACACAAAGTATATTTGTATAATGAAAAAAATCTTTGTCCATCAAAATGTTCCTAAGTAGTTCTTTCTCACTTAAATCGAAGGGATCAGAGGGCAGGGGGCGGGTGTAGAGGTGCCCCTCAGAGCCAGCCACATACTCAAAATCATTTAGGTGGACCGTGTCTCTTCCGTGGCACCCATCCAGAAAGAAATGAGCGGGATGGATAAATTATTAACGGATAAAAATGTCATTTCCATTTCGAATCACAGTGGCCTTTAAGAACTGAGGGCACTGAACGTGCGAAGTCATCAAGAACTTCCCAATAACAAAAGCAGCATGCTTGCTAGGGAGAAATCGGCCTTGATAATTCTAATTAAATTAGGCTGATTTAGAATGGAAAACAACTTGAAGATCTTGAGCAGTTTAAATTTTCTATCCAATCCGGGGATCTGGTATTTTAAAGCCACCTCGGTGTAAAAAGTCCTCGTGTAATTAGCCTTGGTTGAACAGCCAATTTCTCACATATACTTGGAAAACCTACTATTCCCGCATAGAGTGATTACTAGCTACAGAAGAAAAATACTGTCTTCTAGAACTGCCCCTTTTTGGTACTGTATCTGTCTTACCCCAGTTGCTATTTTATGATATCTTGGTAGGTGAGACACAGGAAAAATAGTCACCAGCATCCATCTCCGTACCCTGTGGACGTTTTAACCATTTTAGTGAAGAGAGCTGAGTCTAAAGGTAGACTTCTCTTTTACTAATTTGGCATTCCTTGAGGCTTTCCATCCACTCAGTGCCTCTTAAACATTGGATTTTTTTCTCCAATTCAGGAGAAGGCCTGGCAGAAAATGTTTGTGTTCGTCCGCCGCCCCCCGCCCCCCCAACTCTCAGATAGGCAACATAGTAATCTGACTTCACTTCCATGTGCTTCAGAACCCAGGGGATAACTTGACTATTTTTATCTTCATGATTCCGACTTGTTTCTTCTTAAAATGCGTAAGATATCTTTTGAATGGGATGCAAAACGTGATCAGCTTTGCCATTTCTTAAAATAAATTGCTATTTTCCAAGGATGCTTTTTTCCCTCAAGGATGAACATCTTGGGGTGGACATTTCCTTGCTGTGTGAATTGAAAATTCTCTTCTAATACAAGACCTCGTCCAGCTTTACAGCTGTCAAGAATTGTGTTCTTGGTCTTTTGCTTTCAAAGCAGTGTGACAAGTGCCATCAAAGCATCGACTTGAATTTGACTGGAGGAAACGTTTGGCCCGAACTTGTTTTGCCTTGCGAGGCAGAACAACGTCCTATGTTGAGTACTGTCCGAACAGACGTTCCAGATCCCGTTCATAAGCCTGTAAGTAACCGGATTTCAGAATGATCGTGAAGTTCCAGGGGCAAGGCTCCTGGCCTGGCCCGGCCCACAGTGGCTGGGGATTCTGCCCCAAGGCAGGACACTGGCCAGTTTGCCAAGGGCCCTGGGTACACCTCGGGCACTGAGGATCCAGGGGAGCCCAAGGTGGACAGGATTCAGTACCTTCCAGTTTCCCGGCTCCGTAGCGGCCTCATTTCTAAAGAAGACTTGCTCATTCCTCAGCACTGGGTTTTATCAGAAAAGGGGGACCTTCGTGTTGCCTCCAGCAGGCCCTCCCCCCTGCTTCTTCAGTAACTCCAAGTGCAGTGGCGTCTGGTCCCCACTGATGGGAGGAGGTGTGCGGCAGGGAGCCGTCGCCAGGGCCAGGTGTGAATGCCAGCGTCACGGCCGTAGCTTTGCGGCTGTGAGCGTGTTGTCTCTCGTGTCTTGTCTGAAACGTGAGGTGATGACGCCTGTCTGCAGGGGTGCCGTGAAGCAAGACCAGAGGGAAGAACACATGTGCTCGTGCTCAGCGGAGCATGTTAGGGCCCCACGGAAGGGCGTTCTTCGCTGCTACTGTTGTAACCGTTCCAGGCCAGACTGAGAAGGAACTGAGTGCTTATTCGGACTAGACCTCCAGTGCACGGTCACTGAATGACGGAGTGAATGGATGACAGCGTCCCTTCTCAGAAGACAGCCGCGGCTTCCATCTCTGCAACCCCTTTCCTTTACACTCACCTGCCCAACCACCCTGTGATGCTTCGGGGCCTCGTCTGCATGTTACAGGCAGGAACCAGGGCACAGGTGCGCCTGAGTGTCTGCCTGAGACAGACCAGAAGGGAAGGGGAGGAGAGGGGAGGGCTTCAGGTGCGGCCGCTCCCCTGGGAGACCTCTTTACCACTTCCCCTCTACTTCCTGCCCCAGCCCCCGGACCAACACATTCTCCTTACTGTGACGGCAGTGTCTGCTCTAGGCAGAAAATCAGGAAGAAATGTAGTCACTCCCTCCCACAAAGGCTGGGTACAAAGCAGCCTGATCTGCAGAGATCAATTGGGCACCTTTAGTGTTCTGGATACTGAAATGAAAGGAACCTTAAAGGAGCTTTTAAGAGATAGAAGGTATAAATGCAAGTGGAAACTAGGAAATGTGTACAGATCCCTGGCTGGGCCCAGGTTGGTGGGGGGGGGGCAGATAGGGAGAAACAGACTCCCCGCTGAGCAGGGAGCCCAATGGTGTGGGGCTCTCCCCACCCGGACCCCGGGACCCCAGGATCATGACCTGAGCTGAAGGCAGATGCTTCACCCACTGAGCCCCCCAGGCGCCCCAACCCCAAGCATTCTAATTCATTACGATTCTGAGCCCAGAAGCTGACATTTTTAGCCAGTAAATTGAGGCCACAGTTTTAAAAACCCTAGTCTCTGACCAAAACATGTGCTTTACCAAGAAGAAATTTAGATCCCCAGGAATCCAGCAATTCATGCTGTGGTACCCAGGCAGCCAGGACCCGAGGCACTGGACCGTGAGGCTGACCTCTCTGAAACTGCTAGATGGGGAGGGCAGCCGCTAAGCGCGTCACAGCTCCACGGGGCTCAGGCTGGCAAGTGGGGCTCCTGAGGGAATGTCGCGGCAGGAGGCTCTTTGATTTTCTTCTCTTTTAAAAGGGATTGAACACAGAATGCACAAAATGTGTGCGTCACCTTTGAGCAGTACAAAACAGATTGATGCCGGACTCCCAGCATTTGAACAAGCTCAGGGCCTCAGACGCAGGGTGGTAGAGCAAGGTCCGTGTCTTCCACTTCTGCCCTCTGAGGTGTCTCACGCGTCGTTAGTTTTCCAAGCTTGGTCTTGAATCAGTCCTGCGCTTCCCACTTCCAGGAGGCAGCTTCATAGCCAGTGTCCCAGGAGCCCCGTCTGGGTCCCCGCCTATCAGGACACACCCACGGCGGCCTGCTGTGCAACAGATCAAACAAAAAAAAAGGCATAAGCCGAAAAAGCAAACTCATCTCAAGTCTTGTCCTTTTCTGAATATCCTAATCACCTCTCTCTCTCGAAAGTCAGAGCTCTATATTTGGGAACTCTAAAGTCCTAGATTTAAATTTATTGAAAGAGATGTGCCATGAAGCACATTTATAAGATTGTAATTCATATTTTCTGGACTACGTAAACATTTCATTTCTGGAACTCATACATTGCCCGCTTACATTCATGTCCTAAATTTTCTGTATCCCCATCTCAGACATATTTGGCAAGTTTTTTGTTTTAATGAGACATACTTATTGAAGTACAATGTCTACAGAAGAGAGTACAAATCACAAATGTGTAGCTCAGTGCATTTTTACAAAATTAAATGAAGTAGACAGGCTCCTGTAGCCACCACCAAGGTCAGAACATAGACTCTTAGGGGCGCCCGGGTGGCTCAGTCAGTTGAGCACCTGATTCTTGATTTCAGCTCAGGTCCAGATCATGATCTCAGGGTGGTGGGATTGAACCCCACATCGGGCTCTGCACTCAACGCAGAGTCCACTTGTCCCTCTCCCTCTGCTCCTCCCCCTGCTCACACCTCTCTCAAATAAACAAAATCTTAAATATATATATATAGGGCCCTTCGGTGGCTCAGTCAGTTGAGTGTCTGCCTTCGGCTCAAGTCACAATCTCAGGGTCCTGGGATCGAGTTCCGCATCGCTCCACCTGCTTGTGCTCTCTGTCAAATAAGTAAATAAAATCTTTAAAAATATGTATAGAGAGAGAGGCTCTTTAGAACCCTACGGACACCCAGGAGTCCCTCACGCCCACGCTCTGGATTAGGACTGCCTGGGTCGGGAGCCTGACAGACACGCAAGTTGACTCTTCATATTCTAATTGTGTGTGAAATCCATTCACATCGTCACGTGCAGCAGTTTTTCATCCATTTCTATGTACAGAACACTGTCCAGGAGCCCCACTGTGGATGCGTCTCACTGTTGAGGGACATTTGCGTCACACCCACCCTTGGGCTGATATAGGCACTGCCGCAGACACTCACGTGGGCCCTTTCGCGCACATAGGTGCACGTTTCTCTTGGGATCATGCGTAGCAGTGAGCCCATCCTCGGTATGTGCCTGCTACTTCTTAGGGCGTGTTGCCCATCAAGCGTCCTGCCCACGGCGTGAGAGCAGTCCCATTTCACCAACATCAGCTATTATTGGTCTTTGGTTTTAGACATTTCCATGGTGTGAACCGGCGTCTCACAGATTATTGGTCTAAATACAAGAAGCGAAAGGATACAGCTTCCAGAAAGTCACAGAAGAATATACTTAGGACCAGGGCTTGGCAAACCTGTTTAAACAGGACATTTAAGTCCGTCGTACTACGTTGGAAGTCAAGAACTTCTGTTCCTCAAAAATTACAATCAGGGTGGTGAAAAGGGAAGACCCAGGGCAGGAGAAGATATTTATAATACGGTCACCACACAAAAACTTACAGATCAGTTTTTTAAAATAGTTAGACAACCCCACTGGCCATGCACTTCCCAAAGAAGATACCAAGAGGACCACTAAGCACATGAAAATGTGCTCAACCAATATCACCAAGGAGAAGCAAATTGAAAGCACGGGAATCCATCTCTTAATGGGAAGAAAATGTCAGGAAGCAGAATCCTCTACGAGTGCACAGCTCAATTGCCCTGGCTGTCCCAGGACAAGGTCACACAGCCATGACCCGGGGTCAGAAGTCCTCCAAAGACGCAACCACCTCCTGCATCTTTGGTCCTGGGGTCAAGTACGTTCAAGACTCAGCTTTAACCTGGCCCAGGCAAAAGGGGAGTGACAATGACAGGGTGCGGGCCTCAGCTGGGTTTCTCCTCATCAGTCTCTGGACATCAGTCTCTGGATCTTCAAGGAAGACGACTCCTGTGGCCTGCCACCTCTGTGGACGCCGCCTCCCACCTCGTCCTGCAGCTCCGAGCTAGTCTTTCAGAGTGGAATTGTTCTCTTAATCACCTATAATGCCTGGAATTTACCCAGTGCCTGCCTTCTGAAGAGCTCAGAGTTATTTGCAGGTCCTGCTGGTAAAATGGCTGCCCCGTGGTCAGGCTCTCTGCTGAATTACTTCTGTGCTAAGAGGTAGTTTTCACAACGGCTCCTCGACAGTCCCGGAGACCTGGGGCGCCTTTATGAGCAGGCTCTGTGCTGTCTGGAGCCCCAGGAGGAAGGCACTGTTTGTCCAGGCTCTGTGGGGTTATCCTGGAGGAATGGGGAGCTCCATAATCACGGGAGCGTGGTGATCCAGGTGGGCTGGCGCACCTGCAGACCCAGCCACGGGCTGCGCCACCGCTCACGCCTGGGCAGAGGGAAACTGAGGCAGGGCTGATCCCAGGCGAATTCAGGGGGCTGGATGCAGAGAAGAGGCGAGTGTGTTTGGGGTGGGGGCCGGGAGACCAAAGCAGATGGGGAGAAGCCCAGGACCCCAAAAGTTAAGTTAGGACTTAGCTGCATATTTTCCCCTTTTCAGCAAGGGATCCCTTGGCTCCCTTGCCAGATGTGTCTCCCAAGCAGCCCACCGTTCAGACAGTCCCCACGCAGGAAAGGCCTCAGGCTCCCTTCTCTGGACCCCTCCCTTCCAGGTCCATCCCTCTGGGGAAAGTGGAAGCTGCGGGCAGAGAGACATGTCCCTGGGGGAGGCCCACCTGAGGAGGCGACAGGGAGGGGCCGGCCCCAAGAGTTTGGGCGCAGAGAAGCAGGGCATTGGTGACTCAGGAAAAGGAAGCATTCTTTTGTGCAGTTTCCCTCGGTGCTGGGGACCAAGAAGCTCCCTGTGATAAGAGAAAAATATGGGATTCCTTCCTGCCCCCTCCCATGTGGCCTAGTATCTCCCAAGAAGCTACCAGCAACCGCTCCAGCTTGCTGAACCCCACGGGGGCACCCAGACCCACCCCAGACCCCCCGAAACATGCTGCAGGAAAGAGGCCTGGAAACGTGCGTCTTGGACAAGCCACCCTAGCAGAGCCTGGCTTTCTGTCTCATTGTTCTTGGGTTAATTTGGGCAGGAGACAGAGTGGCACCGGCTGAGCCTGGAGCTGAATCAGTCTTGTTGTTTATTGTCCCCGCTGGGGCAAGACCTCTGCAGCCCCCCGACAGTTCAGCCCAGGCTCTGGTTTGCCGAGTCACCGGGAAGGAGCCCCGCAGGCTGCAGGCTGAAGGCCACATTGAAGCTCACCTCCCTGCTCACAGGGACGGATCCGCCAGCACCCGCCCTCCTGCCCTCGCAGGACCAGGAGAACTGAGAGGTGGCACACTTAGCTTTCATCAGGCAGAAACTTCCACTGCTCCAGGGCACGCAGAACCTCCCCAGTCCACTAAAAAAGAGGAGCTGCAGCCACACGGCCTTTCCTGGGGACCTGCCTCACCCCGCCCAGCAGGCCTGGCCACCCAGCAACCCAGCCCCGACAGGATACGAAAGCCCCAAACGCAGGGCCTCCTTCCGGCAGCGCTCCAGTGCAGGAAGTGCCCGGTCGCCAGTTAGCAAGCTGGGTCGGCATCGGCCAGGCCTCCGCTGCCGCCACCGCCGCTCCTAGAGCAGGGCCTTCCACCCCAGCGGAGGTCACAAGGGCTAAGGAGGCCAAGGCTGGGTTGGATGACCCTCCAGGCCTGACCAAGTCTGGATGGTAACTGCCTTCACCTGCATCCTGTCGGCCCCCAGCAGGTGACGGCAGCGTCCTGGAGACGACAGAGGTCCAGAAGCCTGGGATCGAGCCCTATGCTGGGTTGCCTGCTCAGCGGGGAGTCTGCTTCTCTCTCCCCCTCTCCCTCTGCCGTTCCCCCTTCTCCCTCCTCGTGCTCGCTCTCTCACGCTCTTTCTCTTACAAATAAATAAAATCTTTTTTGTTAAGATTTTATTTATTTTTTTTGACAGGGAGAGTACAAGCAGGGGGAGCGGCCCATATGGGGCCCCATTATGGGGCACCCAGGTGCCCCATAAATAAAATCTTTAAAAAAAAAAAAAAAGGATTGCAGGACCACTACAGGAACTCTAGAAAGGGAAAGTCACCAAGGCATCCACGGCCCCCTCGGGGCCTGCCTGGACTGAGTCATGGGTCCTCGAACACTGAGGCTTCCCACGGGGACCAGAAGACCCTCTGTCTAGCCCCTCCCCAGGCCAGTCTGCCTCTGGTTATGGCTGTGTTTCTCAGCATAGGGCTGGGGTCTGGGCTGCCGAGCCGTGAGCACACTGCCCCCCCCAAACCCCCCACCCAGGAGCCACTTCACTGCCTTAGGCTCCGGGGCTCCTAGCGGCTTTAGTTCCTGGAACGCTCTCCCCCTAAGGGCTCAGAGCCTTGTGATGCTTCCATTCACACTCCAAATGCTCCGAAGCTAAGTGGCAGCCCGGGGAGAGCACTGGGAAAGAGACACATCAGCCCACTGCCTTCTCAGAAGTGGCGTGGCAGGTGGGTTCGGGTGCGCCCCGCAGGCCTGAGCAAGTGGCCTTGGCTTGTCCTTGGCCAAGGCTTCCTAGAAATCCCCG
This sequence comes from Procyon lotor, assembly GCA_028646535.1. Taxonomy (NCBI): domain Eukaryota; kingdom Metazoa; phylum Chordata; class Mammalia; order Carnivora; family Procyonidae; genus Procyon; species Procyon lotor. The sequence continues at coordinate 2,010,455 of CM053620.1, forward strand.
CTCTCTCAGCCAGGCTGGTCTTAACTACCGCTGGCCACAGCTGGGGGCCACCTGTGAAGTCCTTGGGGCTCTGTGTTTCCACACACTCATCTGCTCTCTACCCTGGCCTGTTTGGGGTCGAAGCCCCAGGCCGGGATCAGGCTGCTTTCTCGCCCTGGTGCTGCCTGTCCGGCATCTTCGGTGCCGCCTCTGGGGCCCTGCACCGTCTCCCACGCCACGTGTGGGTGCCCCTCCCACTGCTGTCTGTGTTCTGCTCTTCTTCCCCGAGCTCCTCCGGCTCCAAGTGCCGGGCCACAGGTGGCCTGCTCACAAGGGGAAACCCTCCCTCCCGGCCTGGCAAGTCATGGACCCATGATATACCCAGACTCGGGCACTCACTGGGTCCTGAGGCAACTCACCCCAGTTCTGATTGCCAGAAATTTCCCCTTCTGTTATACATAAACCAGTCCCCTCCTGACCCCCGTGTCAGCCCCCAGGGCCCCACAAGAGTCCCACAGCCACCTTCCCAGGAGAGCCTTTCAGAAATGGTGACATCCTCCACCTCTCTCCCCCCCAACCCCCAATCATGGTTTTGATTCCCTTCACCACGTGGGTCTATCTCCGGTTGGTCCATCTCTCTATCCTCAAAGCCAGGAACTGGGGATATGAGCCAGGGATTAATTGCACAGAGTAAGCTTCTGAAAGTCACGGGGGCCACTGGACGGTCTGAGCTTAAAGTTAATTTCCCTTCTCTGCAAAGGCCAGGCATTTAGTCCAAATGGGCAGAGTCAGAAGAGGGCCAGGCCAGCAGGGGACGGGGAGCAGCCACAACCCAGATGGCCATCCCAGAAGAGCAAGCTGCTGTCCCCAGCCTGAGACGCAATACGGCCACTGATCTCTTCTCCTAGAGGTAAGGGGGCTGCTGCTGGGGGCCTTGCAGGGGCTTCAGTGCAGGGCTCAGAGGGAAATGCAGCCTGGTCCCCCTGCCCCATCTCCAGACCTCTCCAGACCTCTCCCTCTTTTTGTCCTCACTCTGCAACCTCCCATCAGTCTTTAACACCACCTTCAGGGTGCCCAGCAGTGTGCCAGGCACTTTCCTGGACCTCTTCACATGAATTTCTAAACCTGTTTTTATTTTCTTATAGCAGAAGCCATATATGCCCCCGGGCTTTTGTTTGTTTGTTTGTTTTTAAGTAAAGATTACAGAAAGTTGCTGCAGGGAAGGAAGCCACCAAGCCTCTCCCCTCACCCCAGCAATCCACAGTTCAGTGGTAGCCGTCCCGATTTAAATTAAAGGAGATAGGAATTCAGTGGCAGGCAGAAAAGAAAGTTTCTTTTCTTCTCGCTGTTGGCTGGCTGTGCCCCGGGAGGAAGACGATGTTCACTGTTTGCACGGAGGCTTGGCTGGTAGAGGAGAGCTGCTGCCCGGCAGGGGACCTCCCAGCCTTCCGAGTTCCGTCTTAAGGCGGCGGGGTCACCCTTGCCTCCCCAAGTGAAGGCAGCCAGGCCTTCCAGGGGCGTGAGCTGCTCCCCGGGGTCCCAGGGCACCTTGCAGGTGGACCTAGGACCTTCTGTGCACACTCTCATCCTGCGGAATATCTTTATAGCTGGGAGACCTGGAGGTGGGGCTGCTGGTGGCCGCGTCCTCAGCAGCATTTAACTTGATGTTAACTTGGCGCACACCTTTCCCCTCAGTGTGCTTGGAGGGCTCCTAAAGCCCATGGGTGGCTCTTTGGTCTCCGGGTGGGCTTGTCCATTCTGCGGAGAGCCGTGAGCGGCCAGAGCGCACACCGCCTGCATCTCCAGGGGCGAGCCAGGGACCCCAGCCTGGGCCACGACTGGGCACCCGCAAACTTGAAAAATGGTTTCAGTCTTTGGAAAAGGAAAGCAAATCAGAGCTGATTAGAGGCAGTATATGGAAGGGGTGACAATGCCCATCCTAAAAATGGCTGGCTGAGCTCAAATCCCAGTTCCACCATGAACCAGCTGGTACTGCTGGGCCACTCAGTGTCCTCATCTGTAAAATGTTCTTGTGCTTAGGCCAGTTCATTCATTCATTCACTCGTTCATTCATTCATTCATTCATTCATTCATTCATTCATTCATTTATTAGAGAGAGAGCGTGAGGGTGAGCACGGGGAGGGGCCAAGGGAGAAAATCCTTAGGCAGACTCCCCACTGAGCACGGAGCCTGACGTGGGGCTCGATCCCAGCACCCTGAGATCAGGACCTGAGCCAAAATCAGGAGTCAGCTGTTCAACCGACTGAGCCGCCCCCCGCCTCCCCCCCGGCCCTGGGCTGGTTCATTCGTCTCCAGCGCACAGTAAGCGTTCAACGAACACTCACGACTGCTGTTGATTCGGGTTCCCGTTACCAGACGCTGGTCACGGAAACATGGCCACACGTTTGTTCCCTCAGTTCAGGGACACAGGGACTCTTATCCCCTTTTGGAGAGATGTGGAGACCAGAGGGCGAGGAGGTGACCTTTGCAAGGCCATTCTTTAATTCATTTTTTAATTCAGAGGGGCTTTAATTTTTTATTAGGAAATATCTCAAGTACAGAAAATACCTTCTCATGCACTCTGGTATCCAACCATAGGAGCCTCTTGCCGTCATGGCTGAATTTGTTAGGAGTTAAAGTGTTGAGGGGGCGCCGGGGCGGCTCAGTCGTTAAGCATCTGCCTTCGGCTCAGGTCATGATCCCGGAGTCCGGGATCGAGTCCCATGTCGGGCTCCCTGCTGAGCAGGGAGCCTGCTTCTCCCTCTGCCTGCTGCTCTCCCTGCTTGTGCGTGCTCTCACTCCCTCTCCCTCTGACAAATAAATAAATAAAATCTT
>CM053620.1:2026101-2041120 GCA_028646535.1 Procyon lotor
CAGGTTGGTTGAGCGACCCACCTGCACTCACCTGGCTAAGCCAGGCTCTGGTCTGGCCAGGAGGGCACACGGCTTCACAGCCTGGGCTGGCAAGTCAGGAGACACCCACCACTGCCTGTCCCTCTCCTGCCCTCTCTCCCCTCCCACCTCCCACTCGCTCGTGCTCTCTGCCTTGTCCCCAGTCCCCCCAGCCCATCTCCTCCCTCCTTCCTACCTGTCCCACAAACCCAACCTGGATAGAGCAGAAGCCCTCACCCTGGGTTTCTCCCAGCCAGCCCCTCCTGGTCCCACCAGCTCCCGAGCCTGCCTGCCTCCCAGACTCCTAGCTGCTTCTCCCCGCCCTCGCTGTCCCCCCACACCGCTCCCCCACCCTGCACCCCCCCATCTTTCATCCTAAGGCTCCACAATTTCTGGCCCAGAGCGCGCTTCTTCAACCTTAACAGGCACATGACTCCCAGGGGGCCTTGTTAAAATACCTCGTCTGGGTGTGCCTAAGACGCTGCATTGCTAACAAGCTCCCAGGGGGGGCCGAGGCGGCTGGTGCAGCGGCACAGCCTGTGTAGCGAGGCCTGGGGGACCCCAGCATTTCCCAGCCACAGATGCCGGCCTCCGGGCAGGACAAGGAGAGGACGGGTTTCAGAGCACAAGGCGGGGCCTCGCTCACACACCCACGGTGGAGATCCGAGGGGATCCTCTCGTGGCATCCTCCACGCCTCTCCCCCAGCCAGCCTGGCACACAGGCAGCCCCCTGTGAACGGAGGGATGAGCCTCCACTTCCCCAGAAGGGCGTGCAGAGCCTCACATGCCCCAGACCAAGCTTGGGGCAGCCCCGGGGTTGGAACCCCAGCTCTCAGGTGCTGAACACCGGCAGCTGCGGCCTGTTTTATCCATCCCTTTACCCATCACTCAGAATGCTAGGGGCGAATCCCATTGCTGGCTGACTGTGGGGACACTGGTGGGGACAATTTTAACTCCCATGGACTGAGGCCTCAGTTAGATCTCCAAAGAACGTGCATTTTAAATGAGGGGTGGAGCCCTGCCAGGAGGCGAGCCCCCCAACCCCAGGTCCTCTGGACTCTGCTTCTGAAGCCAGCCACCCCTGCAGCCCCTAAAAGACAAGGCCAGCTCAGTCCTGGAGCACGGCCTCACCTCAACCACACCCCACCCTCCAGCTCTCCAGTCTACCCAGCTCTGAGGCGCCGGAAGTTTTTTCCACCAGCACAGACTCATCTTTGAGCAAACTCCGATGTAGTCAGCACGCACCCTGACCTTGCCAGGCCCTGGCAAGCGGGCGGCTTCTCCCCCCGCTATTTCCTGTTGTGTACCCGTGGGGCGGGGCGGGGGCCGCCCGCACGTGGCCGAGACCAACAAGCCCCCTCTCTCTCCACAGGCCCGCGGAGGCGCCGCCATGGGGCTCAAGCTGTCCTGCCTGAAAGGTAAGGGGGGGCAGTTCCCCCACCAGCTCCTCTGGGGCGGGGAGGGGAAGGCATGAGGCCAGAGAGAGTGGGAGGGTACACCCTGGAGAAGGAGGGGGACCACCGCTCAAGGCCAGCATCTGTATACAGCAGGTGCCTTATAAACGCTTGCTCTGACTCTGAGCACCCCTGCAGGCCTTCCCTGTCACTGACAGGTGAGTGCTGTGGGAAAGTGGCAAGTCACAGTGCCCCTGGGCCTTGGCTTGTCCCTGGGGGAATAATCCCAACCCTGAAGAGTAAGGGAGGAAGAGCCCCCACCCTTCGAGTCTGTTATCACTGACGTAGCAGGTCCAGCCTGCTGGGTGCTGGGGAAGGCCAACAGGGAGAAGGTCCTAGAAGGACACCAAATCACTGAGGACTGTGGTAGGTGTTGGCAGAGGGAGCCCAGACACCTGCCCTGTGCCCTAGACCTTTCTGGACGACCCAGGGTCACCCAAGCCCAACGTGGCCCACAGGGAGACCTCTCTCCTTGAAGCCCATTATTCAGGGACAGATGCTCCCCAGCTGGAAATCTGGGAGTCGTTCTGGTGGCCCCTCGCCCACGTGTGGCATGCCCAGCAGCGCTGACTCACCTCCTGGATGTTTCGGAGGTGCCCCTGGCCCAGTCCCTTGGCCGCAGGCGGTCAGGGGTGCCGGAAGGTGCAAGCCGGAGTGAAGGACCACGTTGGGTCCGCTGCTGGGATGGGTGAGCTCAGGAGAGCCTCTGGTTGGCCCGGCTTACGGATTATGCCCCGCCCCCTGGCCGAGGGGGCGGGGCATCTTGATGGACAGTTCCTCCAAGACAGGGCGCGTGCGGGGCAGGGGCTCCCCTGGAGAAAATCAGGGTGTGGTGGGCAAAGTGGGGATGGGGTGCTGGAGAGCCCTAGGCAACCCATGCCCCTCCCGGCCTGGCCCCTCTGAGGCCGCAGACTGAGCCCCCTCGGGAGTGGGGGGGCATTTGTTGGGCAAGCATCTGTGGGGGTGGAGGGCCCCCGGTTGCCCCCGGAATGAGCCCCTGGCACTCCAGGATGCTGTCCCTTGGACTTTGAGGTGGTGTCCCCAGCGCCGGGCACAGAGTAGGCATTCAAGACAAGCTTTTTGTTTTGGTTTTAATCATGGTGAGATATGTGTAACATAAAATCTTAACCATTTTTAAGTGTACGGTCCCCGGACATTATGTACATTCGTGTTGTCACGCAGAAGTCCCCACCGGCCACCTCCAGACCTTCTCCACTGTCCCCGTCACACACCAGCTCCCCAGCCCCACCTCTCACCATCCTACCTTGTGTCTCTGTGAATCTGCCGACTCCAAAGGGCTCCCGTGCATGCATGGGAGCTACCCGTACAGTAGCCACCCTTCCGTGACTGGCTCGTTTCACTCAGCATAATGTCCTCAAGGTCCATCGCTGCTGTAGCAGGTGTCAGAGCAGCCTTCCTTTTTAAGGCTGACTTATATTCCCCGCGTGTACAGACCACGTTTGGTGTATCCATTCATTCCCCCGTGGACACGGGGCTGCCCCCACTTTGGGCTGCTGGGACGAGGCATCTTTGACGAGTTACCAAGGCCCTGGAGGAGCAAAGGGCTGAAGTGTCCCAGAGCAGCGAGCTTTGCTTCCGTGTTCCCCCGCAGCTCGTCGGGACCTGCCAGTGGCCCTGGGCTGCCAGCCCTCTGCCCACACCAGCCCCTCCCAGCCCTGATCTCTGGAAGAGGCAGGTCTCTTGGGTGTGACAGACAGACGGGGAGGGCGGGGAACTGAGCACTGGACCCTCTCTCTGTGCGTCACCAAGACGACCCAGGCCCACCAGCCCAGAGGCCCCAGACCCTCCTCCTCCCGCAAGGGACAGGCCAAGTACAAAGTGCCCGGTGCCCCACGGCCCATCCCTGCGCACCGTTGTCCAGGTTACCGTCTCGGCCCTCACACCGGCAGGCGTGGTGTTACCCCACAGCGGGGCTGTGACATGTGTGGCTGTCCTGGTCTGTGTCTTTCCACACTCTCTAATGCCTGTGTCCCATCCCGCCATGAGTGGGTCTCTGGGTGGTTCCCAACTTGTTGCTTTTGTAAATCAGTGCCATTTTGAACATCTTTGATTTCGAATTTGCTAAGTTATTATTTCTTTGGGATAAATTCCAGAAATCAGAAGGGCCCAGTCATTAGACTACATGGTGAATTCTTCCTGGGGCTCAGCAGGGAGAGGGCCCTGTTCTGTGCATGTTCTGGATCCTCTCCTCTGTCTCCACGACACCCAAGTGAGTCCCCCCCAGGACCCCCAGTTTCCAGATGAGGCCACTAAGGCACAGAGAGGCAGCGCTGTTGGCCTGAGGCCACACAGCCAGGACCCAGTGCGATCTGAACCCCAGGCGGGCCCATTTCAGAGGCCTTGCTCCAGCCACCATCGCTATGGCCTCTGCAGAAGGAAACATTTTAAGTTTACCTTTGAAGCAGTCGCTGTAGCCAGAAACGTTATCAACATGTTCTCATTCAGCTTTGCAATCTGTAAGATAATATGGGAGATTCCTGGAGCCACTGTAACTTATTACCCCAAACTGAGGGGCTCCGAGGGACAGAAATGCGTTCCATAGTCTGGAGGTTACGTGTTCTAACCACGCTGCCTCTGAAGGCCCCGGGCGAGGGTCCTCCCTGTCTCTCCCGCCCCTGGGGACTCCAGGTGCTCCCGGGCATGTGGCCACGACCCCCCGGGTCTGCCTCCGTCCTCACACGGCCTCCTCCCTGTGTCTCTCTGTGTCCTTTCTCTTAAGAAGACCCCCGTCTTTGGACTTAGAGCTAGCCTTAAATCCAGGATGATCTCATCCCCAGATTCTTAATGAATCACATCTGCAAAGACCTTATTTCCAAATAAGGCCACATTCTAAGGGTCTGTGTGGACGTGGATTTTGGGGGGACACTCTTCACCCCACCACGAGTCCCTTCACCCCTGAGCCCACACGTGCTGGGCAGGAAGGTGCTTCTCCGGCCCGACAGCAAAGACTCAGGCCGAGGTGGGGGCCAGTGAGGGTGCGCTGAAATCCTTCTGTTTCCGGTCCCAAAGGGGAGTGGGCACAGCGGAGCCCTGGGAGTGGGGTCCTGCTGCCCAAGGGCCTGGCCGTGACCGCTGTGACATGGGGAGTGCTCGGCTATCCAAAGAGCGCCTCTCCTGTGCCCTCTGGTGGAAGGGCTGGCGTGGCCCGGGCATCCCTGGGAGCCAGGTGCTGGTCCCTCAGTTTGCTTATTTTATGCTCATTACGGCTGGACAGCGTGGGAGATTTCACAGCAGGGAAACCAAGGCACAGGGCCACTCTTAGCGGCCCCGCATCCCATGGCCGGTCAGGAGGGGCTTGGCTCAGCGTGCAGGGGAGGGGGAAGTGGTCTCCCAGTTTGTGGGTTCGTGAGCACGCTCTGTCCAGGTCAGCGGCAGGTGGCACTGCCCCAGGGAACGGCACGGTCGGACCCCCACACCTGCGGCCTCAGCACCACCTGGGAACTGGTCAGATGTGTGGGCCCCTCCCACACCTACCGAATCGGAAACAGTGGGGGTTTTAACAAACCCTCAGGGGGTTTCCAGTGTCTGCTCAAGTTTGAGAACCCTGGTGACCCGGCTCTGGGGTCAGAAGGGTCTGAGTCCAGATCCCAGGCATGTCCCTGACGAACTGAAGTGTCATACAAATCACTTCACATATCAAAGCCTCCGCTCTCCCATGTGTAAAATGGAGTGATGAGCGGGGACATCTCCTGGGCCAGGGTTCCAGAGTCATCTGAGCTAGACCGGCATTGAAGATGGTGCCCAGTGGACACGGTTTCCTGCCTGCCCCGCCCTCTGTACCTCCCCATTCTGGTGGCAGCTGCGGGCGCAGGGGAAGCCAGTCTGGAGGTGTGGACTTTCCTGTGGGGGCCACCTCAGGGGCCGGTGTGGTCTGTGGGGTTCCCCGGAGGGCACCGGCACCAGCCCCGGCCAGTGACAGCGTCACCGTGGACACAGGCTCCTGGGCCGGGCTGTTCCCACCGGACTGTCCTTCTGGGGCCGCCCGGGACCAGGTGGGAAGGGCGCTAGGAGATGGAGACTCTGTCTGGGGTGGGTGCCTCGTTCGTGTCTTCTAGTGACTATTTGTTAGGACAGTTTTAGGGTCACAGGAAGTAGTTTCAAATTGAGTTTCCCCTCTAGTTAAGGCTTGCGTTGGCTGGGTCCCTTCCTCAGGGCCCCTGAATGCGCCCAGATACGTCATTGCCAGTAACGCCCCTCCTCTGTTCGCTCTCCTCTCCTCCCCTCCGGCCCTTTGCCGTCCCAGGAGCCCACCTTACAATTCCTGGTCACGGCTCCTCAGCCTCCTCCCACCGGGTCAGTTTCTCCGAAGCTCCTGTCTTTGTGACCTTGACCGTGTTGAGGAAGACTGGCCGTCTGGGAGGACAGCCCACTGTCGGGATCGGGCCGATGCTGGCAGGGTCTTTAGTCTCTTGTGTGGACTGGGTGAGGACTGGGAACAAGGGTCCACCCTCCCCGCTGCCCCTGACTGTCCAGGCATTTCTCCCCCTTCCCCTGCAGGGGGCGCTCAGAGCCTCTGCTCCGCTCAGCCTGTAACCCAGGCCTGGGGCGGTTGGGGGCTGGTGGTCACGATGCCCCTTTCTGATTGGTGTCAGGAGGCCTGAGACTAGGCACAGGTCGCAGCGAAGATGAGCGTCACGGCACAGCACGCCTTCTAGGGCAAACTCTGGGTCTGAGCCGCCCGGTGCTGCGGGCAGAGCTGGTCGAGAGACTGCTCACCGCACAAACGTCGATTGTATCCCTACTGTGCGCCGACTGTGGCCCGGCCCGCGGGCAGAGGTGGCTCCAGGGAAGCGAGCCAGCCCGGGAGCACTGGTCTGGGAGACGGTGGGATGGGGAGGGGCACAGCAGGTGGGCAGGGAATTTGGGGGTCACTCCAGCGGGGGCCGGGGGCTCCATGGAGAAGGAGGGACCAGGGCACCCATTGGGCCAATACATTTTGAGCCATTTTCAGAACACACGTGGGCTTCATGTGTTTGAAAGGAAGGCGATATGGTGGGGCCCACGTCGAGGTGGAACGTGGCCAAGGTCGATGTCTTAGTGTACTGAGCTTCCGTGTTCCCATCTGCGCAGTGGGCAGCAGCTTCCTGCCCGTGGGGGTCCTTCTGTCTGCCCTGCACCCCCTCCCCGCGGGGAACAGAGCCCAGACCTGCGCTGTGTTCCCGCGGGACCGTCCAGCTGACAGGCAGGCCGCTAGCTGTTGGGCATCTGCCCCAGGCCCCGGGGGAGGACCGCAGGCGGTTCAGAGCCCTGTCCCCACGCAGGAGAGGCAGAAACGAGGGTGTGAACACGAGAACCGGCCGGCAGATTGCGTGGTGACAGCAGTACGGGGAGTTACAGTGGAATCACAGCGGGCACGAGACAGGCGCGGGCCTCTGGCAGCCCTGAGACCAGAGCCGGCCACACGGAGGCAGGGAACGGCGCTCCTGGCCAAGGGGACAGTGGACACCAAGGCCCTGAGACGGGAACAAGGTCAGTGAGCTGAGGAGCAGTGAGGAGGGGAGTGACAGGGACGAGGGGCTGTGGGGCCAAGCGGGGAGCTGAGGTCCCTGGGGCGGGCAGGGCTGCAGCCGCTGAGGTGAGCTCCCAAGATTTCTGGTGTTAGTCGTAGGGAGCAGCAAATCAGGGCAGACCAGGGGTGGAAGCCTCCCGGGCGCAGGGATGCACGCTGGACTCACAGGGGAGGCTCTTACAAGGGTGCAGCCCTGGCCCGTCCCCCACAGGGCTGGGGTTCAGTCGCTGTGGGTGGGGGTCCTGGGTTCTGGTGTGTTGATGAGGCTTCCCAGCTGACTCTCCGGCCCATCCCAGGGTGAGAACAGCTCTCCGAGGCCAGCGCCCTCGCTTTTCACAGGGAACCTGGGCTGGGGGCTGAGTGCCCCAGGCGGCAAGGTTGGCTTGGCTGGAAACCCAGGAGGCAGGGGCTCAGAGGACAGGGAGACCCCCACCTGCTCCAAGGAGGGGTGGATGATCAGACTCTCTGAAATGCCAAAGCAGATGGTACTTAACTTGGCCCCGCCCTGTCCCCATGGGAGAGCCCGCAGCCCTCCTGGCTCAAGGCCTGGATTTAGCCCCATGTCCTGCTTAGGCTAAGCGCCCCCTCCCCTGCCCTGCCTCTCCCCTGCTGTCCCGAGGAAGGAGGGAGGGACGGCCAAGAGGGTCACAGTCAGGTTGACTGGCCTGGCGCGTGCTTGAGGACCAAGACCCAGGGTAGGCTTGGGCTTCCGCGCACAGGGGCTCGAGCTGAGATGGCCCTGGACAGTTGTCCCAGATCAAGGGGGACAGGCCTTTTACCTGCACATCTCCTGGACATGCCGGAGGGCTGTGCCAGGAGGGGCATGACCTTGGGCAGGGCCGAGAGGAGGACAGGGAGGGTGTGCCTGGCCCTAAGGACGGGGCCCCCTTGAGTTGTGTGCCCCGAGTGCCCCACTTCAGTCCCGCCCAGCTTGGGGGCAGACAGGTCCTAGGGGGCCATCAGCAGGCAGAGCTCGGGCCCACTGGGGACTAGCCTGGGCCGTAAAGCACTGTGTCCACTCAGGGCACAGGTTCTAGTGGGGGACTGTGGGGCCAGGGGCTGTGGGCCAAAAAGGCACAGGCTCCGAGGACGCCTGTCCTCTGAGTCCTCCCCACCCCCCACAGCCAGCCTCAGTTCCTGGCGGCTCACACTGGCGTCCTAAGCATGCGTTTCCCGTGTGTCGGTCGGAAGGGGGGAGGGGCACGCAGGGGAGTCCATGAAGGCGTGAGAAAGGACGGGCAGCTCTGTCCAAAGAGCTAGGGAGCTGTGTGCCATACACACGGTCCTGTGAAAGGAACAAGGGGCAGAACGACAGGTCTAATAGCACCACGCGTGTTGGAAAAAGGAAACAAATATGCCTAGGAGGGTGTTTGTACACGGAGATGGAATGTTCTGGAAGGTGACACAGGGAACAGTAACCATGCCTGCCTCCCAGAGGAGAAGCTTTGGAAAACAAGGTGGCTGGGGGTCAGCCAAGAGCAGGACCCAGCAGGCTGGAATCTTCAGCGGCCGTTGCCTCTGGCCTGGAGGGACCAGCGGGGCCCAGTGTCCCCACCCTCTGGGACTCTGGGAACTTCACTCTCGACCACACACTGGGCCACTCTCCTGAGAGGGAGCATTTCCATCCCCGCTCCTGCCTCTCTCTGCCTATTTACTCTCTCACTCCCCCTTGATCAGACCTCTCCTTCAGCAGCATGGCCCACCTTCCTCCTTCCTCCGTCTTAGTCCGTCTGTTAGCCCCCACTTCAGAAAATGTTTTATTTCTCCTTCTCATTACTTTATTTTCCAAATATACAAAATACCTCAGTGGTACAGAATGTAAACTGTACAAAAGAGTACGTAGTAAAGAGTCAGTCTGACCTTGCCGCTCTCCTAGCCACCTGCTTGGAGACAGCCCTGGTGAACTGCTTCCTTGGGTCTCTTTCCAGAATGTTCTATGTCTGCATGCACAGACCTGATCCTGGGCGTATCCCTTTCCTTTTTCCAACGTGCGTGGTGGCATCAGACCTGCCATTCTGCCCCTTGCTCCTTCCACAGGTCTGCAGGTGTCTGCAGGTGTGGGAACGGGCTCCCTCGCGGACCATGCTGTCTGTCCTTCTGCACAGCGGCATGGCAGTCCCTCGTGTGTCCCACCATTACAGTCTCACTGTCCCCAGCCCGTCTTTCACCTGCCAGGGAGCCTGGCCACGGGACATTCCCCGGAGTAGCCCTGCTAGGTCAGAACACATGCACCCTTGTCACTCTGAGAGTTTTGGCATGTGACCTTGGGAGTCACACCCAAAGCCCCTACATTCTCCGTGTGGGGAGTGACTAAGCTAACAGTGGTAACGGCCTGGTTTGTTTGTTGTTGTTTTTTTTCCATTCTTGCTGATCTCACTGGTGAAAGGTGCTCTCTCAGAGAAGTTTGTTTCATTTCTGCAAGAAAAGTTTGCATTCTTATTGATGTATGACACACAGGCAGAGCAAGGTCGCAGGCTGTCAGGAGCTGCTCCATATACCTGGCAGCGTCCTCGTCGAGAAACGGGCCCCCTCCCCGACCCCTACCAGCACCGGTCACTTTCTCCTGCCTCCGTCCTTTCCCTGCCCCGCCCCCCCGTGTGTCACCTCTTTTAGCGACCTTCCAACCGCCCAAGCCACGCCCACGAGTCCTCCGAGACCCTCTTCTGAAGTCACTGGGGAGACCCAGGGTAAGGGCACAAACTTGTCCTGAGCCTCAGTTTCTGCAAATTGAGGGCTGGGATGCCCCGGGACAGAGCTGGGTGCACTTCCTGTCTGTCACCCTTGCACGTCATTTGTCACCAAACAGATTTTTATAGCCGGCATGGTGCTGCCTCTGAGGGGGCAGGGCGTGTGACCAGGGAGCTGGCCCGGGAGCCCACGGAAGGAGGCAGCCAGGCCTCCCGGGAGGACTCCCCGGAGGGAGCCACAGCCTCAGCTGTCCTTGGTGGCTCTTCCTCTTACTACTGTTCTGCTTGCCAAATGCCACTTGGGCCTGGAGCTTTTTTTTTTTTTTAAAGATTTTATTCATTTATTTGACAGAGAGAGATCACAAGCAGGCAGAGAGGCAGGCAGAGAGAGGGGGAAGCAGGCTCCCCGCTGAGCAGAGAGCCCGATATGGGGCTCGATCCCAGGACCCTGAGATCATGACCTGAGCTGAAGGCAGAGGCTTAATCCACTGAGCCCCCCAGGCGCCTGGGTTGCTCTGCTGTGTAGCCGCCCATCCGTGGGCCCTGTCACGTGTCAGCTTCTCGCAGATGAGAAGACACAAGCCCGTCCTCCTCGGGGCTCGGGCTCCCCCAGGAGCTCATAGGTTTGCTCAGGAGGGCCCCGCCCACCTCCTGCCTCTGGAACCAGCTGCAATCTCCTTCCAGGGGCCCCTGCTGGCAGTGATAACAGTCCCAGCCCCAGTAAGCGCCTGCTCTGGGCCAGGCTGGCCCAGACACCTTCCACTTAACATCACACACCCTTAGCGGGGCCCTGCGGGTTACGGGTCACTCTCCCGGTCGGAAGTTCGAATCTTGATCCTCGTAAGGGGTGGAAGGTGGATAGGCCCCTCTCAGTCATCCCCTCTGTGAGTTTGCAAACAGAGGCTCAGAGAGCGTAAGAAAGTTGCTCAGCCGGCACAGCTGGTGGGAGGCAGATGTGCCTCCTCTGGCCACCCTCAGCCCCCTCCCGTGACTCCAGCTGGGCCACAAGGGACAAAGGAAACCAGCCGCTCTCCTCTCCGGGGTCTGCTCAGAAAGGCTGAGGCATTGGGGCGATTAGTAACAGCTATGCCCGTGGTTCTCGACTTCCTAACTGGGGAATATTTTGCCCCCCACCCCCACCCCATTACCTAGAGTTGTCAGATTTCGAGGGAAAAAAAAACCCACAGAACTGGTGGTCCAGTTACATTTGAACTTCAAATAAACAAGGAATAATTGTGTAGCGTGAGTATGTCCCAAATGTTGCACGGGACTTGTACTAAAAATTTACTTTTTTTTTTTTTTAATATATGTTTGTGTTTTATCTGGTATAATTGCACCCCCCAGGAACCGCTGGCGGCACCTGGAGACAGTCTTCGGTGTCACCGCCAGAGGGCGCTACAGCGTCTAGAGGCCAGGGCCGAACCCCTTACAGCGCGCAGGGCAGCCCCCACCGCAAAGCGCCGTCAGCGGTGCACCGGGGGTCGGAAGGGCGAGCCGCACGCAGCATCTCCCGCAGGCCAAGCCGATGCCAGATGCTATGCCCACTTTCTGTGACCTGGGTGCTCACTGCACCCTTGCCCCCCTGGCCGAGACCCACAAGTCCTCCCGGAGAGGCTGGGCCCACCAGAGTCCGCCCTGGCTCTCCGGCACGCCGGCTGCAGGTGGCGGACTGGGGGCGGCCGGGGCGCCCTCGCCCCTCCTTCCCGCACCCCACCCTCTCTCCGGCTCCTCCTCCCGGGCTCTCGCTCCAGCAGCTCATCCCTGACGCAAGCTGGGGCTTTTTCCTTAATTAAAAAGAGATTTAAAACATCCACTGCTGGCTCCACTGGGCCCAGGCTGCCTGGAAAAGGTAAAACCGCCCTCAGTGCCCTGGCCTCGTCCATAATAATGCAAGGCTTTCTGCTTAATTGGAACGGAAAAAAAAAAAAAAAAAAGATTAAGTGCCTCTGAAACCCTTGGAGGCATTTGTCGGCTTGTTTTTTGAAAGACCTACACTAAATCCGACATCCGGTCATCTCCGAGGAGTTAGTGCTGGCCCCGGTGCACCCTGTCCCCGCCCCAGGGCCTTTGTGCCTGCTGCGGCTGACCCAAGTGCCCTCGCCTTCCCTCCATGTCTCTTGCCGCCCTCTGACTGGCCCCGACGCTGGGAAGCCTTTTCCGGTTCCCACCTTCTGACCCTGTCCTGCTGCTCCTTCCCATCATCTGCTTCTTACTACTGACCCAGGCTCTGAGAGTGTTTGCTTCCCAGCCCTGGGAAGGCAGGCCCCGTGTCCATTCCCACATGACCCTGGGCACGGCCTGACTCCTCTGTGCCTCAGTGTGCCCCTCCGGAAGATGGGCTTCTCACACTGTTGGCCTCCCTGGGAGGAGCTCACACAGCCCCCGCCCCCGCCCCATCCCCTGCAGCAATGTGAGCCCTCCCAACAGGGGCTTGAAACACCAGGGCCCTCTCTGGGTTTTTCCAGCTGATGCTGAAATCTTTGGGGGCCTCACTTCCACGCTGGGGGCCCTGGAGGGTGGCGGAAGGCATGGTATGGGGGAAGGAGCAGGAAAACATGCTGAGACTCTTCTCCTCTGCTGTGTCCCCTGGCACCGGGATCCATGCCTAGCACATAGCGGGTGCTCACTAACCCCCTGCTGACTGAGCACCTCCCCTGGACCCCGCTCCGTGCCGGGGCCAAGCGAGGCGGGGTCCCAGCCAGCCGGCAGAATCGAGAGTTGGGCCCAGAGTCCCCGGAGCCCAGGGCTTGTCCGATCCAATAAGGAAAACAGGTCTCCGAGGGTTAAGTTGGGACCAGGAATATTTTGTGGGAGCCGCCCCCCTCCAGCTCTCCCACAGCAAGAGTGGGACCAGGTCCCTGACCTGCGTTCCGGGGGGGGGGGGGCTAGGAGTAACAGCCGCTGGATGGCACCCAGCAGGTGCTCAATATTGGCTGAATCTATGAATAAGTGCTAAGATAAGAATCTCGTGCTATTAATAGCTACGTATGTTTACTGAGCGTGCTCTGCATGGCCAACTGTGTGGCTTTCTCCCCTGCAAAATGCACGTAAGGGTTGCACCCCGCCTTGGCTCGAGTGTGGACTTCAGTGTGGGTCTTAATCCCCCTCAGCGCCCCCTGGAGGTGGGGACCATTATTTACCTTTGATTTGCAGGGGAGGAAATAAGGCCCAAAGGGGTGGAGTCACGGCCAGGTGTGTTGAAGACCAGGTGAACGCTCTGGCCTCCACCACATCGTGAGCCCAACAGAGCCACTGTGTGTGCGACAGCGCCTCTGGGAGGAGTGGACACAGTTCCAGGGACATGGTCCCAGGCGGAGTCTGCAAGCTGGGTGCCAGTCAGAGTGCCATTTTCAAAAGAAGCAGCAGAGGGCGCCCTTGAGCCATGAAGCCTGCGGAGGGCAACAGGTGTGGTCGGTGGCCTGGGAGTGGCCTGGGGGCTGCTGAGAGCTGCCCTGGGAACTGAGGCATCCTGAGCAGAGCAGAGGCCGGGCTTCTGGAGGATGAGAAGTGGAGGTGGATGCCAGAGGGGCAGGGCCAGAGCTCAGGCCTGGAGCCCCCGGGCACCTTCCTTCTCTGAGCCTTGGTTTTCTCACCTGAGAATGGCCATGGGCCCAGTGCCCACTGGCATGATCCCCAACCCCAGTCTCCCCAGGCGCCAGCCAGCGGGCTCATCCTTGGCCTTGTCTCCCGCACTCGGCGGCCCCACGCCCCAGGCCAGCTACTTCCTGCCTACAAGACTGGTGTAACCCCTTTGACAGCCGGAAGACAGGCTCCAGTAGTGCCCTGTGTTCCCACGGCCACCCTAGCTCGCGGGTGCCCGCCCCTGGCTGCTAGATTCACTTGGGCACTCTTAAAAATCGTGGCAGCCCCTGGGTGGCTTAGTTGGTTGAGCATCCGACCCTTGATCTCAGCTCAGGTCTTGATCTCAGGGTCATGAGTTCGATCCCCAAGTTGGGCTCCCCGCTGGGCCTGGAACCTACTTTAAAAAAAAAAAAAAGTGGAACAGTGAAACCGGGCTCTCTGGGGGTGGGGTCCTCCATCGGTAATTTTCAAACTAACCCTGTGATTCCCGGTGGGCAGCCAAGATGGAAAGCCACTCCCCTCGAGCTGGGAAAAGGGCAGAACCAGGCTTCAGAGGAAGTCTGGCCTCTCAGCACAGCATCTCCCCATTTCACCCGCAGAGAAGGCCGGCTCCTGGACGCCAGGGTTTTGGCAGTCCGGCCCGCTCTAAATCCGAGCGTGCAGAGCGTGCCCCGGAGCGGGAGCCCAGTCAAAGTCAGCTGACCTCCACCTGCTGGAAAGCCTCCCTACTGCACCCTGAAATCTTTCCATACTCCTGGGGCGCTGGGACCCGCTCCCCATCGCCTGCTTCTTTGGGGCCTGGCCCCTGGAATCCCAGCCAAGCCCAACCTTCAGGAAATGGGCTTTTAATGGCCTGAGGCGGGCACGTAATTAACAAGTAGCAATTCTGGCTTTAGCACAAATGAGCTCCTTGTCCAGGGCAGGGCTGGCGTTTGGTTTTAATCCCCAAAGTAGGCTTTATCTCCTGGGAGCTTTTTCCCTCTTGCTCGAGGCTGGGCAGCCCCCGGCAGGGGGGAAGGGATTTGAGAGGCGCTGGAGTCCCGCCCTCCTCCCTCCTCCCTCCCCTCCTCCCTCCTCCCCTCCCCTCTCCGCCTCGAGCATCTCTCGGGGCCCACTGAGTGACCTGATGCTTCCTGATTAAGAATGTGGGCTTTGTCGCCGAGCTCCCAGAACCTGTTAAAATGCAAATGTGGGGCCCCGGGAGGAGTGTGGCTCTTCCCCATTAGCATTTTATTTTAGAATTTGGGAATATTCGAGGAAGAAGGGGCCTTGGAGAGGGAGCAGGGAGCCTCCCTCCTGTTGCAGATAACAATAATCAGAGCTTCCTTTTGTGGCTAGCACTCCACGAGACGCTCTTTATGGATGATTATAGAGAAAGCTAACAGGGATTGAGCACCCCCTAGGCCCCTGGCTCGCTGGGCAAGTGCTTGACGCGAATTCATTCATTTCCTCAAGCCCAGCACCCATCCGAGGTAGGGCCTGTCACTTACAACAGCTGCCAGGGCTCGGATTTTGTTTTTATCTTTGGCATTAAGCAGCCTCCGGCTTTTGGGGTTCTGTTACTGCCTCTCAGGACCTCAGGCATGTTCCAGATCCACACTCCCTGACTTCTGGATGTTACAGGGCAGGGATTGGTGGCCCACAGCCCTTGGGTCAAATCCGGCCCGCTGCCCATTTTTGTCAATAAAGTTTTATTGGGGTGAGGGGGGCTGAGTGGCTCCGTTGGTTTTTAGCATCAGACTCTTGGT
>CM053620.1:2054983-2078986 GCA_028646535.1 Procyon lotor
AAAAAAAAAAAAATGCTTGTCTCTTTCCCTAAGAACTTCTGACTCAGACATAGTTTCTCCAGTAATATATCCTGTAGGCCAGAGCAGCAACACCAATAAGAACTTACCACCTTCTATAAGAGAAATTTTTTTTTTTAAAAAGATTTTATTTATTTATTTGCACAAGCAGGCAGAGTGAGAGGGAGAACCAGGCCCCCCGCTGAGCAAGGCAGCCCGATGTGGGACTTGATCCCAGGACCCCAGGATCATGACCTGAGCCGAAAGCAGATGCTCAACTGACTGAGCTGCCCAAGCACCCCACAAGAGAAATTTTGAGGAAATAGGCCTTGAATCATGTAGTGATATTCCAGAAAGGTGTTTTTTCTTTGTTCGTTGATCCGATAGGTAATGTAGACACTTGGTAAATTTGGAACACTTAAATATTTTGGGTATGGTGATAATAAAATGTACATATTTCTAAATTTCAGAAAAATTGGAGAAGATTAGGGATCATGAACGAAAAGAAGAAACTTTCACCCCTATGCCTAGCCCTTACTACATGGAACTTACCAAACTCCTCTTAAATCAGTAAGTATGTCTCCTTAGAGCCATATGTAAGGTAGAACTGATTCACATCCCTTACCCTGTTTCTCCTTTCTTGTTCCATGTTCGACTCCAGGGTGAGGGGTATCCCTGGCATCTGTTTCCCTGGGTCGGTAACCTGGGAGGCATTTCTGTGTGCACACTCTTTTGCCTGGGCTTTCCCATCTGTCCTTTCCTTTTCCCACCCCTCCCTCTCCTAGGCAATTCCTTGCTGCTTTATCACTTGACATTGGACCCCATGAGTCTCCATTATCCTCTCTCACCTTTTTCTTAACTGTAGCTATGTTTTACTGGCAAAGCTTTGCCCTTTTGTCTCGCATGTCTTTCACGGGAAAGGCCGGAGAGCTCACACTTGCTCTGAAACCTAACTGTAATGAAAGCCCACTGGTAGGGGCGCCTGGGTGGCTGAGTTTTAAGCTCTGCCTTCCGCTCAGGTCATGATCCCAGGGTCCTGGGATCGAGCCTGCATCAGGCTCCCTGCTCAGCAGGAAGTCTGCTTCACCCTGTCCCACTCCCCCTGCTTATATTCCCCTCTCTTGCTGTCTCTGTCAAATAAGTAAATAAAATCTTAAAAAAAAAAAAAAAAAAACAAAAAACCCAGGACCCTGATGACCCGAACCGAAGGCAGTGGCCCAACCAATTAAACCACCCAGGCGCCCCTAAATGTCTGATTCTTTTTTTTTTTTTTTTAAAGATTTTATTTGACAGAGAAACACAGCGAGAGAGGGAACACAAGCAGAGGGAATGGTAGCGGGAGAAGCAGGCTTCCTACGGAGCAAGTAGCCCGATGCGGGGCTCGATCCCAGGACTTGCGGATCATGACCTGAGCCGAAGGCAGACGCTTAACGACTGAGCCACCCAGGTGCCCCTAAATGTCTGATTCTTGAGTTTTGGCACAGGTCATGATCTCAGGGTTGTGAGAGTGAGCCCCGTGTCAGGATCTATGCCTCCCCCCTGCCCTGCCCCGCATCTGTGCACACATTTGCTCGCTCTTCCTCTAAAAAATAAAAGGGAAGGGACTGTGTCTTGTTTGCACTGGTATGATGCCTGGTGCATACGTGTTTGTTGAACAAATGAATGAAATCAGCGGAGGAGGGCAAGCAAGTGTGGATGATTTTGCTTGGGAGATGTTGGAATGTAATTTGCAATATGTCAAGCTTTTGAAGCCCTGAGCACATTTTCTTTTCTTCTTTTTTAAGTAGGCGCCATGCCCAGCAAGAAGCCCAATATAGGGTTTGAACTCATGACCTCAAGATCAAGACCTGAGCTGAGAGCCAAGTCGGTCGCTTAGCTGACTGAACCTTCCAGGTGTCCCCTCAGCACCTTTTCTCTGATGAGAGCAAGAGCAGAACTAGAACAAAAAGCTCCTTATTTTCTGCTCTGGAGCAAGGGCCCCCACCAAATGACACGATTGAATGCAAATGAAAATTCGGGGTATGTAACATGGATTTGACCTTAAGTTGATCTGAGGCTGTAGTTTACAAATTATGAAGCATCTCGCTAGATAATGGAAGTAGTAACACGGGCTCAAGCCCCACCTAGTCGGGGGCCAGTGTGTTAAGTGGTGGTTCCACACTGCAGTGTGGTCAGTCCTGTGTAGACCGTGTCGGGATGCAGCCCTAATGCCCGATGGGGTCACTGAAGGGAGCCCTGGCTTGAAGGAAGGAAGATTTACTAGAGAAGAGGGCGCTGTGGGTAGGAGACAGGGACATGGGAATGGGTATGGTGTGTCTGGGCAAGTGGAGCTGTTGGGGTTGACGAAGACCAGGCGGAGAGGCGGGGGGCCGTGGCTGCGGTGTCCTGGGGAGGGTGTTCGGCAGGGGTGTGTCATCCGAGGGGCTGGAGAGCCTTCTGTGGCAGTGGGACTTGGAAGGGAAAACATAGAAGCAGAGGTAAGGGGCCTGTTCACCTTTATTTTTTGAAGTTCAGGATCTTATGTGTGCAGTTCCTATTGAAACTGTGGTTTTATGATTCTTTGTCATTGATTTGGCCAAGAGACATAATTTTACCTTTGTCCTGCACTTCAGTTAGCAAACATATGGGGTCCTTTGTTCTTTAACCTGCTGTTCAGAGGGTAAGATCTAAATGTTTGGGTCTTATATACAATCCACTATGTAAATTTTATCCCGCTGACTCCCTACTACTCATCACAAGCTACTTCTAAGCATGTAGAGAGGTCACTTCAGCTGTCCTGGCATGCCTGGTGATGGACAGTGTTAGCTTCTGCTTTCATCTTCTTTTTTGTCTTTTCCTTCAAAGGTTAGTTGAAAATACGGCTCACAACAAGGGGCGCCTGAATGGCTCAGTCAGTTAAGCGTCTGACTCTTGATTTCAGCTCAGTCAGGTCTTGACCTCAGGGTTGTGAGTTCAAGCCCTGCACTGGGTTCCACGCTGGGTATGGAACCTCTTTAAAAAAAAAAACCAACAACAAAAAACACTAGAATGGCTTTGAAGGATCCAAAATGTAGCTCACGACAGGAAGGTTGTCACACTGACCCTCGCTGATTCCTGTTCAAACTTCTACCCAGAATTCACTGTGTATTGATATGTTTGGTTTATGCTAATTTGCAATTTATTCTGTGGTTTCCATACTTTTGTTTTCTCTGGTTTTCTCCGTGGAGTGAGATAGTACTTGGCCTTCATAGTTTTTTGGGAGGATAGAAATACTTTGTAGTGCTGAGCACAGTGAATGGCACAGAGCTGTTGTCTTCTTTTCCTGGTGGGTTGTAAGGCCTTGGAGAAATGATGAGGTATGAGCCATAGCAGTCATGACCTCTGAGCCAGCCCTTGAAGCAAATTCATTCAAGACGGAAATTCTAGGGGCACCTGGGGGGCTCAATGGGTTAAAGCCTCTGCCTTCAGCTCAGGTCATGACCTCAGGGTCCTGGGATCGAGCCCCGCATCGGGCTCTCTGCTCAGCAGGGACCCTGCTTCCCCCTCTCCCTCTGCCTGGCTCTCTGCCTTCTTGTGATCTCATTCTCTCTGTCAAACAAATAAAATCTTTAAGAAAAAGATGGAAATTCTACAGCACAAAACACTCAGTTATCGTGAGACGGAGGATGTCCAACTTAGAGCTTATTCTCTGAAGTCTTGGTATTGCAGCCTGCCACGGGACAGTTAGCATGAGCACGGATAACTGTGTGGATCAAGGCTGAATTTTTTTTTTTGGAGGATTTTATTTGAGAGAGATCGCGCGCCACAGACATAGCAAGACAGCACAAGTGTGGAGGAGAGGGAGAAGCAGACTCTCTGCTGGGCAGGGAGCCCCATGCAGGGCTTGATCGCAGGATCCCAGTATCAGGACCTGAGCCGAAGGCAGAAGTCCAACCGATGGAGCCCCCAGGCATCCCCATGGCTGAATTTTCTTGGTACACCCAGCTTAACTGCTAGAAATTTTTCATTTTAAAATTGTAAACAAAGGAAAACACATTTCGCTTGTGTTTTCCTGAAGCCAAGCAGCATTTTTTAAAAAGTCACCTCTATCTGGAGGGCTGCCTGCCTGGCTCAGTTGGAGAGCGTGCTAACTCTTGATCTCGGGGTCTTGAGTTTGACCTCCACCTTCAGTGTGGAGCCTACTTAGAAAAAAGCCCACTTCCACGTGGATGTTGCTTTTCTTTACCAAGTGCTTCCTTATGTGCTTTATTCCCCTACTCTTGCTTCTTTTAGTGCTTCAGACAATATCCCGAAAGCAGATGAGATCCGGACCCTGGTCAAGGATGTGTGGGACACTCGCATAGCCAAACTACGGGTGTCTGCTGACAGCTTTGTGAGGCAGCAGGAGGCACATGCCAAGGTAGGTGCGCTCAGGGCAGCGGCACAGGCACCTCCCCCCGGCAGCCGCCTCTGCTCACATGCCCGAGAAGGCCTGGGGCTGCCTGCTGGTGCCAGTGAGTTGCCTCCCGCATCCTGTCTGCTTGGATTGTTGCAAGCAGGGATTACTAGCTATGCTGTGCCTATTTAAAAAACAAAAACAAAACCCCCATTATTGGCTACTTATTTTTATTCAGTAGAACTTACATTTTGTCAAATCAAACACTCCTCAACCAGCTCAGCTGGTTTTCTCTTGTGTTTTAGCTGGATAACCTGACCTTGATGGAAATCAACACCAGTGGGGCTTTCCTCACACAAGCTCTCAATCACATGTACAAACTCCGAACAAACCTGCAACCTTCTGAGAGCATCCAGTCTCAAGACTTCTAGAGAAAGACCTGAACTGGTAAAGTAGGGGATTGCATCTGCTGGCCAGAGGCTTGCAAAGCAGTGTGTGAGTGCTCGCGACACGACAGAGGTACTGGTACTGTTATCTCTGCAGTTCTAGAGCCCTTTTTGAATGTATGAAAAACTGTAATGAAACAAGGAATGGTTCATAACATTGTTGGAAAGCAACAGGTTTGTGTTTAGTCCTTGAGACATTCTTTAATCCCACATCTGTCTGTAGGAGCCAGCTGTTCTTTTATGGGGGAAAGAAAGCAGCTTTGGCAAAACAAGGTATTTTCTTTTATGGGGGAAAGAAAGCAGCTTTGGCAAAACAAGGTATTTTCCCTAGCAGGTCATTCGGTGACTTTAAGGGTGAACATTCGGTGACTTTAAGGGTTGTTTTTAAGAGAGATACAGTAGGAGTGGCGATGTGGCCTGGGGCTTTTTACCCTTTTTTGATCCTGATCTCTTGGGCTCATTTTAGCCTCTCCTAGAGTTTGTTCACACAGAAAAGGATGGCAGATGAGTGGCAAGACATTGACGAGGGTTTGCCATCTAGGCCCAATAAAGATGGACCCCAGCCAGACCTCGCGCTGGGATTTTTCCCCTGCAGTACTACCAACTGAAGGGACCAAGTCATGTGGCTGAAGTGGTCTGACTGATCATACAGAGATGTGTGGCAGGAAGGGGTGACCTTTAGATTGCCACTGTGGGTGTCTCTTGTTCTCCAGGCTACTTCTGGTTAAGGTGTAGGGTTTTTATCAAGAGGAAAGGCAGGAAACTCCCTGGCTGCTTCACGCTCAGCCACCATCAGGAACACAGTAACTGTCCAGACGAGGAAGTTCATGACCAACTGGACTCCTTCAGTGGAAACAGATGGTCATTGATGTTCTTCACCCCGGGAAGGCAACATTTCCTCTGAGAGAAATGCAGGGGAAACTAGCCGTACCGTACGAGACCACACCACATGTCATCTTTGTATTTGGATTCAGAACCCATTTTGGTGGTGGCAAGACAATTGGCGTGATTTAGGATTCCTTGAATTATGCAAAGAGAAGGCAGACACGAACACTGGTGTGCAAACACAGCCTCTATGAGAAGAGAACAGCAAAAGGAACACCAGAGTAAAACGAAGGAAGTCGGGGGGGGACTGGAGACGCCAAGGCTGGTGCTGGCGAGTAGCTAGAGATGGGACGATAGGAGTGAAGATTCTGCAGGGACTTTATCTGTGGTGATTGTGCCAATCTCTCACATTAATAAAACTTTAAAAAAAAAGGATGCCTGGGAAAAACAGATTGCGTGTTCTAGAGTGTGTGAGGCGAAGTCCAGATGTTGGGAGGGTGCGTCAAGCCACTGGTGCGGCTCTTGGGGGACGGAGGGGAGACAGCTGGTTGGAGGCAGCAGTGTCTCAACGAAGGGTCCATTTCTTTTCCTAAGAGAGATACTTTCCAATTGTAGTGGTTGGGTTTGCTCTAGAAGCGACCTTAGCTTGAGAGTAGAAATGATTGTCTAGAGTCCTACAAGGGATAGAAAGTTCTGTGGCCAGCTAGTTTTTGACTGTAGCTCCGTCAGAGCACGTTCTCCCTAGGGCTTGCCAGTGCCACGTGCATGACCACCGGCACCGAAAGGGCAGCTTCTGGGTTTTGCCCTCGAGTGTTCAAAGCCCAGACTCCCCTCCTGTTACTCAGGCAGGTTTCTCAGCTCCGGATCGCTACCCCGCTGTCCCTCCAACAAACAGCTGGGGCTTATTATTTGAACACTGAAGGGCCAGACACAAATACCCGGTCTCTGTCATTTAAAGGTGACTGTTTTAGAGGATTGCTTTCAGATGACAGGACTTGCCTTTGCACCTGGGGACTCTGCCAGAATGAAAGCACACGGTACTGAGGTGGGTCAGGAGTCCCGCAGATCCTGGATCTCCCCTACCTGCCTGGCTGAAGATACTCTCCAACGTGTCTTCGTATTTAAACGGAAAAGCTAGAAGGTTGCACTTTTCTCCCCGACCCCGCCACTTCTTTTTGGCCCTATTAGAACAAAGATGATCCTCTTAACATGATTTAGGAAGATTTTATTTTTTTGGATGTTGTCAGAAATTACAGCAATATATTCATAAATATCTAATTACTACATTCAACAAATAATATTACAATACAATTAATTCAAACAAGTACACTTAGAACAGGTTTAATTTCACAGCATCTAAACTGCCCCCAGAGTGACCGAGGCATTCCTCCTCCCTCCCACGGACGGGTTTTACTGTTCTACCTTAAGCACAGGCTACATACAAAGTAACACAACCAATTAGCATGGTCTTCCTCAGGTCAAGGCAGAGATAAGAGTTTCACTTAAGCGCTGGGTCAGATAGTTGGGACAAACAGGCTACTGCAGGCAGTGAGGAAGTCAGTGACTGGTTTCCCTGAAGGAGCGCAGGGACGGCTGCTAAGCGGCTAATAGACACCTAAGAGTAACCGAATCGGCTTGTGCTGACCATCTCCATCTTGTGGTAGATCCTTGGAATTTTCTACTTAAAAACAGCTCAGAGGATTTGGGGGGTATACGTATGATTTTTGATATTTGGCATTATTGAGCTACTTGAGAAAAATACCATTCCACATACAAACTTGACATTTCTTGTGTTGTGGTTCATGGCCCCTGTGCGGACTCCTTTTAATATTGTTGGAATTTCCTAAAGGATATAATTGATTAGAATCTTAATGCCAATTAAGTGTTTAGCCTATATTTTTTCTGTAGGCAAAACTGGTTAAGTCCTATCTTGGTCACTTATCTGAGATAGTGGATTAAGATCCTATTTTATGTCCATTTGGCTCTAATTATGTGAAACAAAACCTTTCCAAATGAGGTTATGTAGTGCCAAGTTCTGGGGAGAGCTCTGGTGTGTTTCTAATGATCTGATTAAATGTAGAACCACACGACTGGCCTTTGGAAGAGCACCCTCACAAGTTGAGTGATATCCCCTTCGGGACAGAGGGCAGCCCTCTCTTCCAGGTGCAGCGGGAAGACACAATGTCGTGAAATAGAGGTCTTCACGAAAATACTGACAGAAGTTGCATATCTATCCTAGAGAAAATCTGGTGTACTGCTGGGCCTCATCTTTTAAACTCCTTGTGAACTAGCTGTTAAAAAGGTTCAGAAATTCTGTATTTGCCAAATTGTACACCCAAACTGCAGAGACTTGGGTGCCATGGTGCTGTTTGTGAGTCACCCGACAACTCCTGGGTGGGAAAAACCTTGACTGGGTACCAGGTCTCAATGGTACACTTTGGTTTTTCTAAAGATGCTTTCTTACCTTTTTCTGAGTTTCTTCATGCTGCCTTCCGGGGTTATATTCTGATTGTCTTATTACAGATAGGTAAGAGTGGGGAGGCAGAGAGATGGAAGCAGGAAGGCAGGGGTAAGGTGCTGGTTTCAGGCAGAAGGGACAAGAGCAGCTCCTCTAGCACGGGGCCATGGTGTGTACCCACGGACACAGGCCTCTCCCCTGTGGCTGCACCCCTTTGCCCCACGACCTCCTCCCGTTACAGAAAACCACCAACCCCCCTGGCTGCTGAAGGGCGGGGCTCTGCTTCCTGTTTCCTCTGGCCATTGCCAAGCTGATGAGCAGGGGCTTCCAGCCCTTTTCTGGGATGGCGGGGGCAGGGAGCGAGGCACTGAGGTGTAACGCTCGGGCTTGCTGTTTCAGACTGGAAGCAGCAGGCCGACTAGAGAGAGCCTCAGCCGTCCTCTTCCCTGGCTGTTGGCAGCAGAGCTCCCTCTGAACACCTGTCCCCACTCGGGGAACATGTTGGTCTCTCCGTGTCTTTGCAGGGGAGGAGGCCTCCAGGATAGGCCTTCATTCTCTTCAAGTCGTTTTTGTGGAGAGGAAGGCGCTTGTTGACTGCTGCTAATACTGGCGGCACTTTTTGTCTGAGTTTGCTAAGAACCGGGAGATTCTTGGCAGACATACAAAGCAAACGGTGTGGGAACAGAGAGAGCAACACAGTGCCATCTGCCAGCAAGCTGTTGTGCACAGCTGAGGTCTGGGGCTGAGGGCGCGGCCACGGATCACAGTGAGTAGCCGTCCTGAAGGTCGGCCAGCCCTTCCCTGGCCCCAGGGCGAAAGGGACATGGCCATCAAGACCCTTGCCTCTACCCCCACCCCCGACAGACCAGCCGCGGGCTGCTTTGGCCTCTGGTTTGGGCCCATTCGGCAGGTTACCTGCTGGCGCTAGATTAGACACTGCCTGCATGAGCAGGACCTGGGGCGAGGAGGAGACACTGCTTTGCACTGAGATGGCAGCCCTAGTTCGTAGCCGCTCCTGTGCTCGGACAGTAGGTTCAAGAGGAGGAGGAGGTCAGCTCAGACATTGTTTACCCTACTTTTAGGCTTTTACAAAGCTTTGCATCTAAATAAAGCTTCTAAAGTTTCTACTTTGCACCTGTTCTCAGACTGCTGTAAGACACCTTAGAATCCTATCACAGAACCCGCTCACTTCCTGACTGGGTCTTTCAGCAGAGCCCTGTGCATGCAGGGCGCGTGCACTGTGGCTGCTCTTCCCGCCTGGGGAGGAGCCCCTCCTTTGTGGCAACAGGTGCTGTTTGCTGCCTGGAGCCAGGGGGCGGGGACAGGAGGAGGTAAGAAGGGACACATGGCTTTCTACAGCACTTTCCGGTGCAACTCAAAAATGAAGTGATCGCATAGGCGCCAGTGGTAAGCTCTTTTACTTTTCTTCTTCTTTAATTTTTAAAAACACTTCAATATTTTAATGTCCTGACCAGCAGCAGTACAAACACTAAAAGCAAGTTTTTTTGCCCAGAAAAACAAAAGCAAAAAAACAAAACCCCCAAACAGGAAAACAAACAAAACAAAAATCCCCCCAAACCACATATTAAAAATGGCAGGCTTTTTATAACAATAATTAAAGTAATAAAAACATACAAAACTTTGTTTTTTAATATATATACACAGTACAAGGCTGAAGCACCTTTGACTTTTCTCTCAAAATTTACGTTTGTATGAAAGCACAGCCCACTGCAGTAACAATGTGGTGGGTGTGAACATATGTATACATAGAGCTCTGTACATTTTCCCCCACGGAGTAATAAAAAGGTACCTTCAGTTTGTTGATGCACTTTAGAGAAGAGCTTTTCCAGGGAAAAGCCTTTGGGTGAGGCTTCAGTACTGTTGCTTTGTGTGCTCCTATAAGACCTGTTGCTTCGAAAATTTTGCAGAAAAGTAACAAACAGATAAGCCCTTTACCAGAAATGCACCCCACCTTCTTCCAGCTGAAGCAGGTCTCAGGCCTGGGGAGGAGCGAGGCCGAGCCCACACTGCAGTGCAAGCGGACCGGGTCCTCAGGACGTGCTCCCACGGCCACACCAGGGACAGAACACGCTCCGTCTGATCCAGTCTTACGCACCCAGGGGCCATCAGTGATCAAGTTTTAGTGTTGGTAAGGGAGCCTTCACTTTCAGATTCGAAAATAATGACGGGGGAAGAATAAAACCACCTTTAAAAAGAAAGAACTACGGGCGTCCTACATTGGTTGCTCGCTGAATGACAAAGGTGATTCAGTTGCATTGAAGTCAAGGCGAGTTCGTTCTTCTGGAGCCTGGAATCCTTTGCTTCATGCATGGCACATTCTCATTTTTTTTTTTTTTTTAAGCTTCAAACCTCCCAGTGAAAAATATTAAATATTCAAGGTAATAAAATAGATAATATTTCTATACTATAGGTTCGGCCTAGTGCAAGGGAAACCGTCACCTAGGATATCCCTTAAAGTAACCTCTAGGCCAATGCATTGCAGGCAACGCAAGGCACTTCCTTAAGTGATCCAGTTCTGCCTGGAGTCGCTCTCTCTCTGACACAATCTTCTGTTTCTGGCTCCTCAACTCCTGGAGAAAAAGAGTCAGGTAAAATGTTCATTTTGCAGTAGAGAAATGGGTGTGATGCATGAATGCTCGGGGCTGCGAGGAAAGGCACACCTTCTAGACTCCAGAAACCTCCCCTTTGTGGCTCAGGATTCTGACCATGGTTCGACGGAAGAACCAGTTCAAGCTCTGCCCAAAGCCCTGGGTTCTCATGAGGACCTGCTCACCCCTAAAGAACCAGGGTATGGTGCTGGCTCAGCAGCAACCCTGAGATTTTAAAAATGAGCCCTAAAACTATAAAACTTTTGCTGCTCTGTGGAGCAGCGGGACCAGGCTCCAGGACGAGAGGGCCAGAGCTTTGCTCCTGTGAACTTCGCTTTCATCACCAGCAAAGCCTCGAAGCGGGGGACTGATACAGGTACGAACTGGCCCAGAGGGAGATGCAGATAACACCTCCCTTCCCGGGTTAATGTTCCGTCAATTCACAGTAGTCTGTCCTCAGCCATATCCTGGAGAACAAGTGGGCTAATTCCCCCCAATTCCAACAATTATAAGTTGTAGCATGACCCCTCAAAACTGGTCTGGGAGTGTGATGAACACAAGCTTGAAAGGTGAAACATAGCACGAGGTGTTTTAAGATCTCCCCCCCTACCCCCCCAGCTGATGTTTGTTCCCTTGCACTGAGGGGCGCGCCTAGGACTCACCGCCATGCTGTGTGAGAGCTGCTCGGCCGTGAGGCTGAGGCTGTAGTGCTGGGCCTCCAGCCGTCTGCACTGCGTCTGCAGCACCTGCCGCTCCAGGTTTTGCTCTGCAAAGATAAGCCATGTTGGATGTGTTCTGTACACAAGGGCCCTGGGCAGGGCTGCCCTTTTCTCCAGGCAGCCAGGGTCCTCCTCTGGACCCCACTGCCCCGGGAAATCCAGCCCGGTGGCACAAACAACCTGGCATCAAAAGGCTATTTAAGACATACAGGTTATGTTTTAAAATGCATTTTTCAGAAGAAAGGATAAAAGGTGGCCTAGGTATAAAAGCTTTTAATAAGGTGCTTAAAAAAAAAAAAGGCCAGAGGAAACCTAGACATTCAAAGTGCAATTTTAATTAGGAAAATGTCTGCCTTTCCAAAAGATCCTGGCCCTGGTTTTAACAGGAGTGACTTTAAACTTTCAAGGACCAAGCTGTGCTTTCTATGAAGTGTTTCAAGAATGAAAGCTAGGCTAGGCTGAAGCCTTTCCTTGTTGGTGGAATACAACGGCTGTTCCTGTGTTAGTCGTGGAAGCCGATGCAGAACAAGGGGCAGAAGCTCCCAGGAGTATGGGAGGCCGCGCCCCTTACCTGGAGGGCAGCCGTCCTGGAGAGTCCTGCAGGTCCATGATGGGCTTTATGGGGGCCGAGGAGTAACTTCTTTTTGGGGGCAGGTTAACAAAAGCAGTGAAAGGCCAGTAGCTGACTGAGTTTACAGAAGCAGCAAAACAGCGATAACAAACAGGCAATAAAAACATCTCCCGCCATTTAAGGGGAGATTAAAAATGTTGAAAGTGCTAACGAATTCAGCAAGGAGCAAGCAACAGCAGAAAACACCAGAGGTGGAAAAACTAAGGTGGTGACCTCCATGGGCCTGGCCACCAACACGGCAGCCAACGAGAACCTTTATTTCTTCCCAGTTCCATAACCCAGAGGAGAGCCCCGTTAGGGCCGTGCTCTGGCCAGTAGCCCGGGGGCCTAGAACAGTACAAACTCAAGGACAGAATACAAACTCAAACGAACTAAATCCGAGTTATAGAAGATCTGACCCTATATGATCATGTCAGGAACAAGGGCAAACAAAAGCTAAAAAAATTCCATGATAACCCGACACCTAAAAATCTAATAAAAGGATGTTTACGGCAAAAAATAAAAAGGGGGTGGTAGTAAATGATTTAATGCAATTTAATATCATAAGCATAGAGAAAATGGCACTTGCTATCAAAGATACTTTCTTTCCAAGTCTGTAAATTCAGTGTAACTGCCAATTCTCACAAGAATTTTCTGCAGCCAACAAGGTGACCCTAAAATCCATGGGGGAACCCCAAGACTGGGAACAGAGGAGCTGCCAGGAGTGTGGATCTGAGCGAGCTCCTCAGACAGCAGAGCCAGTGTGCCCACGGGCTGCCCAGAGCCAGCACCCTGCAAACCGCTGGGGTAACTGGCTGTTCAGGAAGGAAAGACTAATTTGAATTCCTACCTTAGTCCATGCCAGGCAATGAATTCTAGGCCTAACAAAAGCAGAGCCTGAAGAATTTTAGAAGACAAGGAAAGACTCCTCATGTCCTCAGGACAGGGTAGGCGTCCCAACAAGGCACCAAAAACCAAACCTAGAGAGGATGGACACACTTCACTCTGAAAACATGCTCCATAATTGGTTCTGGATTCCCTGTGTTCACTTGGCAACAACATGGACTGAGTGAGCAATTCAAAATGGGATTCCTCCTAGAGGAGGAAACAAAAGCACAGGAGCAGATAGGCTGGCTGGGGCTATACAGGCATTCCTTGTCTGTGTTTCAAAATGGCTTCTGAAAGGAAGTGCAGCGACTAGGACGTTGCATGATCAAATGGAGAAGAGGACTCCCAGTTCCTGCTCA
Organism: Procyon lotor; assembly: GCA_028646535.1. NCBI lineage: Eukaryota > Metazoa > Chordata > Mammalia > Carnivora > Procyonidae > Procyon > Procyon lotor. Next base: position 2,068,249 of record CM053620.1, read on the forward strand.
ACATGAAACTCCGCTGGGGATGGTAAGGCCTGAATCAGGGAGGGGTAGGCCCCTGACTCAGCCAAGAAGGTGCGTGGTACGGGGAGGCCAGCAGTCAGCGCCTGGCACGCCCCCTGCCCTTCCACAGATGGGGGACCCCGCCCACGCCCTGAAGTCACAGCACTGCCATACAGGACCAGAGAAAGGAGCCAGTGTGCTAGATGCACAAGGACAGGATGCAGGCCCGGTGACCCCTACCCACTGCTACTCACCCCAGAGCACTAGGCCAGGGGAGGACAGGGGTGTAGTGGCTGCTGCTGAGGGCTCACCTCCCTGCACAAAGCACTAGCCCAGGACACAGGCTCTGGCAGTGACTGGGCCTCATGATTTGGGGCTCAGCTAAATTCACAAACCTTGTTTTCAGGACCCTTGTGTGCAGCCACTATCAGGACTGCTAGTGTATTTAGAAGCACGATGGAAGACAGCAAGCAGGAGAGCATGTCCTAGGTTTGGGCCGTCACACTGAGTGGTGGCAGCTACTGGTACTTAACACTCCTCCAGGGACAGTGGCCTCCGGTCTATAAACCGGTGCAACCGAGGAACAGTTCTTTAAATAGGCCGGGTAGCGGAGGAAAATGCCTGAGTTGTGCCCCAGGAATGCTGAGTGTCAGTGCCACCACTTAAGAGTCCCCAGGGTTGGCAGGGAGATCCCACACGGGTGGGTCAAGTAAGCTTTCCTTGACTTTCCCGTGGCCCTCAGCCCCCTCCCCTATCGTACCTTCTATGTGTTCCTGGTAAGCTTCAAAGATTGCCTCAATCCCTTGCCACTTGCGCCTGGGGGGTTCGTCCTCATCCTCCTCTCCGTCTTCCTCGTCCTCCTCGGAGTCCTGGTCCAGCTCCTGCGTCAAGGGGCCCTTCCTCCCAGGGGGCGCCTCTTGCTGCCCATTGTGCTGGGGCAGAGGGAGCCGGCTAGAGGACTGCAGCTCGGGAATGTTGTAGTGGACGGACGCGTCGACGCTGTGGTTCTGCTCTGCAGACAGCATGGCCACGCTCCCTGTGGGGGGCAGAGTCTGTGTGACTGCACTGCCGCTGACCAGAGGGACCTCGGAGAGGCCCGTGCCCTTTAGCGCTCAGACATGGCACCTATGGGCAAGGTCAGAGAGCCGTAATGGCCCCAGAAGCCCTGTGTCTGCTCCGCTCAGTCCTAATGGGTGTGTGGGCTCAGCCACGCTGATCCCCGAGCGCCAGCATCCCGTCTTAATTGGGGCTTGAACTTGGTCTGCAGCTGGCCCTCCGTGGACACCAGTCCCCACCCTCTTGGGCAGTGCCAGTCGGTCCTGCAGTCCATTGGCTGTTGTTGGGACCTGTTTGGACGAGGCTGGCTCTACCCTGTGGCACAGATCCACGCTTCCCTGGCCATAGATTGGGACCTGCTCAGTCAACAGACTTGCAGGGCTCAGACCGGCTGGAGATGGTCGACTTTACCGTCCAGAGGAAGGGGCGCCTTGGTGGCGCACTTGGAACATCCAACTCTCGAATTCAGTTGAGGCTGTAAACTCTGGGTCAAGTAAGCTTTCCTTACTGGGAAATGGAAATGGGATGGAGCCCTGTGCTGGGCTTCTTGCTCTCCCTCTCCCCTGATCCTTGCACGTGCGCTAAATAAGGGAATAGGGGTACCTGGGGGGGCTCGGTCGCTAAGCCTCTGCCTTCAGCTCAGATCATGACCCCAGAGTCCTGCCCACATTGGGCTCCCTGCTCAGCGGAAGCCTGCTTCTCCCTCTCCCCCTCCCTTTTTTTATTTAAAAAAGTCCTGAAGAAACGGTTGAGCATACAGTCCGAAAAGGGTTGGTGTAAAACAAGGCAGGAAAAATGGGTCCTGGGTCCAACGAAAAACCTCTGTGAGGCATCTGAGAGGGCATAGGCTATTTACCCTGGTCACGTAGTCAAAATATTCTCTCCTTGAAAAACACGAAAAACCCAACCAGTCCAGAAAAATCCTTCTGAATTTCACTGTGACTACCACCACCCTCTGCTTTTTGGCATCACCTGCTCTCTGCCGACAGCAGTGTTAACTTACCTACGAGCTGCCAACGGGGTCGGAGCTCGGCTGCGGATGCTCACCCATTCGGCTTTTCGCGTTTGCGGTAATAAACATGTTTAAAATGGCTCTGGCCTAATAACCCAATTATTTCTTCCCGGCTGTTGGAGAACACGAGAACTCTATACTTGGGAGTTACTTAAGCACTGGGGAGTTTTTCCCTCCGGCCACTTTCAGCCTTTGATTCAGTGAGAAGGAGCTGTGGTGACCCCTGCTCTCCCCCCTTTGGGGTCTGCCACGAAAATGTCCAAGGGGAACGCACCTGGGGGCTCAAGGGTCCAACCAAGTGCGGAGGCTGCCGGGATGAAGCCCTGCTCTGCTATCAGCGGGGAGAGTGTACGGGAATGCTGGAAACGCCACGAGCTGCACAGAAAGGACAGAGCCTCGCTCTGGCCTTACGAAAAGCAAGGGCTTCTAACTCCACTTGGGACATCATCTCACTTTTCCTGAAGTGTGGTCGGTAGACCAGTGGCACCAGCATCGTCTGTGCACCTGCCAGGCATGGAGAACTCTGGGGACCTGGCGCACACTGACACTGAAGTCTAAGGGTGAGCCCCGGATGCAGCCGAGGGCTCCGGGGACACCCGTGGGCAGCTCCAGTGACGCAGGAGTAGGACCGGGCTGGGCCGCCTCAGTACCTTTGTGTTTCTGCAGGGCCTTCTGTGTAGACTGCAGCACAGACTCATGAAACTGATGTGCAAACTCCTCCGCCACGAAAGGCTCCCACGGCTTGCTCTTCCCATTGATACTGTGGGACAGCGGCACGGGAATGTCCTTGGGCGCAGGGCCCCGGATGTAATGAAGCATGCTCAGGCTCTTCTTGCCCCCGGGGGCCTCGCTCAGCCTCGTCTTCTCGCCGCCGGCAGGAGCTGGCTCCTGGGGCCGGAGCTGCTCCAGTCTCCCAGGCTCCGTGGCCTTTGCGACATCAGACAAGGAAGCAGCAACACCCACAGGCTTCTCCGTCTCCAGAGGGGCTTGCTGCGTGGCTGGTTCTTTTGGAGATAAAGCGAGGACGATGTTATGAGTGGCAAGTGAACAGGTGGACCCTGACCGCTAGCGCTCACATTTAATAAAGACCTAGCAAAGGACCAAGGCTCAAGGCCGTTTAATTCAACGTCAGTGAGCGCGTGGTCAGAAGGTGGGGCTGTGTTCAGCGGCAAGTCCATCGGTGAAAGGCGCCCCAGGAAGGAATCTGGGAAGAAAGAGAATCTGAAGGAAGCAGCAAGTTGCTTCAGGTCACCCATGAGGGAGATGTTATGTGGCCCAACCAGGGAAGAAAGACCATGTTAGGATTTGAGAACAGCGCCGGACCAGAAAAATTTCCTGCTCCACTCAGCAGCGCAGCAAGCTTTAACCGAAGCAGAGAGAGAGATGGAGAGAGGAGGTGTGAAGGCAAGTGTCGGAGAGGCCTGCAGGGCAGAGCAAGCAAGACGGAGATGCCAGAGGAGAGTGCCGACTCGGGGCCGGCAGGAGCAGCAGAGCCAAAGCAGCAGGTGCCGGGACCCGGGGCCGGGCGGGCGGTGGGGACCCTCCCCGTCGGCTCCCAGCCCTGTCCAGAGGATGCCTTCCCAACCTCGCACAGAGCATGTGCGAGAGAGAGAGAGAGAGAGAGAGAGAGAGAGAGAGAGAGAAACACACTGTTTCCAGGAGCAAAGATTCACAACAAAGAAGATCTTGAGGGGTCGCCTCTGACCTCAGGCAGCCCTCGGGACGGTCCCAGGCGGCAGCAGAGGAAGGGGCTGTCCTTCCCGCCCTGGGCCTTACCGCTCAGGGAGACAGCAGGACTGTCCCTCGGAGAGCTCCTGAGTGGGTCTGCCACTGCTGCGGACAGTGCCTTCTGCTTCATGGCACGGAGCATTTCAACAAGTTTCTCTTTGTCTATGAGAAAAGTAGCCTGAGATTAACAGCACGGTTGTGTCACTGGGGAGCAGGCCTCTAGGCCGGGCCCTGGCAGGTGCGAGGCCTTTAAACCAGGAACAACAGAAGCGAGCACCAAGGGGACAGGCTGTGTCTACAGGAAGAAGCAGCCTTCATTTTACATCGAGCTCAGACTCTGCTCAGCTTTCACACAGAGCGTTCTAGACACATTGCAAAAATAACTACGTGTGTGTCCCGTGATCTTCGGAGGTGACTTCTGATGTCGTATTCTCATTTAAAAAGCTCACACGCACAAGTCCCAACACAGAGCGGCAGCCCTGACGATCCACACAGCACCTCTGGAAGCCCAGGCTGCTCCAGACGCACCCTCTTCCCCTCTAGCGCCTGGCCCGCGGGCACAAGTCCCAGGACGGCCACCGTCTACCGGAACGGGGTTGGACCTGCTGGGGCGTGGAGCGCGCGAGGTCCCGTGGTGGTGCCACTTGCCCCTGATCCTAAATGCCTACATCACCCCTGGCTTCCTCTAGGGCGGAAGTCAGGCAGAAAGACGCTGGCTACAGACCAGACCGCGACTCTTCCCAGGGATCGGCACCGGCGATCAGCACCTCACAGAACACATGGGTTCCACTTGACTGGTTGAAGGCACAAAGCAAACGGCCCTCCCATCCCCCCGCCACGAATGAAGCAAGTCCGTGATCAGTAAGCCCTTCCGCCCTTACCCAAATTCCTTCCAGAGAGAACGGACCACCTAGGTGTCAGCAAGCTGGGCTCGGATGTGTGCACATGAGCACCGGACGGGCCAAGTTCTCACCTGAACTCGCGCCCTGGTGCTGAGCGAGCATGTGGGGCAGACGGAGGAAGGGGTACGCATTGGGGGCGCGCCACCCCTCCTGCATACAGACTCCAGAGCCCCTTCCAGAGCAAGCTACTGTCGTGGCACGTGCTGCCCCCCACCCTCCTGCGGGAACACGAAGCGTCGTGGGCCACGCCGGCACCAAGAGGAAGGAGCTGCTACAGCGGGAAGGTGTGCCGCCCCTGCAGCCGGGGTCGCCCCGTTCGCCGCCCCGGGTGCTGGGAGCTCTGACAAGTGACAAGAGCAGCTGACAAAAGCGGGCTCTACACAGAACAGAGACCACCGATGCGACAAGAGAAACGCGCTCCAAGGAGGGGGGAATCGCATTTGGGATGGAGAGAAAGTCGATGCGAGAGAGACTGGGGCAGAGAGCCGAAAGAGCCCCGGGACGGAGCGGTTTCCGATCCTGGCAGGAGCCCACGGCCCAGCTCCTCCCGGAGCTCGGGCCCACAGACCAACCCCACCCCACGAGACCCGCCCCAGGCCGTACCTTTCCTCTTCTCGGCGCTGATGTGAGTCAGGTTGAAGATGGTCAAGAACTTCTTCTTCTCTTCGAAGTTGGGGCTGTTGTTCATCTCGTCGGGGCTGTAGCGGGTGGACAGCGCCAGTCTCGGCGAAGGCGTCTGCCGCTTGTTCCGAATCGTCGGGGGCGACGGGCTTCTCTCCCTCAGCATCCGCCGCCGCTTTCTCCGCTTCTGGGTCAGCAACTCCTCCTTCTGCTGTTGGGTGGTCAAGCCAAAAAGTTGCAAAAACTCTAGCTTCTAGATCGGGAAAGAAAACAAATGAGTTTGAAACCACGGGCAGTGGCATGCTTCCACTGTCCCAGGGGCCCCTCCTGGGGTCTGTGCAGCCCACGTGCTGTGGCCCACGGGGCGCCTGGCCACAGAGGAGGACCACCCCGACGGCGAGAGCGTCCAGAACCTAGCACCAGGAGGGAAGGAGCGGCGCAGGGAGTCCCAGCAAGGACGGCGGGAGGGGAGCCTCCTGGCCGTGGGCACCAGCCGAGGCGCCGGAAGCCCAGCCCACGGACCCACGCGGCATGGACCAGATTCCAGATACCTCGGAGGATGTGTCCAGCTTGAGTGGTGGCTGCTCAGCCACACAGCGGAGGTGGGCCCTGACCTCCTCCTCGTCGCTCTCATCGTAGGAGTCATCCAGCTCGTAGTAGTATCCTGGGGGCAAGAACGGATTCGTCTGGCTGGGCAAGGAGCCCCGTCCTCCAGTGGGGACACGCACGGGGCCCCTCTGGGACGTGTGGACAGACGCCCCTGTCAGACCAAGCCCTGCCGGCCTCTCTGAGCACCCCAAGCCCCAGATTCCTCTTATCCTGGGTGGAAATGTGCACTAACTCCCAATGCTAGGATTTTAGTGCTTGAAAGGGACAGCAGCTGGGGGTGGGGGACGCCGGAAGCAGACACCAGGCTTCCTCTGGACCCCGAGTGACCAGGCGGAGATGGAAAGGACAGCGATCTCTCTGCAGGGAATCCTTCATCCCACAGGCCTGGGGCTGTGTCCATGGCAACCCAAGGCTGTGCGCACACACCCACCCCCTCCTACTGTGGCCATCTGGGTCCCTTCCCTGGGAGGGGACAGAGCACTCAGGTCCCTACCTCAGGCACAGAGAGCTGCAGGAACCCCTGCACCGAGGGCCCCAGGGTATCCCCTCCTCCTCCCTCACGAGGCAAGTGGAGGAGAGAAATACTTGTTGGGCCCTAAATCTGGCCTAGAGCCACAACCCGGAAAGTTGTGGCCTCGGCCGAAGCTTCGGGCTGAGTTGGACAGGAGAAGAACTGGTGCAGCCAGCCCGACGACAACCCCCCCCCGTCAGACGGGGCCCAGACCTCCTGCCCTTGCCCTGCCCCCACCCGAGGATGACGGCCCCTGTTATGCTGCACTATTCACTATTAATATTTAAACTGTCTTATTAGCCTCTGTTCATCACTTATTAATCGTGTGTGTCTGTGGAACCATCCTTCCAAAGAGCTTTGATTTGCCTTTTTAGGCCAATTGGCATTGTAGGGGGAACAGCAGGGACCCGAGATCTGTCCCACCCCAGCAGAGGAGTCAGAGAGCCATACGGGAGCCAGTGATCTCGCTTCCCGAGCGGCTGAGAGCCCATGGTGGGAAGCAGGGCCGGGAGGAGGGTGGCCGCCGCCACCCGGTCCCAGGAAGTCCGAGCGGCAGGGGAGCCCTCACCTTTCTCCTGGGCCTCTCGCCGCCTGCGCTCCTCCAGGTCGAGCTTGCTGACCAGCCTCCGCCGCTGCTGCAGGAACTCATCGTAGATGTAGGCAGGGTCGGGGCCACGTGGCGCTGCGGGCCGGTAGGGCGAGCCTGGCTTCAGGGGCCCGGGGAGCTCCCCGAAGGGGGCAGGCTGAGCGAGGGAGGCCCGCTGCTGGCCCAGGATGGTCTGGGTGGACTTCTCGAGCTCAGCCAGGAAGGGCCCGGGCCCGTGAGGAAAGGCCTGGTGCTCCAGGCTCCCTGCCTCTCTCGGGGGTGGCTGGTACTTGTCCAGGGGGGCGGCTTCTCGCTTCCGGGGCCCCTCCTCTGCCTTTTCCGGGCAGTAGACCCGTTCCACCTTCACCAGTGGGACGGCTGCCTGGCGGCTGGGCTCAAATGGAGCGGCGTGGCTGTGCAGGGGGTGGCTCTCAGGGGCCCGTCGCGTCTCCAGGCTGCTGTCCATCAGGGACACCGGGTTCCAGAGGCCCGTGGGCACGGAGTGGTGCTGGGGCTTGGGCGAGATGAGCGGCGGGGGCCCGCCAAAGTGCTGTGGGGGGTCTCGGCTGCCCGGCTCTGGACGGTTCGGTCCTGGCCTAGGGAATGAGCAGAGCAGGCCATCAGTCAGGACTGTAGCCACCCAGGCCGCCCACCTGGTTGTTCCCGAGCGCGTTCCAGAGTGTGGAGCTGGAGGGGCCCCTAGGCCGCCACCTCGAAGACCCCTCGACAGCCTGCTGCCCGTGGACTCCATTTCCCCTGCATGCAGCTGGAGGCAGGTAGACTTTGAGAGGACACAAAAGCTCGGAGGCGGACGTGACTTGCTGATAGTCTCAGACCAGACCCACTTGAGCTCCCGTTTCTCCCCCGTGACCTCACGATAGCTCCTTACGTTCCACTTGCTGAATTCCTGTGGGCTCTGTATGAGGACAGACCTTTATCCTGCACGGGACACCCTTGGCGGAGAGAACAAAGACGAGTCTCCGAAGCCAAAGGTGTGGCCTTATCACTGGCACCTGCCTCCACCCGTGCCAAGCAGCAGCAGACGCGGGGCGGGGGACACCTGCTTCTGAACCCCCGTCGTCCCCATCAGGATAGCAGCAACCAGGACGCCTGGGTGGCTCCGCCGGTTGAGTGTCTGCCTTTGGCTCAGGTCACGGATCTCAGGGTCCTGAGATTGAGCCCCACGTGGCCCCCCCGCTCTGGTCAGTGGGGAGTCTACTTCTCCCTCTCCCCCTCCCTCTGTGCTCTCCCTCCCTCTCTCAAATAAGTCTTGGGGGGTGGGGGGGGAAGAAGGCCAACAACTCCACGTGGCCCCAAAGCAGCAGCTACAACAAACAGTCGCCATGGAACCAAGTCCCTTGGTGGGGCACGGTGTCCCCACACGCGGGCAGGTCAGGCCGGGCGGGAACTGGAGAGGACTGCGACCAGGTAAGACACTTTCCCTCGGTCACAGCAGGCCTCCAGGGCTCTCCCCGCCTGGCCAGGGGTGTGTGGGGGGCACTGAACCACAGCCACTGAGTTACTCCCAAATGCAGGCTGGGAGAGCACCCTGAACGCCAGTGCACCTCTCAGTAGCAGAGACAAAAGCAACCATAAAGAAGCCATGTGTCTTTAAGTAAAAAGCCAAGGAATAAAACCCCTTAGCAGAATAAGTATTTTGTACACAAGAGCAAAACAGAGTGGTTTTCTAGCTCAGAATACAAGGGCCCGTCAGATGTCAAGTTCCCGCTGCTCTAAGGCCAAGTGTGCTGGCTGCCAGCTGCCGCAGGGACCACAGAGGCTGGGGGCTAGATTCCATGCCCCCGCCCCGTGCCCCAGACCACCCGAGGCTGCTGGGTCTTGAGGCAAAGGCTGCCCCTGCTGGGGGCGGTGGTGCTGGGCTCCGAGGGCTGAGGTGTGCTGGCTGGGCCCCCGGGCCCCCGGGCGTGACGGGATTAGAGGAGCAGAGGTCAGCTCACGGGCAGACCAGACCTCGCCTCCGAGAGGCCTCAGAGCAGCAGAGGGGCCCTCGCTGCGGCCACGGGGGGCAGCACCCAGGGCAACAAGCTAAGCCTCCGACCCAGACAGAATCTCAGACATGGAGCTGGAGAGACGCTCCCCAATCTTCCTGCCCGGCCTCCCCTGTGTGCCACCGGGGAAACTGAGGCCAACATCCCCTGTCCCTGAGACCTGGCAGGGAGCCCCGGAGGAACGGAGGGTGGGACAGGGGACACTGCTGGACGGCAGCCAGACCAGCAGGTGGGGGGCTTGGGGGCAGCTGCAAGGGCCTGGGGGGGGGGCCTATAACGGGCTGGGAACGGGCTCTTACCACAATAACAATAAACTTCATTTCTTATTTAAGTCCAAATTAAAGGTAGTCCCCTTTCTCATTAAATGTTTGGGCTTGAAAGCAGAGGAGGCAAACAGCCAGCGCGGGGGTCACAGAGCTGCTCCTGCCCCTCCGGGTGCCCGACGCAGCCCGGCCCCGCCGCTGCGGGACGAGCCCCTCTGAGCGCCTCCTGTCCCCGCTTGGGGCCTCTGCTTCCTCGCGGGCCAAGCAGGTCAGAGGGGGCCCGCGGCAGCAAGTGGGAGCTCTCGGGAGATCGAGGCAACCGCAGGCGCCCCGTAAATGCTGGCTGGCTAGGGGCAAATGCCAGCGTGAAGACCCCCCCAGGGGCTCCCCGACCCCGCCGAGCCCCACCTGGCGCTCTCGGGCCTGTGCTCCGCCTCCGTGGGCACCGGGGGCCGGCCCATGTCCAGGTGCTGCTCCAACACCTGCTGCCGAAACTCCGACACCTGGGACTGCCGGTCCTCCTTCTCCTGCCGCAGCCGCCGCTGCCGCGCCAGCCACTTCTCCTCCTCGTTGGTGCGCTGGATCAGCAGGGCCGTGGCGGCGCTGCTGCCCGGCAGCGAGAAGATGCTGTGGTTGGAGAGGAGGCTGGGCACGGCGTGGTGGGGGGCGGGCGCGGGGTGTAGGGGGTGCGGCACGGGCTTCGGCGCTTGCAGGCCCGCCTCCTTCAGCTTCTCTGTGGGGGAGACAGCGCGCGGGACCTCAGCCACCGGCCCCCGCCGCCCCCCGGGACCCTAGGGAGGCTTTCAGGAAGCAGGGCCTCCGGGGCACAGCTCCCGATCGGACCCGCCGGGGGGGCCCCCAGGATCACACGAGCCAGTGGTCGGCATGCTCTTCTCAAGTCTGATGACACGACTCTCAGTGAAACCAAGTCCGGGTAAGGACGCATCCTTCCCCTCCCGAAGCTCGAGCTGCCTGTCCCGGGACACGCCTGGGCTCTGGCGGGATCCACCCTCGTGCGCCTCTCCCCGCCCCGGCTGCCGGCCGCCGACCCTGTGGTACCTGCTCGCGTCGGGGTCAGCTGCTCCGAGGGCTTGGCCCGCTCCTCGCCCGTGTGGCTCCGCAGCCCGTGCAGCTCGGCCACGGGCAGGAAGGCCGGCTCCAGCGCCTTGGCCGCCAGCAGCTCCTTCTCGCGGGCCCGCTGCTCCCGCTGGCGCTCCAGCTCCCGCTCCCGCTCCTGCTCCCGCTCGCGCTCCCGCTCCTTCTCCCGCTCGCGCTCCTTCTCGCGCTCCCGCTCCCGCTCCTTCTCCCGCTCGCGATCCGCCTCCCGCTCTCGCTCGCGCCTCAGCTCCTCGTCTAGCTGGAGCCTGCGGACAAGGGGAAGGAGGAGCTGGCGGCCGCCGCGCTGCTGCCGGAGGAGGACGGGGCACGGGCCGCCCGACAGAAC
>CM053620.1:2079486-2092278 GCA_028646535.1 Procyon lotor
GACAGTTGTTGCCCAGCAAGGCCAAGTGGCTGGGCCCACCCAGATCTGCCTGGGACTCAGGGTGGCTCCCCCGGGCCTGTGGCCTGGCTGCATGGGGGGCTAGGTGGGGGTCCAGGTGTGACGTCTGAGGAGCCAGCTGCCCAGGGAAAGGAAAACTCCTCACCCAGCACAAGGGCGGCTGGTGAATTTTTACGCAGAAGGGCTGTTCCTGAGAAGCTTTTGAGGAAACCACCCAGATTTCTGTGTCCTCGGGGCGTCCGAGGCAGTGACCTGCAGCCCATCTAGCTCCCTGCTCCCCCAGTCGGCGGGGGCCGAGCGGCAGGAGCCCGCTCTCAGGTGTGCGCCTTTCCGTGTCCTGACCTCCGGCTGCTCGGCGCGTGGGCAAGGCCTGCCCTCCCCCTGGAGCCCGGGACTGTTGATAAGGCCCAACGGAGCCCTGTGCACCCCCCGCCTGCAGGGCTCAGAGGTCGGGTGTGCGTGTGGGAGGGGGTGGGAGGCTGGGGCTGGGGCAAGGCCAGGGACGGGGAATAAGCTCCAGCAGCCTTCGTTTCTCTGGAATCACCGCAGGGAAGGGAGTTTCCACGGGGAGGACGAGCTCCACGCAGTGTTTGCTTGGGGGCTCTCGGCAAACTGCAGGTCCTGCCCTGTGGGCCCCCAACCCCCACCCCTCGGGACAAGCAAGGGGGTTCAGCTTGGATCTTTTTTTTTTTTTCTTAAATTGAGGTAGAATTCACATAACGTAGTATTAGCCATTTTAAAACGAACCATTCAGAGGCGTTGAATACATTCCCAAGTTGCGTAACCGCCGTCTCTATCTTGGTCCAAAAGGGTTTTTTTCTCCCCAAAGGGAAACCCTGTCCCCGTGAGCACACGCTCTTGGTTCCCTCTCCCGCGGCGCCTGGCAATGCACAATGGACTTTGTGTCTCTGTGTCTTTACTTCTTCTGGATTTCCTGGGGCTGGAGTCACACGAGGCGGGGCCCTTTGGGACCGGCTTCTGGCCCCCCAGCCTGCTGCCTCCCGGGTGCCCCCTCTCGGCCCTCGTGTCACTCCGTCCTCCCTCGCATGGCCTCCCTCGCATGGCCGAGGAATATGCCCAGGTGTGGACAGCCCATGGGTTTTTAACATCCACTCGTCAGTTGGTGGATGTTCGTCGTTTGCACCTTCTGGCCGCTGATGCACCATGCTCCCCGGGACATTCACGTCCCTCATGGGGCGGACATCGCACCACAGCTCACGTGTGGGTTTTTTTTTTTTTATTCTAAAGATTTTATTTATTTCTTTGAGAGAGAGTGAGCATGAGTGGTGGGCAGAGGCAGAGAGAGAAGCCCAATGCGGGGCTCCATCCCAGGACCGTGAGATCACGACCTGAGCCAAAAGCAGACGTGTAACCCACGGGGCCACCCAGGCGCCTGGTTCCTTCAGGGGCATTTGAAAGATGCATCTCTCTGGGAAGGAAGTGCTGACTGGGGGGGCGGGAGGGGGGACGTGGTGTGTGATTACTGGGCTCCAGAAGGCCTCTTCCTGCCTGTGGGCAGTGGGACGGCCATTCCTGCCAGGACCTGCAAGGGAGGACCAGGGCCGCCTCCCTGCCAGGCCTGCCTGTCCCTGGCCCCGTCTGAGAAGCACTTCCTCTGAACGCTTCTCCTTTGCAGCTGCCTTTCCTCCTCACAGCCAGAGAAAGCATTTGAGATGCAGCTGGGTCCCAGGCACGGTGCAAGGCTCCTTCTGGTTGATTATCCTGTTGAGGCCTCACTAGAGCGATAGGAAGGGGATACACTGCCCACCCATTGACCGAAGGCTCCGTGAGTGCGGGGTGGGGGTAGAGGAGGTGGCCTGGGGTCCTACAGGCTTATTTAGGCCAATGCATCTGGCCTCAGGGTCTCAGCCCCTCGGCGGTTTGCTCTTCTGGCTGATCATGGAATGAGGTTAACGCGCAAAGGTACCCAAGAGGTTATGTTCAGGAAGAGAGAGTGGAAAACCCTGCTGGGGGTGTGGAGGCAGGTACGGGGCTCGAGAGGGAGGGGACGCTGGAAAGACCAATGATTTGGGGCCTTGAATGCCCAGCCAGGCCACTGATGGCCCCGGAGTCCAGATGGCGCTGCTCCCCATGGGAACAGAGGTCTGGAGGAGAAGGCTCCGCCGGGCACCGCTGTCAGTGGGGCGGGGCATGTTTCTGGTGGGGTTTTGGCTTCACTGACGTCGTTGGCCACCGTTCTGGGTCGTCCCCGCCCCCAGAAGCTTCCACTCCTGCCCTGGAAGGCAGAGCCACCAGCAGGCACCTGCACCACGGCGCAGGCCTGCTGGGGAGTCGGGCTTCGGAGCTGGGGATCCTGAGTGCTCTGTGATTTCCTAAAAGCCTGCTAAAATAAGACCACTCGGGAACATATTCTCCCCTGCTTTACATCACGAATGTTGACAGTAGGAAAATGTGGCCAGGTTTCTCTCAAATATGAAAAATGGGAAGTAGGCAAGCCAGGAAATGAAGCCCGGCTCCGCGCCCCAGCCCCCCACAGCAGCGTGGAGGACGAGATGCCCGGGGCACCCTTGGAAAGCGGGGTGATGTCTCTGCGCCTCCATTTCCTCATCCGGGCGGTGGGGTGGCGCCAGCCCAGAGGGCTCTGAAAGCGGAAGGGGTCCGGTGCCCTCGCACAGCTGTGCCCCCTCGGGGGCCCTTGCTGCCAAGTGTCTTCTAGCCAGAAGCTGCAGCTAGGAGCTCGGCTTCCCTCCCTCCTCCAGCGGCCAGGGGGAGGGACAGGTTACGGAGCGCGGGGCCTGGGGCTCTGCCCAGGTGGCTAGGGGATGGGCAGCGGTTCAGCCAGGCCCAGCCGGAAGGTGGGGGACCTTGGCCCCCGGAGCTGGGCTGGGAAGGGAAGGCCGAGCTCCCCCAGGGGGTGCTAGAGCGAGGAGGGTCCGTGCTTGACCCCGCGGCTCGGCCCGGCCACCCAGGCGAGTGTTGGCCGACTGGCATCTTGCAGGTCGTGGGCTTGGGCTTGGGCTTGGGCTTGGGGTGGGGGTGTCTGTGGTGGCAGGGAAGCCTCTGTGACCCTCAAGAGTCGCTCCCCCCCTCCTTCGACCACCCCCTCCCCCCGCCCGCCTTGGCCTGGCCCCGCCGTATAAAGTTTAAAGGTTTTAAATGCAAATATTTCTCTTTTATAGATGCCAGCTGTCTCTAGAGAGCGCGTTTCCTTGCAGCTCAACTTTATTGTCCAATTAGCTTCCCATATCTGGGTACCGGGGAGCCTGGAGGCTGGGGGAGGGGTGCGGCTCCCGCGGCGGGGCGGGGCTGGAAGCCGCCCCCGGGGGACCCGGGCTGGGGGTGGGGGGCCCTTTCAGACTCCAGGCCCCGGGCGGGAGAGGCAGGAGCTGGGGCGGGGGGCCGTTAGTGGCAGGGGTGTTCTTTTCTTATTTAAAAGAAATAAAGGCAGCCCGCCCCGCGCCCACTGGCTTCCTTTTAGTCCCGTCGAGTGTCCCCTCCCCGCCTGCTTCCTCGCCGCGCGGCGGCTTCCCCATTCACCGGGGCTCGGCGGCGCTCACAAAGCGAGGCAATTAGAATTGAAAATCTATGCAAAACAGCTGTTAACTGATTGTAAGGGAGTGCAGCTGTGTGCCGAGTGCAGCTTGGGGGCCGGCGGAAGGACAGGAAGTGCTGGGGCAGCCCGGGGTTAAGAGGCAAACTCCTGTCACCCCGGCCGAGGGAACCGACCGGGCCTTAACCCTTCCTCTCCCCTGCAGGTGACCTTGGCCCTCGGGGAGCCGGCTGAGAGGGCGTGGGGCCTGGGTCTTCCCCCCTAGCATCTCCCAGGGGGAGCTGCTCTGCCCTCAGCAGGGCCCGCGAGCTGGGGTGCGGGGGGGCAGGCAGTCTTCCTTCCCCCACCCTCCTCCGTTGCAAGCTCTTTGCCTTCATTTACCCATTCAGCGTATCTGCGCAAAGTCTGAGCGCAGGACTGTGCCTGGGTGGTGGGGCCGGGCCTCGGCCACCCGGAGTCCCTCTGCCCACGGGGCTGCCTTGCCCCGAAGGAGGGGGCGGTGGGGAAGGGGGGTGGGGCTCCAACCACCACCCTGAGGCCGGAGGCCGACACCCCCTCTCCCGGGAGTCAAGGATGCTCCCTCCTGGCCCAGAGGGGGGCTCTGTAGGGTGGTCTGGGGAATCTGTTCCTCACACACAGACAGCGCCCCCTCCTTTATCTAAGACCCACCTTGCTGTGGGACCCAGTGCCTGGAGGGATGAATTCCAGAGGCGGGGATGGGAAAAGCCTTGGAAGAGATAAGATTTGAGCCCAGCTTTGAAGAAGGCAGGGCTGGCTGGAAAGAGAGAGGACTTTGGTGTCTAAGTTGGGGGGGCGGGGTCTGGCCACAGGGCAGGCTGCAAGTGGGGGGGACCCTGGGGAGACCCCCTGCCCAGCAGCCCTTGGCACTGGGGGTCAGAGGGCTATGCATGTGACACCCCCGGCTGGTCGCCTTGGGGAGGGTAGACCACTCATGTTGAGGGGCTTGCCCAAATCCCCAGGTGTCCGGCTGGGTGTTGGGTCCCCCCAGCCCCCCAGGGGTGTCTGCACACAGGCCGCCAGGTAGAGGCAGCCCGCCTGGCTCTGGGTCAGGCTTGGATCGAATTTGTGTGCCCTAGGCAAGCTGATGAGCCTCTGGTCTCCTAGCCCGGGCTTTGTAATAGGGGTCACGCGGCCCACTTGCGAGACCCAGGCTTGGCCGTCCTGGCAAATGTTGGGTGTTCTGTAAATGGCAAAAGCTATGCTCCCTTCACCCGCAGTGCCGCCCAGGTCCCTGCCGCTTAGGTGCTGACTCAGGTGCTGAATGAGGAGCCTGGCCGGGTGACCGCGTTGGTGGCCCTGTGGGCTGGGAGCCCCTGATCAGGGCCCAGGGCACTGGTAAACTACTTGTGCCTCCTGCTGACCCCACAAGGATGCAGGGTTCCCTCTGTGGCCTCAAGGGGCCATGGCAGACCAGGCGCTGGCCCCTGTGCTGGGACTCGGTGCCTAGACGCCTGGGAACCTCCCGGGCCCAACCAGGCACGCACATGGTGGTGGGGGGCTAAGTGGCCAACCCACCCTCATGGCTTCCCAGTTCCTTGGCGTCCCGAAGCCCCTTCTGCCCACAGCTTGCCGAAGGTGTCTGCTGCTGGCCGGCGCAGCTTGTTGACTGAATGCCCACCTTCGCGGTTAGAGGCATCCCTTTCTTTCCAGCGGGTTCCTTCCGGGTCCATCGTGAACCCCCTTCTCAGTTGCTAGCCTGGGGAGGGGGTAGGTTTAAGGGATCCCCCGGGGTGTATCCCGTATCCCTATCGGCTCTTTGATCTTGGCTCTGTGGCTCTCTCGGGCTCCAGGCTCGCGGAGGCCGGGCTGGGTTTGCAGGGGTCCCTGTGAGTAGGTGTTCAGAGCCAGGTGGGGGCCGCCGGCTTGGCAGGGATGTGAGGGTGCAGGCAAGCGCATCTGCCTCCTGCTGCCCGCAGCGCACAGTGTCCAGGCGGGTGTCCCAGCCCCTGGAGGTGCCCCCGCATCGCCCCTGTAGGACTGGCTCTGGCATCGTGCCCTTTTACCCTGAACCTTTTGTCTCTGCCTTCTGTTGCCGGGCAAATGGGCACGAGGGAGAGGAGGGCCAGGAAAGCTGCACGGTGGGAGCTGCCTAGGAGGAAAGAAAGAACGCGCCTGGAGGGAAATGGAGGACCGCCAGGCTGAGCCCCGAGTGGCGGGAAATTAGGAGTCAAGCGACAAACCTCGTTAGCGAGGAGCGCGGGCTGCAGGAGAGCAATTCCCACCCTTAAACTCGGAGGCCGTGCTCCCGGATTACTAATTTCCTCGAGCCGGGCGCACTGACAGTGAGTGTCATCCATCCCCCCGTGCCAGCCCGCCTGGCGGCCGCCGGCGCCACCACACCGCCAGCCCGCTGCTGCCCCCCGGTGGTGGCTGCGGTCTCCTGCGGCGCCCCGACTTGCCTGCGCGGAGATTCCAGGTGTGAGCACCTCCAGGCCCGGCTCCCATTGCAGCGGTGCCCACGTGACCTTGAGCGACTCCCGGCCTCAACTTTCTCGTCTTTGAAACGGGAGCAGACCACCCGTCTCGCAATCCGATGGGACCCGATGTCTACCAGGGATGGATCTGCCAACTCTAAAAATTTGCCAGATTTGCATGGTGGTCTGGCCATCGCGGCAATTCTGTTTAGCTGTCGTGGGCCTCTTCAAGCAGGTGGAAGAACTTGATATTCACCACCCCCCCACTCCCCACCCCCCGCCCCTTACCAGGGCCTCCCAGAGTTGAAGGGAAGTAAGTGGGAGCTTGGTGTCAGTCCTGGTGGGAGGTATTTGGAGGCAGGCTTGGAGGACCTGGAAGTCCAAGCTGGGAGGAGACTCCGGGCCAGGTGCGAGCTGCTCATTTGCATATGAGTCCCCTCCCCTCCCCGCCTCCCCGGCCGCCTGAGATTCAGGTGGGAAAGGGTTGGAACCGCCCCAGAGGTTTTTAATTTTGTTTTTAAGGCCCTAGGCCTGTTGCTGAGTTCCGCCCGGACTCCTCCTTCCCCTGCCCCCGCCGGGACGATGGAGGCATCCCCTTCCCCGGGTCCTGGCCGCCTGGGCCGCGGTGAATCTGCCGGCCGCTGCTGGGTGTAAATTACCAGAGGCCTCGCTGCGGAGACACTGTGCGGTGCGTAAAGTGTCGCGCGAGGGCTGAGGCCCACAGGAGGGAGGCGCGGCGGCCGAGAGGAGGCTGGTGGCGAAGGGGAAGCGCCCCTCCCGCGTGGTGTCAGGGCCGGCCGGCGCCCGCAGGTAGGAGCCAGTAACGGCCCCTGACCGGGCCTCGCGGGTCCGTTTCCCTTTTCGTTTGTGGTCGGCCAGGAGCCTTGTGCAAGGCGGGGGTGGCGACCCGCGTGCGCCCCCACTCCGTGTGCTCCAGCTAGGTCGAAGGTGGACCAAGGGAGTGGGTGGCTTGGGGGCGCCCTCGGGGCCCTGTCCCTCGCCCCGCGGCGGGCACATAGGCGGGTTCGGCTCCCCGCTGGCGCGGGCCGCGAATGCTCCAGGCCCGCCAGCGTCATCTGGAACAGATGGATGGGGGGTGGCAGGCGCCCAGCGCTCCCTCCCATCGCAATCCGGGCTGGCGCGGGGAGGGAGGGAGGGAGCGAGAGGGAGGGAGGAAGGCGGGGGAGGCTGGGCCCGCGGGGACGGCAGCGTGCGCGCCTGCCAAGCGCGGCGCGGGCATGTCCCGGGGCAGGTTTAGGGCTGGCAGAAGCGCGGGCTGGCACCTGGGTCCGAAAGTTGAAACCCGCAGCGCGGCGCTGGGGCGGCCGCCCTGGGGGTGGGGGTACTGGTTTGCCTCCAGGCTCACAAGTAGGAAAGCTGTAGATTAGAGCGTTTTCAAAAGAGAATGTACAGGGAGAGACCCTGGGGCATCGCGACACTGCCGGGAGCTTGGGACGCGCGCGAGGTCAGACCCCGGGGCGCCGGAATGCTTCGAGGCCGGGGGCGTCGGGAGAGGCGTGCCCCATTAACCCGGCGCTTCCTGGAGACGCAGGCGGCGCAGGGGGTGGGCTCCAGGCTGGTTGTCGGCGCCCGCCGCCGGTGGGGGCGGGGCGGAGGGGGGGTTGGGGGGGAGGAAAGCTGGGGCCCGCAGTCCTTCGCCTTGCCGCCTGTGGGTGCCCAGGAATTTCAGGACGCTCCCTGAGTCATTCCAGTCTGTCAAGTGCCTGGGTGAGGTAGGGTGGGGGGGGGGGTGTCAGGAATGGGGAGGCGCTGCGCTGGGGCCGGAGGCCCAGTGGGTCGTGCCAGTTTCTGGAGGCGGGCGGCCTCGCCTCTGACCGCAACCCCAGCTACTTAATGATCCCCCTGGTTGAGCGGCGCCTCCGTGGACTCTCCAGCCTCTGAGACGTGGGTTCTTTAAAGAACTACCCCCCCCCCCGCCCCCCTGCATGTGGCCTTCCCAAAAGTTACTTAGAACGGGCGGGAGGGGGTAGTTCCTAGAATTTTGGCAGGAAGGCGCAGAGGCTCGACTTTTTCACGTTCCGCCCTTTCAAGTTGGGGCAGTAGGGTCATGAATCTTGTGCGGTGGGGTAGGGAGGATGAATGGACACAGCCGATCTTGAGTTGCCTCCCACCCCATCCTGCTCCGCGCTAACACGCACACCAGCCCTCCAAAAAAGTTTTCCTACCAAAGGCTTCTAGAATACGTGAATTTATCCGCTCTTTATTGGGCCTTCTTTGGGTCAGACCCTGTTGTAGGCACCTGGGACGCCGGTCACGGGTGTTGGAAGCCAGTGCTCCCTGCTTTTGGAATTAAGTGGCCGGTTGTGGGCACCATTGTGTCTGGGACCCCTGAGCAGTCAAGCCAGGGGCCCCCAGGAACTTGAGGGTGACAATTCCCCCCTACCTGCTGGTGTCCTCGGCTCACCTGGCCGACCGGGCTGGGGAGGGGCGTGTGCCCGCGCGGGTGTACCCGGGCGCCTGTCCGTGCGCGCGCGCGCGCGCGTGTTTGCGGCTGAAACCCGACACCTCCCGCTGGCTGAGGTCAGGGAGCCGGGAGCGAGCCAGTGGCCCGGGAGTGGGCGGCGTTGCGCTTGGGTGTGTCCTCGGCGGCGGCGACAGCAGCAGGTGTTTCTTGGCCGGGGCCCCGGAAGCTCCACCTCCCCAGCGGGCCCGAGCCGCCGCCGCCGCCGCCGCGCAGCCCCGGGTGAGATAAGCAGTTTAGACAAACACTGGGCGACGGTGGCTCCAGCATGTGTCAGCCGAGGCGGAGCTGCGGGGCCCTGGCATGAAAGGTGAGCGCGCCGCGCCGGGCGGGGGCTGGGGGGGTGGTCTTCGTACCCCCCACGCCCACCGCGCCGCCTCCTCGTCCAAGTTCGCGGGTTCCGGGGGGGCGGCCGCCAACGGCTCCCGGGCAACTTCCCCCGGAGTGCGAGCGGCGATAAGAGCCGAGCGGGCGGGCAGGCAACCAACCCCCCGGCCCCCCCGCCGCCCGCACGGGTCGCAGCCGGGGCGGCCTGGCCCGGGGCGGGGACACAGGCCGCCGCGGGGCTCGGGCTCGGTGGCCCGTCCAGCGAGGGGCGTGTGAGTACGTGCGGCCGTGGCGGGGGGAGCAGCGGGAAGCTGGGGGCCTCGGGGTGAGCTGTCGACGCTCCAGAGCCGGGGCAAAAACTTTGCGGCAGAGGGGGCGGCCGTGCACCCCCGCGGCAGGTGCTGGCGGCGGGGGGTGCGCGGCGGAGCTCTGCCGGCTGGGGCCGCGCGGTTAGGGTTTTGTCTTGCTCCCCTCCCCCTCCCCTCGGAGCGGGGTAGACCGCGGGGAGGGCGGGGCTGCAGGCGCCCGGGTCTCCGACCCCCACGCCCTGCTTCCCAAGGGCGCGCCCGGGGCTCCGCCGCTTCTCTCCTCCCTCCTCTCCCCCAAGCCCTCCCCCCGTTGGATTGGTGCCCCTGTCCCTCCTCCTGCCGAAGATGGCTGCCCCAGCCTCGGAGGTGGGAGGGTGATTGCATCCGCCGCCCCCCACTCGCGCTGCCCTTTTCCCTCCCCAGCCCTTCCTGCTCCGCCTGGATGCGCCTCCCCGCCCCCAGCCCTCCCGGGCCCGCGGCCGCGCTGATGGGCGGCGAGTGGCCCGACCGAGTGGAGCCGATTCAATTATATTGCTGCACCAGAGACACCTCCTCGGCCGCCCGCCCGCCTCTCCAGCAGGCTAATTAAATTCCCTTCGTGGAGGCGGAGCGGGAGTTGGGCTCGCCCTCCAGCTCCGGGTGGGGACTAGGGGACCACTTAGAAGTGTGCAGCCGAGGCAGCCGCCGCGGGTCCTGGGGAGAAGGGGGTTCTCTGGGGTGGGGGGGAAGAGATGCCTCGAGGCCTCCCCCACCGGACTTGGTGGGTCTGGGGGCTCCTTGCAAGACAGCCCGCTCCCAAGTTTGAAGGGCCGCGTGCTCGGTGGGGCAGCACCTGCTGCCGAGCTGTGTGGAGGCTTCTAGCCTCAAGAGGAGACGCTCGGGCTGTTGTTTTGTAAACTAGCCTTTATCTGCAAAGTGCACCTAAAAGACATTAAACCCTCGTTAACCCCTGCGGTGCCTCATCTGGGGCCCACACAGGTCGGGTTTGAAAACAAAAAGCAAGACCACCAGATGAAAAAAAAGAAAAGGACGCCTTTTGTGAAGGCGCCGGAACAAAAGACCCGGCTACTCTGGGTGGGAACCTCCCGGCCTAAGCGGATTTCTAGGAGGCGGGGACATTGGGCCAGAAGGTCCTGGTGGGGTGCTCAGCCTGCTTGGCCGACCGGCTCCTCTCCCCCTGGGCTTCTGTGCCCTCCCCACCAAGGATCCTCCGGAGGGCAGGGGGTGGGAAAACCCTGGTGATGATCTCCTTCGGTGTTACTTAAGCTTGGGACACGGAAAAGTTGCTCACCCCATGTTTACAGCCCGCCCCCCGCGGAGATGGCGGAACTCGAGGCCCGGGCTGCCGCCTGACTCAGCCGGGCCACACCACAGGTGAGGGGGCCCTGGGCGCAGGCTCCGACTGGCAGACTGCGTGTGTCATCCCGGCGGCCCGCCGCGCAGGGGAGTCTCCACCCCTCCCAGGACCAGGAAGCCCGAGCAGCTGCACGGATAGATCTGAGCGATCTGAGCGGCCCGGCCCGGATCGGCTCGGGCCTGACCCCTGGGTGAAGGGGGTGGGGAGGCGCCCGATGACCGGTGCGGGCTTGGTCTTTGTCACTTGCTCTGTGAAGCAGGAGTAGACGGCCCAGCAAGGAAGGGGCAGCCGGGGCTGGCCCAGTTTTGACACTTGGAGGATTTCTTTCCGTGAACCTTGGGAGCCTGTGAGTCTGCAGCTGGTTGAGGGGCTGGGGCTTCGAGCCAGGGTCGGGCCCCACGCTGGGAGGCCTATCTGTGGGGTCAGGCTCCAGACAGGGCCACAGGCTGCTGTCTGTGCAGGCCCTGACCTGTTGGGGACAGCCCTCAGAATCCTGGCTTGTCAGAGTTGAAGCGGTTTGTAGATCCCCAAGCTTGGTTTATCTAACACGGCTAGTTGGATAAACTAGCTAACTGGCTCCCCAGACCCAGCAAAGCCAAAGTGTCAGGGCTCCTGGCCTTGGCTACAGAATGCTTGAAGTTCCACCCCACCCCACCCATCCCCCAGGTGGTCCTAATACCCAGACTGGGGCTGAGAATCCTTGCCCTGATGGGTGGGCAAAGAGACTCAGAGGGTCATGGAGGCCGGCACCAGAGCTGACAGCGAGAAGCCGAGCCCTGTGGAAGTTCCAGGGGGCTTTGCAAAACCGCCCCCTCGGGCGGTCGTCCGGCTGCCAACAACGTCCTTGTGTCTGGGAAGCTCCCATAGAGCCTTGTTTTCAACGGATGGGGTGTCTGTCCCTGGGTCCGCATCTCCCACCAGGGGTACCCGAGCGAAGTCTCTGCAGCGCCACTCGGTGGCCAACCTGAGTCCTGCACCCCCAAACTTGAGCCCTTGCCGGCTCACTTAGTTCCCATTTGCCCTTGACCCTGGGGCAGGCGGTGTGGCCCTCTGCTGCTCCGCACCCCTACCTGACGGGTGGGTCCTGGTGGCTCCTACTTTTCCAGAAGAATGCAGGTGAGTGAGACCTGGCTGCTACCTCTCTTCTCGCCCCAGGGACTCGCAGGGGCTTGTGGAGTGAGCCAGCAAGGCCGGTTTTTCCTGGCCCCATCTGAAGGCTTGGAATTCCCAGCTTGGGTTACTCGAAGTCCACGCTGGGCTGGGGTTGGGTGGTAGCACCTTAATTAGCTTTGTTATGGCAACACAGGGAGCCTCCAAACCACAGGGCTGCTGGAGGTCGCCTGCCGCCCTTCGCCGGTGCTCCGGGAGGGCTGTTTTGGAACCTGCGGGGATCTGCGGGGCCGGCGACATTTCAGCTTGGCCCCTGCGCCCGAGACCGTCCGTCTTGCCCCGTGCTGCCGGCTGCACTTCCCCACGCTGGCCCTTCTCCCGGCCGAGGCCACAGGCGGGAGGCGACGTTGCAGAGTGTTCCTGTCAATGAGAATTTATTGAGCGCCTCCTATGAACCCAGCCGGGGCTCGCTGCTGGGAGGTGTAGGGACAGATAACAGGAGCGCGTCCAGAGCGGCCCTTTGCACGCCTGCCAAAACGCGCGCCGGGGGCCTTTTAATCTTCTCTCTGGAGCTTCTCCCCTCCACCCGCCGCTCGGCTCTGGGCCTCGGCTCCCCCGCGCGCCCTCCACGCTCGCAGCCCCTGTGTCTGCACGGCCGCTCCCGCCCCAGGGTCCCTGAGGCCGGCCCCCTGCCCTGCCCTTCTTCATGCCTTGAACATGTTCCCAAGTGCAGAGGGGAAGCGACCGTGGGGCCGGGGGAAGTGAAAGCAGCCTCTGGGGAGCGCGGGGTGGGGCGGGGGGGGGGCCTGGAGGGCAGGGGGCTGCAGATGAGCAGGAGGGGTCCAAGGGCATGCGAAAGTCTGTGCAAGAGAGGAGGTCTGGTTGAACTCGAGGCTCTGGGGGCCCCCATGAGATTCGGGAATTTTGGGGGGTGACTTAGTTGAAGGAGGCCGGTGGGGGGGGGTAGGCAGGAAGCCTTCGAGTGCGGGGCCTCTCTCTTGGCTACAATTTGGCATCACCTGGGGGACTGGAAAACACCCGGGCCGACCTGTGGCCAATTAAGCCCAGTCTCTGGGGGCAGGACCCAGACACCTGTATTTTATAAGCTCCCCCCCCACCCCCGCACCTCCTCCCTCAGCCCAGGCGACCGCAGTAGGCCAGCAGAACTGAGCCGGGGGTGCCTTCCGCTGCTGGGGGGCGGGGAAGGGAGCTCTCCCCTTGGGGAGCGTGGACTGACGCTTTTG
>CM053620.1:2099646-2117350 GCA_028646535.1 Procyon lotor
TCCCTCCCTTTTCTGCAAAGAAGTCAAATTTGCCACTGAGGCATTAACCAAGCCGGGCAATGAATGGCGGACAAGAGAGACGCAGGCCAGGCGCAGACCCCAGCAACCGGGCAATTTTCCAGCCTCTGCTTCCGAGCCCCTCCACTCAACCCGCTCCCCCCACCCCCCGCCGCCCACCCTCCCCAGCCCCCCGCCCCCCATAAGAGAGAAGCAGCATGCTTCTGTCATCAGAACCGCATTGTTCTGGCCAGAAGAAAAAACGGGTCCACCAGATGGCAGGTGTAACAAAAGCAGCTTGCTGTGGCCAAACCAATTATTTATCTAATTATGATTTACCACTTAACCACATGATCTTTCTGCAGAGTTGTGGGCAATTAAAACCAGGGTGACTATGTGGATTATGCAAATGGCTGGAGCCCAGCGAATAAAATTGGAGATTAGACATTCACACAGGCAGGAGCTGGCACAGGGCAGCCCCCCCCAGGGGGGGGAGCAGAGGGGCCCTGGGGGGAGGGGGGCTAAGGGGCCGGGCTGGGGGGGCAGCAGGGGGGAGAGAGAGAGAGAGAGAGAGAATGGAGGGGAAGGGGCTGGGGGAGCAGGGGAGGGAAGGAGGATCTGGCTGTGGGAACCACACCTCCCTGCTCGGGCCCCCAGGCTGCCCCGAGTGATGACATCAGGCCGAGAGAGGAGAGTCAAGACAGCTGGCCCGCCAGGCACGGCTGGGGCCGTGGGGAGGCACACCCAGGGTGACTTGCAGGCCAGGAGGGACAGGACATGCTGACTCCAAGTGCCAAGGCCACGGGCATCCATGCTCCAGGTGCTGTGAGGGCGGCTGGGAACTCCAGAAGGGTGCGGGGACAGGAGGGGACCTGGGCACCTCTGTCCGAGGCCCTAGAATACCAGGGACCTCCCAGGGTCCCCCGAAGCCACAGCCACCGCCCCGGCTCAGCACTTTGCTGTGACTCATCTCATTTCTCTTCACACCCCCAAAGGCGTGGCACCAGTGGCCCCATTTCAAAGATTAAGAAACTGAGGCTTAATGAGGTTAAGGTATTTGCCCGAGTGGCCCTGCCAGGAGGCCGCGGTACCAGATGTGGCCAGGCCAAGCTCCCCTCCTGGAGGGCAGGGCGTTCCCTCTCTTCCTGGGCCTGTCCCTCTGAGGGATGGCCAAGAACTGCCCCACAGGTCTGTTCAGGTAAGTGACAGCCACCAACAGTGACCTGCTAGTCCAGAATGTGGGACACCCAGGATGGGCCCCAGCTTTGGGACTGGCCCAGCAGCCGTGTGACCCTAGGTCACACGTCATCTCTGGGTCACCGTCATCTCTGGGCTCGGTTTCCAAACAAAGAGAAGAGAAACGAGAAATGAGTCCTCTGTTCCTTGCAGCTCTAAAGCCAGAGGGGACCCGGAGACCCAAACGCGACCCAGGTCTCCTCAGGAAGGCTGAGTGGAGGGACCCAGAGAGAATAAGCAGCCGCTGGAAAGGCCCGGGGACCACCACTCGGGGCTGGCTTCCTCTATGATTAATAAAAGCAGCATCTAAAAGCACTTACCAAAAAAAAAAATAATAATAATACAAAAAAATAAAATAAAATAAAAATAAAAGCACTTACAGCGGACCCCCGCCACACCAAATGCTCCAAATGCTTGGGCATCTCCCCCCCACCATAAGCCTAACAACCCTGTGAAGTAGTTTATTGTTACTGTCGCAGACGGAAGCACAGAGAGGTTAAGTAAGTTGCCCACGGTCACACAGCCGGCAAATGGCCACGCTACGATGGTCATGCATCCGTTTCTGCCTGCCTTCATCCCACAGATATCAGCAGCCCCAAATGCCAAGCTCGGGGCCGGAAGTGGAACATAAAAACCAACCTAAGAGACGGGCCCCGGCCTTCAGAAGCTGCATTCTGGTGGAATCCATCTGCTGCGGGTAAGGCAACCCCACCCTCCCCCCGCCAACCCAGCCCCTCCTGAAGGTCCTGGGACACAGTGAGGGGGTCTGGAAAGGAAGACGCGGTAGGAACCTGCTCCTGCCCTGAGTTTTCTTCATACTCGATCTGCACCCCGTCCAGGGGCCGAGTGGCCCCGGGCCACAGGTGGCACCTCGAAATAAATCAAAAGTAAAGAAAACGAAGTCGCTCCTCGGTCAAGGGAGGCACGTTTCAAGTCCTCCACAGCCCCACGTCGGGGGCGGCCACCAATCCGGGCATCAGATCCCTAGAACTTTCCACCATCGTCCAACGTGCCGCCGGACAGCGCTGCTCTGGGAGGTAAGCTGCGGGAGACCGGGTTTCTGTTCTGTTCGCGGACGAATCCCCGGCACCTCGAGAGCGCGGCCTGGCTGTTTGCTTCTGCCAAGAAGGACCGAGTGACAAGCGTCTCCTCGGAACACCATGATGGTGTGGGAAAGGAGCAGATGGGGTCCCGGCGAGGCCTGAGTGCTGACCGCAGGGCCTCGTGACCGGGGAGGCGGCCAGCGCCATCGGCTAGAGCCTGCCGAAGTCCGGGGCGAGGTCTGCGGCACGAAGCTCCCACCAGCTGGGCAGACCCCCCCCCCCACTGCTGCCGACACCGGTGACTCTCTCCGGTACCCCAAGCCAGGACACACGAGGAGAGGGGTTGGTTGCTCTCCAGAGGAGGCCCATTCCTCACCAACACAGAGCCCCCCCAGGAAAAGAGGGAGCAGAGGGAGGGTCCCCTGGGCTCCCAAACCTCCTGTCTCACTGTCTAAACCGGCCGTCCTCGCCTCCTCCCTCCCGGGGTCGGGGGCCTCAGCTCCAGTGTGGGGGGCTGGGGGAGCAAGGTCCCCGAAAACTCTCCGCCATAACAATCAGATGCCCAGGGTCTCTTCAGGAGCCCTGGGATAAACCGGGCACAGCCTGGAGGGGACCCCAGGCCTTGGGGTCAGGGGTTCTCTCTGATGGTGGCAATGGATCCTCGGCTCAGAGACAGGACAACCTCACTCATGCCACGGATGCCGGGGGGATGCCCCGCTGCGTCTTCGCACGCTGGGGAGAACAACGCGGAAGGCGAGACCCACACCTGGCCTCCCTGGAGATGGGCGGGAAAGGGCAGGTGGCCTGCGCCCTCCTCCGGCTGGGTCTCCGGTGGCCTCTGGCTCTGGCCGTGAACGCCAGGGCGAGGGGTCCGTCCCACAGGTACCCAGCCACACACCATCCCCAGTCCGGCTCTAGAGCCTGTCCCGTCCCCCAAGAACGCCGTCCTTAGCCCCCCCCCCCAAATGCCGGGCCACTCAGTACGCACGGCACCGCCCCACGGATCCCCCCGCTGAGTCTCGAGGAATTTCTGCCAGCAGGCCAACAGGTTCCAAGAGCAAGATCCGGGACCAAGCCCGCAGGCAGCTTCCTTCCACCAAGGAGCGGCCAGACACCTCCCCTCATGCTGTGTGCCCCACGCCTCTGACACGCTGTCTCGCTCTCCCACCCCCGTTCCCGGTCTCACGTGCGTGGGCTTGCTCTCTCGGTTGTTCCCACGCTCCCATGGACGCTTCCTGAATGCTGTTCCTTTGAGGGATCAGCTGGTGAAGAACAGCGGGGACCCCCCTTTCCAGAGACACCAGGGAAACTCCAACCAGGTTCTGGCCGGGGCCCCATCCACTGGCACCCAGCTCAGCCTGTGAAGGGGTGGGTCCACAGCTCAGGGGGCAGTGGCGTGTGCCCACCCACCCACCCCTGCCGCCGAGCAACCCGCCGGACCTCCAGCCATCCTACAGGCCCCGGACAGCATCTCTGGGCGTGATGCCCTGGGACAGGGGCTGGCAGCCCCCTCCCATGCCAACACCCACCCCAGAGATGAAACTGGGGCCAAGCGCTCTTCTAGCTCCACCTAGGAGGGCAGGGGAAGGGCAGGCCGGGGGCGGGGTGGGGGCTGAAGTCAGGACAGCCAGGCGAAGAGCCGGGCTGGGGGCACACGGGCCTGCAGGGGCCTCTCCCGGACCCCCCACCCTGACCCCCCAGCAGCCTGCAGCCCCGCTCGATGGAGGCCGACCTCCCTCCAGGAAAGCACTCTGCCGCCTGCCTGAGTTGATAGGAGATTTATGCAGCCTGCAAAGTCGGGAAATACGGAGGTATTCCTGATAATACTTGTCCTAGCAAAGGGCACGGGCAGGGCCCATCAATCCCGCGAAATAAAGAAGGTCCCGGTTTTGCTTGTTCTTCAGGGAAAGAGGAGAAGAGCTTTTTAATCGCCTCATTTGGAGAGCTGGCTGGGGTTGTATGTCATCCGAATTACAGATTCAGCATTAATTGACCAGATGTGGGGGGCTCTCTCAGGGCCCCAGAGGACCATAAAGCCGTTCCCACACTGGTAATTAGCAGACAGAGCGGCCCCGGCTGGGCCCCCGGCCCTCCAGGGCACGCTGTGGGGAGGAGGGGGGGAGCACCAGGACCCGGGGGAGGGGAGCACCGGTCATCCCTGAGCACGGGCAGTGTCTGCTCCAGGTTCAGGGGCCTGAGGGGCTCAAAGGCCCGCCCTCAACAGCTGGACTGAGGCCACGTAGGGGACATCACATCTGAAAAGCAGGTGCACAAGGCTCCCTTCTCCCCAGCAGCTGCGGTGGGTACGTCCCAGGGGTCGGCCCAGTTCTGCCCTCCTGCAGGGTGGACTGAGTGGGATGCAAGATGCCAGGGGCGGCCGGGGGGGGGGGTCACCCCAGGGAACTGAAGCTCCGAGGACACTGTTCTCACCCCCAGAAGGAGGACCACAGGCAGGTTATTAGGGTAGTAGCCCAGCAAGGCCAGGGGCTGAAGCAGGGGTCCGGGGGCTGCTCGTCCTGCAAAGCCTGAACGCTCTCCTTGGCCAGACATGGGAGGCTCTGTGCTGAAGTCTGTGGTCGGGGGAGGAGAGGGAGCACCACCAGCCCTGTGAGTACCTGCTCCCTGCGGACACCTGGGGGCCCGAGACGGTTCTCGTGTGGGAGAACTTCCCAGGGTCCGAACAGCCTCGCCCACACCCCTCAACCTGGGTCTCCATGCGGGAAGCCACCATGGGGCCCAGGGCCACACCTCGAGGGCCCCTCGCCGAAGGTGGGAAGCCCAGGGCGCGTCCCCAGGACCCCAGCAGGTGCACCCGCGTCCCCCGCCTTCCCCGCTCGGAGCCCGACCACCCGGAGCCCCACATGCACACTGCCGCTCGATCAGTTCTGCTGTAATGTATTTTATGAACATGCAGATGGCATGGCTAGGGCCAGGGGGAAGGTTTTACCTTGGGATAAGAAATTAACACTGGCAAATAGCAAATTTACTGCATGTATTTTCATTTTCCTAATACCAGCACCATCTGCTAGCAATTGGGGCGCCACATCGCCGTCTTCCCCCCTTTTTTCTCCCGCTCGCGCTTATTTATTTATTTATTTTTTTCATTTTCCGCAGCCGGGCCCTGCAGACGCCCGCCCGTGCGAGCGGGAGCTTCGGCCTTCCTGCCGGAGTGCCCAGCAGCTACCAGCGGCCCGGGGCCAGGGGCCACCCTGTTTCTGCTTCTCCGGGCTGTGGAAGGGATGTAGGTGCCCCCGGCCCACACTGCACGCCTCGGAGGCGTGACATCTCTTCCCAGGGAGACAGGCCCACATCGAGCAGCCCACGCTCTCAACTGAGGCTGCTCCGTAAAAACCAGCTACGTGAAGACCCCTGGCAACTGTGGGCCTCTCTCTCTCCCTCGTTACTTGCTGCAATTATTTAAAATTAAAAAAGTCAGCCAGCATTGGGGTCCCCAAAGTCACCCCCCCAAAATCACAGGTTGAAGCCCTGATCCCAGGACCTGAGACTGGGACCTCATGTGGAAACAGGGTCATTGCAGATGTCATTTAATTAGTTCAGATGAGGTCACACTGGAGCAGGGTGGGCCCCTAATCCGATAGGGCTGGTGTCATTTTAAAATGTGGACCCAGGGACTGACACACAACGGGGCAGACAATGTGAGGAGACGGCGGCCGTCTACAGGCTGGGGGTGGGGGGCTGCTGGGACAGATCCTGCCTCGCGACCTCAGAAGGACCGGCGCCCCCCGCGCTGCTGAGAGCCACCTTGATTTCGGACTCCAGGACCCCAGAGCCGGGGAGGGTACCCGCGTGCTGCCTCAGCCACGGCAGCCCTGGGACACTCAGAGCACCTCAGCCCTTTCTTGGACACCTGATATGAAACAAGTCACTACCTCGCTAAGCCTCGGACGACGACCATCACTGTCGTGCGTCTAGGTAACGCGTGGGAAGAAGTTTATCGGCATAATAATGTGTCTGCCATTCTGGGTACTGAACATTTAATCCTTGGAAAACCCCAAGGTACATTCTTCTGTGACCCCCATTTTACAGGCCGGGGAACTGAGCCCAGAGAGGTTAAGTACTTCGCCCACGGTCACACAGCTGGTGAGTAGCATAGTCAGGAAACAAGGCAGGCGGGCCAGCTCTGAGTCCACACTCCTCCCCGAGGTACCACGCTGCACCCTCGGGCCACAAGAGGTGAGACTTGGGGGGCGGGGACGCCTGACTCAATGTCTTGCCTGAAATCACTTCCGAAGGACCCTTGCTAGTGTCATCGCCGCCAAGCTCACAAAGGAGGTGACTGAGGCACAGAGAAGGGAGGGGACCCGCCCAAGACCTTGTCTGGGTGCGAGGCTTTGAACACAGGGGAGGGTTCCAGACTCGGGCTGGGACATAGCAGGAAACTCTGCTTCCATTCCAGTCCAAAGGGAGGTACGGCCGGGCAGAAAGACCTTCCCCCCGGAACAACAATGTGCCAAAGCAAGAGGTCAGAGAAACAGCTAGCAAGACTGGAGAAGCCCGCTGTCGTCGGCATCCCCGAGGCCGTGCAGTGGCCACCGAGAGGGGCGGGGGGAGAAAGCAAACCCAGGCAGAGCCTCGGGCCAGAGCGTGGACCATCCAGACAGGCCCTGGGCTCTGCAGCCCGTAAGGCCCAGCAGGGAGAGACCTCTGGGCTCCAGGAGGCCAGAGCCACGCAGGACTCGGCAGGCAAAGCTGCGGAGCTGGGGCCTGGAGGCCAATCACATTCTCTGGCCCCCTCCTCCCGGCCCACCCCCGAGACCACACCAGGTGGACACCGACAGCTGTTCCCCTCTCCCTGCAAACTGCTCACAGTTCATCATGCCTTTTGAGGAGCTTTTCTTTCCCCCCGTTTAAAAACTGCCCCGGCAGCTCCTTCCCATCAGCAAAAGGGAGGAGGAGGGCTTCCAGCCCCACACCTCGGGATCTGGCCCCGGAGCAGCTCCCCCGGTCCATCCCAGGTGGGCCCGTCACCGGTCCGGGTCCAGACCGTGCGGACCCCACTGCTTATTCCGTCGGGGTTTGGGAGGGCTGCTGGATGGGCAGCGGGGGTGGGGCCGGCCTCGGGCAACCTCGGCTTTGGCACCCGCGCTCCGCTTGAACGGAACCGGCCCCCGTGAGCCCCTGCTCGGCCCCCGCCGCCCCCGCCAACTTTTCCGGCCAGAGGGAAGCAGCGCACGAGATTGGAGGATAAAAATCCGATTTGAAAGAATTTTATCGCTCAGCCCAATGATGGCTTTAAATATTAAAAAGGCATAAAACGGAGGGGGAATGGAAAAGCAGTACCGAGCACCAGCCTCAGACGGCTTTTGCCAAACACACTGCCATCTGAGTAAGGAGGGCGGGGGGAGAGGAGGGCTGCGGGGGGGCGGGGGGAGGTTGCGGGGGTCCCTCTGCCCCCCCCCCGACCTGCTGTTCTGCAGACGGTTTCATCAGCATCCCGGATCCCCCGAACCTTACCCGGAGACAGGTAATACATTCATTATTGATGGATCAGTACCCGGAGAGTGTAAATTACTGCAACAAACACGGCATAATTAGGGCATTAGAGGGAGCGTGGGGGGAGGCAGGGTAAAGCCACGCTTGGCTGTGGCTCCCATCTTTGCAGGTGTTCATCTCGGTGGCAGCCAGCGTCCCGGCCTGCTTACCATATGCACATCCCGGCTAGCCAGTTTTCAGCTGGGAGGTCCGCTGGGAACTCCCTCCTGCCCAAAGAGAGCCCCCCCTCCCGGCCGCCGAACCAGCCAGGCATCGTGGGGAGCGAACCGAGGGGGCGAGCGCAGGTCTCCAAGCACGTGCACGCGTGAGCACACGCGCGCGCACACACACACACACATACACACACACACACGCAGGCACGCACACAAAGACCCAAGGCCAGCCTTCGGGGCCGTGCAGCTGGTGAGCCTGTGTCCCGGTCCCCCTGCGTGCCCTCAGGATTTCATGACAAGAATGAAACTGATCAGGCAGCCTCCAGTTCCATAATTAGGGCCAATTGAAGGAGACAAAGAAATCTATGGAGATCACAGTGGGAAGTGGTACTGATGAACGCTGGCTTTGAGAGAGCATTTTGTACTCACTGGACCATCACTGTCTTTACATAAAAGCTGCCTGCCTCCTTTCTCTCACTCCCTCCCCTGGGGCAGGGGCGGCCGGGGAGGCAGGCTCCAGACAGCCCCCTCCACCAATTGCCTTTTCTGGGTCAGGCCTCATTTTGGGTGTGTGTGTGTGTGTGTGTGTGTGTGTGTGTGTGTGGGCAGTGGGAGAAGACAAAAGACAGGCTTGGAGAGCCCGCTGTCTCCTAGATGCGTCTGAATCACAGGGAACTTGGAAGGTGACGAACTTGCCAGCTCCCTGGGGCAGGACCGTGGGTGCGCACACATGTGTGACTGCGCGTGTGGGTCATGTGTGTGGTGGGGGGGGACCCCGGGCAACCAAGAGCCTTGGCATCAGAGGGGTCCACGGGCCATTTCTCCACCTCACTTCACCTCCTCAAAAGTTAGGACAACCAAACCAGTCCTGGGCCTGGGACTGGAAGCCATCGACTCTGGGGAACCCCGGAGGCAGGCAAAGAGAGGCGAGACTCGGGGGGCAAAGGGGCCGCCGGCAGAACTGTAGAACGTGGGGCTCATGGGGTCACTCGGGGTCCTGCCACCTGTCCCCCCACCCCCCCAGCAGCAGAGGGGCACATGAGGGTGGCGGAAGCCTGAGTTGGCCTCGCTCGCTTCCAGCTTCTAGAATCCCGCCCGGAGACTCCCCCAGGACACACCCCCGCCGCCCCCCTCCCACGGCAGGTGGCTGATGGGTGTCGGGGGCACGCCCCGCGGGGAGGAATGAGGGGCGCCAGGAAGCGTCCCAGCGGGCATCCCCGCGGCTGTGCCAACCTGCTCACGCGCGCCTGTGTGGCTTCCCTGCTCGTGCCCCCAGTAATCCTCCGACTTTACAGCAAATTATTAAAACTCACTTATATTTAATCTGTCTTCTGGAATTAATTGAATTTTTACGCTCAGCAAATGCCAGTTTGTGCTGCTTCCCGATCGCTGGCTCGGAACAGCTAAATGACAAGGCTGCCGACCAACCGCGGGCTCCGCAGACGGGCAATGGGGGTAAAAAGGCATTAAGAGGCGAGGGGGTGCACAGGATGGCCCGGCCCCACCCCCGACGCCCTCAACCGTGGAGAAAAGCAGCTCCGTTTATCAATCCCGGGAGGCCCCGACTCAGGGTGCCCCAGGCAGAGTACCCGACGGAAGGCTGGAGGTAGGGGACACTGTGCTCCAGAGGGCCCCCCAGGGGCAGGAGCAAGCCAGGAGGGACCCCCTCCCCTTGCCAAGGGGATCCTCTTGTTGATTTGGGGCCAAGGAAGCTCTGTCCTCTCCCAAGCACCTGGGCTCTGGCCGGCTCCCAGAACGGCCCCGAGAATAGTCTCCTTTCCCACGCTTGGCATCGCCGGCGCACGGGGGGCTTCCCGAGCCCCCTGAACCCCGGCCAACGACTGCCGCCGACTCCCACCCGGGACGCGCTGAGGATCCGAGGTCATGTGGCATCTTGGCACACTCCCTTCTTGCCGGGACACATTAATCCGGGGGCGCTGACACCTCCCGGGGGAGGAGGGCAATGTTTGCAGAGCCCTGTTTGGGGTGCTAAGTGCATCCTTTTACATCTGCCAGGTTTAGAGTTTTAAGTGAGATGACACCAGGGTTCGCGCAGAAGCGGCTGTGTGTGCTCGAGTGTGTCCCCTGCCCCTCCCCCCTGCGTCTGTGCCAACAGCCCGCTCCCGGCGGGCCGGGTGCCGAGTCTCCGAGAAGCCCGCCCTGCTCTGGGGGTTCGGACCCCCCCTCAACACCTGCACTGCTGGTACCTGCTTCCTGAATCTGATGGGCCATCCAGGTGGGGTGAGGGAGCTCTGAGAAGCGCAGACGCCCCCGGGCTCCAGCCCAGGTCCCCTGAACCAGAAGGGCTGGCTGGGGCCGGGAAGCTACAAAACGGGGCACGCTGAACCAAGGCCAGAGGTCAGCCCGGTGCACCGAGGGGAGCGTGCAAAGTTCCGGGCAGCTGCCAGCGGTGCCATGGAGACTCCCATTCAGTCCCCAGGACCAGAGACAGGAGGTAGAGCAAGGCTCAGTCCCCACTGGCCAGCCGAGTTGCCGGACCAAGCCTGTCCCTGTCCCCTACAGTCACACAGGCCTCTGCGGAATCAGGGAGCAAGACCCCGGAGGACCGGGTTCCCCAGGGGCCTGCCTTGGGGCCCTACCCCTCGACCGTGGTGCAGAAGCAGGGCAGGTCCGTCGACTCTAAGTTCCCCAGCGCCCCCAAATCCTAAGCCCCGAGCACGTCCCCAGGGTTCATTGCTCCCAGGACGAAAGCTCCGCACGGCACTGACCTCGGTGGGCCTTGTCCAGGGACACACTGAGCATTCCGGACCCTGCAACCTGCTCCCCGCGGCCTGGCCTCAAAGTCTGTCTCCCTGCCGCCGCCCCCCCCCCCAAACTGTCACTTGCCTCATTCCTAGCATGGAGGGGAGAGGGAAGGCGGCTTCTTCGTCCCTGCCAGAGGCCCCCCTGGGGGGAGCCCTGGGGGAGCCCAGGGAGCCCCTCTCTTAGATGCTTCACCAAACCCTTATTAAAACCGGTCACCAGGTCAGGCCCAGGGCCCGGCCCCGCACGAGGGCAAGCTGGCCAAGCTGGCCAAGCTACCAGGTTCCCACAGTGCCTGGCAGGCCGGGGACCCCACACCCGGGATTGGATCATGGATGGCCCTGGTGACCATCATTGTCTCCGCTTGGACCACAGAGCAAAACAGACCGAGTGGCTCCAACAACAGGTGCTTTACTCCCCTGTTTACAGGTCCGAAAGCCAGGGTCCAAGGTCAAGGCACTGCCAGGGTGAGTATGGGGTGAGAGCTTCCTTGATGGGGTGCACGTGACCAGCTGCTCCCTACATCCTCACGTGACGGTCTCTTCTCACAAGCACCCCAATCCTACCAGAATAGGGACCCCCCCATGGCCTCATTGAACCTTAATTACGTCCCTAGAGGTCATTTGTCAGAATACAGCCACACAGGGCACCCTAGGGCTTCAACTTAGGGATTCAGGGGGCATGGTGCAAGCATTCCATCCATAACAGTGACCCCCCCCCCCCCGATGTGTGTCAGCCACCCCCACAGAGGAGAGACACCAGCCCTGCCCTCCCGTCCTGGGGTTCAGCCTCTGCTCAGCTCTCGAGCTGGCCCAGGCCTGTGGCTTCTCCCGGAAGGGCCCTTCCACACACACTCTTCCACCACTCACCCTCTCTCTGAGCCCATCGCTCTTTCCCTACCACCACCGACCTTCCCGCTGCGGGATGAGAATACCCATCCACGCCAGAGCCACCTCTTGATCTTGTTTGCTTTCCCCCACGGTCTGCCGGAGCTCTATGAATATCAACAGAGCAGACATTTAGAGCCGCAGACCCAGGAGCTTAGCCAAGTTCCAGCCACAGGCCCTTTGCACATGACATTCCCTTCGTTTGGTGTCTCTTCCCCTAGAAATCTCCCAGGCTGGCTCCCATCAAGGCTATTACTCAAAGAGGCTCACGCTGGCCTGTCCACCTCAAACCCCCACCTCACCCTCTGCACCACCAACCCCTTTCCCCTGCAACAGTCTGACTCACACCTCATTTACCCTGTCCATTGTCTACCACCCCAACGTCTACACCTGATCCGGGAGTTCAGGAATTTCTGTCTGCTTAGTTCAGTCCGGGAACCCCAGTGCCTAACAGAGTAAATTATCCAAAGATGCTGGCTGAATGGAATAAGCATCACATCTATGAATTCCAAACTGAGCCTGGATGATCTTTTGGGGCTGGTTCTGACCTAAGACTTCATAGGTACTGACCTTCTTCCTAGCCCAGACCACAGAGAGCTCTGCCACAGGACCCGCGGGCAAGGCGCTGAGATGGGGCTCCTTGGGGGCGGGGGGTGCTGCACCCAGACGAGGGACAGGTAGGGACCCCACCAGAAACAAACCCTAAGTGGGGGCTCCCCCAACTCTCGGGTCGAGGGAAATCCCCCAAGCCCCAGCCCCGAGTCCCTCAGGAGTGACGCAGCCCATCCTGCTGCCCCCCCACCCCCCATCTCCAGAACGTGTCACTTTGACCCCTGGCCACCCTGCCCGCAGCGGGCTCAGGCCCCCAGCTGACACAGGCTGCCTGGCAACGGGGCCATTACGACATAATTACTCGGTGGAAATTTACAATACAAAGCGCCCTCCCCAACAAGTTGGCTATAGAAGGATTCCGCGGACACAAAGCCCGGCTGTGTGTGTGACTGACCCCCCACCCCCAGCTGGCCCCAGCCAGAATTTCAAAAGAAGTGGGTGAGTTGGATGGTGCAGAAACCCCCGGTGAACCCCAAGGCAGAAGCCCTGCCCAGGGGAGGGCCCCTCTCGGTCCCATCACCCCCCGCCCTGAAGCCCACTCTGGTTCTCGCCTACCCCCCAGCTCAAGAGCTGGCATCACTGGGGTCCCCTCTGCTGAGGCTGCCTAAGGACGGAGAACCACAGATCCTGAGCCACAGACGGCTGTGACCTGCACTGAGACATAGCTTCCAACTACCAGGCATTCGTGAGCGTCTCCCGCATGCCAGGCACTCCACTAACAGGATACGACTGTGAACAAGGCAAACCAGCTCCCCCCCACCCCCTTCTGGCAGAGCCGACAGTCCAGCTGGGGCAATAAACAGTAAAAGACACAGGAAATGCATGTCAGGTGCAAGAAGAGCATTGGCAGGGCAGCAAGCAGCAGCGTGTGCAAAGGCCCTGGGGTGGGACCATGTGTGGTAAGGGAGCACCAGGCACAGCACAGAGGTGCTGCTAAGATCACTGGCTTTTATTCTCAGGGGGTTTCCGAGCAGGGGAGCCACCTGAAGGGACCACTCAACCCGCTGCGTAGGGAAGGGCAGGCCCGGGTTCCAGTCGCCCTCTAGGCTCCTGTCCTCCTCGGCAGCATAAAAGCAGTTAACAGCTACCCTATTCTTGCTGCAAAAGAACAAGAGAGAATATAAGCAGAGGGCCAGGCACACAAGCTGGGCGGTGGAAGGAAGTTCTCCAAGTCCTCAGCTGCCCCATCTGTAAAATGGGTATAGCCCTGGCCCAGGGGCCCAGGGGCCCGAAGGCCGAGGGATCTGTGCTCTTGTCAACTGGGAGCCCACGTGCCTCAGGCTATGGCCACCCCCAGCCCAGGCCACTGAGCCAGCCCTGAGTGAGGCCCCTACCCCACTGGTCTACACTCGGGCCCAGCAACGATGCTATCGCTATCCATGTTATTAGGGGCATTAAGGTGGAAACACCTCTGGCCGTAAAACCCAGGGCCAGCCGTCTGGCACCGCTGTCCCAGGAGCCCACGCACAGCATCTGGGGCTGCTCTGGCAGGTGGGGGGAGGCTGCTGCCAATCACCAAAGCCCCAGAGGCCAGCAGGAGGGCATGGGAGGAGCCGGCACGGATCTGAAGGACCTCAGG
This sequence comes from Procyon lotor, assembly GCA_028646535.1. NCBI lineage: Eukaryota > Metazoa > Chordata > Mammalia > Carnivora > Procyonidae > Procyon > Procyon lotor. The sequence goes on from CM053620.1 coordinate 2,113,430, forward strand.
GCCCTCTGCAGAAGGAGGCCAGCAGCCTTGAAGCACCAGGTGGCTGGCAGCCACGAGGCTCAGAGAGGGACGGGACCTGCTTAGAGCCACACAGCACCAGCCGAGGCTCTGCCGTCCGTCCTCTGTTGTGGTGGCCAAGCCCAGCCTCTCCTGGGTCTGGGCACCTGCTCTGCAGAAGGGAACCAAGCTGAGGGGGGCGAACTCCCACCTTCCTGTCCTTAGGAGCCAGCCCCCAGGGCGTCTGACCACCTTGGAAAACCCAGCTGAGAACTAGAGACCCGGGGCGCTGTGGGGCGGGCCAGGGACAACCTCGATTCTGGGCCTCTATCTCTCCTGCCGCGGGGGCACCTTGACTTGTCCCAGAAAGTCTTGGAAAAGGGGAAGGAATCCTCAGGCACAAGAGACAGTTCGTGCCTGCCACCGGAACTCTTTGGAGCCGCTGATCTGACCTACCCAGTCACCCCAGACCTCCATGCCACTGTCACACCCCCACGCATGGCTAGGGGGGTGCCTGGAACCTGACTGCAGCCTCAGGACCCAGCTCCCAGGCAGTCTCTCCCTAGACCTCGTAGGAAGGAAACACACTTAAAAACTCTACATTGGGCATCAACACTGTCACCCTGCCCGGAACACAGCCCTGCTCTCCGGAGGGCTGAGTTTCCAGGAAGATTGAGCTCTAGGAGCGTGGGCCGAAGAGTCTCCCAGAGGCTGCTCTCGGGGGTCCACTCTGGGATGCCGCACAGCCCCCGAACCTGGGAAGAAGTGGGGGGCTCACGGACAGAGGGGCAGAGCCTGGCTCCTGCCGGCTTTTCAGGGGTAACCCCGGAAACCTCTACGCTCATTCCAAATCTTGTTTGGAAAGATAAACTCTTTCCTCCCAGATTCTGCAAAACCCATCTATTTCCAACGTCCAATGACAACTGAGGCCACGTCCCTTGACGTGCACCCTTCTCTTTGGAGCCCACACAACTCCAAAGCATTTGGTAATATTGTGTATTAAGGATGCACCATAAAAATAAATTGCATTGTAAAAGGGGCCTCTTAACAGACAACCTTGGCTCTAGGGTTAAATGCCTAATTTCACACTATTATCCACAGTGGGATCAGATAAATCAGAGGGTGCCTCGGATTCCCAGGCCTGCTCCTGCGAGAACTCTGGCCTGGCGCGGAGCGGGTTAAACAGGGCCCGGGGGTAAGAAATCTCTTCCAGGTAACGTTCCCCAGTCTTGCTTTAATACCAGAAGATTCCTCGGGACCAAATGCTCCCGAAGACAGCTGTCAGACACATTAAAAAACAGGAAGAAAACACACACACACACACACACAAAAATGAGACAGCGTACCAAATGCCAAAATATCATGAAAATTCAAGCAGCTAAAACAAATATAACCATAAAAAGACTGGAATCCTAGAAAAGCGATCTCTGCAATTAAGCAGTTTTCTGCTATATAGTGATAATCACCTAATTATACTATTAATGACAGTTCAACCTGCTTTGAAATAAAAGGACATTCTTTCATAGCAGGATGCCAGCTGTTAGTTACAGATGTCAGACATCTTTAAAGCATTATTATTAAAGGGGGGGGAAACCCTATAAAACGAACACATCCATATTTTGCCCCCCTCCCCGCACGTGGGAAAAAAAAAAAAAAATCACCATTAGCCACGCTGCGCCCAAGTGAAAAAAGTGAAAACAGAATGCCACAGCCAGAGCGGGGAGTCGGAGGTGGGGAGATAGGGGGCAGGTCACCCCAAAGTCTCCGGGGCTCGTGCTCCTGCGCTTGGACGGGGCGGGGAGAATCCAGTTTTGCAGTGGGCCCAACCACGCCAAAAGAAAATGCAAGGAGGGTCCAGTATATATTTTAAGGCATTTTTAATTCCTCCCAGTGAAATAATCTACGGAACCAGGATGTTTATGCCAGATAATAGAGGTCCCGGCGATCCTGCCAGAGGGCCAAACCGGGAGGAAGTGCGCACAGGTCCCCCGAGGTGGCAGCAGCCCGCCCGCCCGTGGACCCCGCAGACGTCTCCTGGGCTGTACTCCCTGCCAGGGTTTCCTCCAACTGTGTGTGCCTTTGACATTCGGGAGCGCCAAGGTGTAATAAATATCCAACTTTGTCTTCTGACAATAGGCAGCCACATTTAATTAACTGGAGCGTGTAAAAAAAAAAAAAAAGAAAGAAAAGAAAAACCGGGAGGAGGGGGAGGGGGCGCAGCGAGTGGCAGCCGCAGAGCGAGGGGATTAACCTTTTCGGCAAGCCGCTGGCCGGGCAGGGAGGGCGCTGGCCTTGTCGGGAGGGCGCAGAGGCAAGCCTGATAAAGTGAGGCGCCAGGGATTACATTCCTCCCTCCCAGGGACAGTAGGCCCCAATAACCCCGGAGGATTTCCCCCAAAGGGCCCCTACCTCCTCCCCCCCTCCGGTCTCGGAGGCGGCGGAGCAGGCTGCAGAGGGGTGAAGAGGCCCGGCTCTAGAAAGCACCAGGGAAACCCACCCAAATCTCGGCAGCGCTGGAAGGAAGAAGGCAGCCCGGCTCTGTGCTTTCTGGAAAGAACATCTGCCACATTGCCGAAACGGCTCCCCCGCAGGCTCCTGGCCGGGGAGCCGGGGAGCCCTTCAGAGGCGGGGTGGAGGTGCCCGGAAGGCACGCTTCTGTGAGGTCACTCCGGTGGCCTCCTGACCCCGGGGTCTTGTCGGGCAGGGGAAGGGGCACTTCGTGGAGTCCGGCTCCCGCTGACCCTCAGGGGCTAAGCCTCGGGTCTTAATGGGATAGAAAAGGCCATGTCAGAGGGCAGCAGAGGATTTCAGAGCGGCTGAAAGGCGCCTTCCCAGCTCAGCTTGGACTTGCTGTGTGACCCCAGGCTGGTCATGCTCCCTCTCTGGGCGGCAGCTGCCTCACGAACGCGGGGATTTTCCCAGGCCAGATTCTCACTGCAGAGCTAAGGAAAAGCATCCTGGAGGGCCATTTATCCAGTTTACAACTCCCACGGCTGGCCCTCAATAGCTTCCTTTCTGTCCCACAAGAGCACCAGGGCCAAGCCAGCTCTGCACCAGCTGGATGCCCTCCAAGAAAAACTCAGGCTCCGGGGGCTGCCTGTCAGCAACAGACGGGAGGCCGAGGGGCCCCTCCCCCCAGGCAGGGGGGACCAGGCCTCTCCCAAATCCGGCCTCCAGAAGCCCAGCGTGGGCTGTCCCGCCTCGGCTCCAGCCAAGGAAGCGGTGCCTGCTCAAATTCTCCAGAAAATCCCCAGAGGAGGGTGGCAGAGGTCACGCACATGTCCCAGCATTTTATCCCTTTTTCTTCAGAACTGGGCTTTGGAGAAACGTCTCCCAAATTCCCAGTGAGTTTCCCAGAAACCCCTGACAGCCGCTCACGTGCCGTGGGTAGTTCTGAGCGAGGGGGGCCTCCCCCACTCGGCCCTCACCGCTGGGGCGAGGGGACAGCAGCAAAAGCCACCACTCAGCGCCTGAGGGTCTCCGAGGAACGCGTGTCACTGACCCAGGAAAGCAGCACGTCCCAGGGAAAGTCCAGGGGCACCTCCACGCCCCAGGAGACGGGAAAGCCCGCGGCCGCACAAACCCACGTCTAGGGACGTTCACGGCACCGTCGCCCAAACAGCCAGGAAATGGGAAGGGCCCAGACATCGGTCCTCGGAGGAGCGGACACAGCAGACGGGGTCTGCCCGCACGGCGGGGGTCATCGGCCCACATGACACTGCCCATGAACCTTAGGACACGACGCTCGTGGAAGAAGCCGGTCACAGAACACCACGTGATGTGGGACTCCACTTGGACGGAGACGGACAGCCGATGAGCAGCTTCCTGGGATGCGGAGGGCGGGGTGAACTACTAATGGGGACAGGGGTTTCCGGGGGGTGAAAAGTGTTCTGGGCCCAAACCGGGGTGGCAGCTGCCCAACCT
>CM053620.1:2117850-2139660 GCA_028646535.1 Procyon lotor
GGGTGGCAGCTGCCCAACCTTGGGAAGGGGTTACAAACCATGGAATTGTGCGCTTCATAACAGAGGCTGGAAAACAGGGGTCGTTACCACTTCCGGAAATGGAATGTTGAGGTTCAAAACATTTCCTAGCTGTGTGACTTTGGGCAAGTCACTTAACCTCTCTGTGCCTCAAGTTCCTTCCGCCTCTGCGAATGGGGCCAGTGACAACTGGGGGAGAGTTGGATGGATCGGTCCAGCGGAGGCCCCTCGAATTCCTTGCCCACGGTTTCATTGACCCCTGCAAATAGGTCCCGCTGTGCCCCAGAACCCCACCAGTCCAAGTTCACCCGACACCCATGTGGGATGCCCTGATGTAGCAGATGGAGGCCGCCCACCGCTTCTAGGAAGCCCCCTGGCTGATTCAAGACCTCCCTTCCCCGGGACCCTCTCCAGCACCTGGACAAGGCTGCTGAGATCTGGCAGCTGCGGCGGCCCCGAGGGTTGGTTGGGAGGGCCCCCAAGAACACTGAGGGAGGACAGCCAGGATCCACATTTTGCGCTCCCCGCGTGACATTTCACCTGCTCTGGGAAGTAAAGACACAGCACCCTGTCCCCATGGACGTGCCTGTGATGGAGCGAGGAGGAAGCGAACACGCGTGTGCGTGAGAGAGAACCGGCCCGGAGACCTAGAGACCCCTCCGCGACCGTGCATGAGCACACAGATACGCAGACACACGTACACCCCAACCCCCAAATCTCCTGACTTGTTCTCCAAGGCTCCCCCCGGCCTGCAGGTCCAGCACCACCTGACAATGGAAACTACCCCTTTCATCATCAAACGGTCACTTGGTGGTTTCTGTCCCCACCCCCATCCAAGTCCCCCATGTCGTGTCCCTCACTCCTACCTCCACGGCCCTTGTCACCTACGTGTCACATGGCCAGCCTGACGTCCGTCGTGGCCCTGGCCCCCGCCTCCCTCACGTGGGCTCTGGTTACCTCGGAACAGTCCCCAGGCTTCTGTCCCTCCAGTGTTTAATGTCACAGGTAGGTCACCTCCCTGCCCCCGGAGTTCCCTACAGCCCCCAAATACAGCAAAGGCGCCCCCGCTCAGGGGCCTCCTGCCGCCCCTGCAGGCGTCCCCCCAGGTCATGAGCCCAGTGTCGTCCACAGGAACTTCCTGTGATGACAGAGCTGTCCTCTTCCTGCGCCCTCCCACAGGGTGGCCACCAGCCCCACACAGCCATCAGCCCTCGAGCACTTGAAATGGGGCTGCTCTGACAGTTTTGATTTTGTTTCATTTTAATGAATTTACGTTTCAATGGTCACATGTGGCTAGGTCAAAGCGTGGCCCAGGGACCAGCCACGTGGGCGCCACCTGGGCCTGGGGACAAGCCACCCTGCAACACTCCCTGCTTCCTCAAAATCTGCTTTCGACACCACCTCCTGCAGGAAGCCCTCCCAGATTGCTCCAGCCCAATGGGAACTTTCTGTCCCCTGAGCCCCTGCAGCCGTTCGCATCCCTCCAAGCGCAGAAGCTTGCAGCCCAGTTCCAGCCAAGTCCACCCCCCTCGGGTGGCCAGGAGGGCCTTGCAGGCATGACCTGTGACTCACTTTCGATCCTGCCCTCCGCCCCTCTCGGGCCTGGCACCCAGCAGGTGCTTGGGAACTGCCCCAGCAGCTGCAGCTGCAAGAAGCCGGCAGCTCTTTCCAAACCAGGGCAAGGAGAACAAAGTTGGTTGCGGGCTATTTGCTTTATTGCTCCTTCCACTCAGCTCGCCCCACCGGTCTGACCCGCTGACTGCCTCTCGGAGCAGAGCACCTGGGAGGGGACAGAGCCCTGAGTCAAAGGCATCAAAACCAGGATGAAAAGCAGGCAGGTGGAGTTATTGGTTTCAATAAGCCAAATAAAACCTCACACGCTTTTCATGAACCTCTCTGCAGGCTGCAATCGAGTGCCTCGGCTTTGTCACCCAGCAGGTGTCAGTCCTCGCCGCGCCGCCAGTAGCCCACCTGCAGACCCGGAGCCCCCCCCCCCCCCAAGAAGCACTGCCAGAGGCAGGGAAAGGCCAAGGTCTTCACTCCCCCCGCGGCCCCCCCTCCTGTTCCCTCTTACAACCACACACTTGGCAACCTCCCACACGCTCTGGGCTCCGAGCATCTCCCCTGATGCCAGGGCCGCGGAGGCTCCCACTGACCCAGGGCCAAAGCTGCCTACAGCTCCCCTGTCCTGGCAGAAGCCACCAGAACCAGCCTGGAGCCTGGGGTTCAGCCGGGCCACATTTAACCCCATCCCGCTGCTCAGCCTGTACCCCCCACCCCCCCGCCCCCGAGCCATCGCTCTGAAAACTTACTGCAAGAGCGTCTGGCTCAGCCTGGGAACCCGGGGCCGCGCTTCACGTCTTGGCTCTAACCCCGGAAGCTGCCAGAAACCTCACTTTTCCGTGTCCTCTTCTGCCAGGCAGAGGATCGAAACCCCCACCCTCACCGCTCCCCCCCAGAGCTCAGCAGGAAGTGGCCTCAGTCCCACGCAGAGGCGTTCCCCGGGGGCGACCACACAGATGGGCCAGTCCAGGCTGGGGGCAGGTGCAAGGGCCCCAGGGAGGGCCACCAAAACCCACACAAGGCCTTCCGCAGCGGCACGCCACACCGGTTCCCAAGAAGCCGGGAAAACACACGTTAACACGAGACCCCAATCGCAGGCAGGTGTCCTCCGTGCCCCTGCACCCAGCGGGGGAGGCTGGGAGCACCGAGCCCCGGAGCTCCAATCCCAGCCGGAAACGCGACGATGGTGCCGGCCACACTCACGGCAATCCCGGCAGCCGGGGAACACCACGGAGAGCCCACGACATGCCGCCGGCCACGAGAGGCACTTGAAATGCACAGACCCTCTCGATTCTCACGGCCAGCTCGGGAAGGGTTCTCCCGCACATCTGCCCGTGCAAACTGCGCACAGAGCCCCTGAGCCCCCCGCCCCGGGGCCTCGTAAGGAGCAAATGGCTCCACCAGCCCTCGAGGCTGCCTTATGAGTAAGGTGCTACCTCGGGAGGCCACTCCTGCTTGCGACGATCTGGGAGTTCCGAATAAGGAGCCCGTCCTCAGGGGTGAGCCCAGACAGCAGGGGTGCACCGGCGAGGCCTCCGCGCTGGGAAGCCGGGCCGCCGAGGACCAGCAGACCCTGGTGGAACCGTCCCGGAGAGGTCAACGTACCATGAGGTTCAAATACGGATGGGGGAGGGCCTCTTCCCTGCCACTCGAGCTTGGAGGCGTCCTCAGCAGCACGAACCACATGTCTACTCCAGGACCGAAGGGTGCCCATCTGAGGGGACTGTCATTTTCAGGGGCTCTGCAGCCCCGAGCCCTGGGAGACCCTAAGAGGCGAGCCGAGGCAGGAGACTGGGGGCTCCTGGTTCCTGTCGTACAGGCTCCTCACCCTCATCAGTGCCTACACGGTGCCAAGGGGCCGTTGTGAAACTCGGGGTGGGGGGTGTCAGGAACCCTCAGACTCAAGCTCCCCTCTGTTGAGCTGGTCCCGGCCCTGGTCTCGCTGCAACTGTGCGGATGGGCTGCAAGTTATCAAACCCGCAGTCGGGCCGAGAAACCGAGGGAGAGGAGCACAGGGTCTCCCGAGGGCCTCCTCCCCACAGAACCTGCCCCGTATCTGGGTCAGGAGTAGGGCTGGCTGCCCTCGCCACGATCAACCCCGGCGATCAACCCTGGCGTGCTAAAGTCAAGGATGAATATTCATGAGCCTATCCGGTTCTACACTTTCATTTCTGGCCCAAATTAATAATTTACTACCGCGTTTCATAAAAACCAGGCAGAGCTCATTAGTACCTCCCCACAAGGCCGCGCAGTCGTCCCAGGGACCCCGGCGAGGGGCTGGTCTTTCCTCCGGGACAGGGAATGACCCCTCCACCCCCCACCCTGTCTTGGGAGACAGACCTTCTCTGTGCAGGGCTGCTGAACCTGCAGTGGGGGGTGCCCTCTGCAGGGGAGGGGGGTGCGGGGGGTGTCGGTGCGCCAAGCAGCTTCAGGGTGCTTTAGCAGCTGACTCTGGAAAAGAGGGAACTCTTCCCTGGTAAAGTCAAAGCCATCACCTGCCTAGAAGTGGGGACCACAGGTGGGTGGAGTGTGTGGAACACGGTTTCCCGAGGAGGCAGCGTCCGCACACCCCCAGCACCTTGCCCTCGCCCCCTCCAAATGAACCAGGGATGCCCGTCCCTCCTAAGGGACACGGCAGGACCCTGGGGCCTGGAGCCCAAAAGGCCGGGCAATTCCCCCTCGGGAGCCGGGACGTGAGCCCCCGGAGCCCCGAGCCGCCACGTACAGCGCAGAGCTTTCCCGAAGCCGCTGGGTTGTGAGGGAGCCCAAGCCACACTTAGGGGCCGTGTGGAGGCGCTCAGAGGGGCAGCCCCCTCCCTCGGGGGGCCCCCAGCCGGCAGCCAGCACCAAGCAGCCAGACACGAGGGAGATGGGCCAGGGCTCCTTGCTGAGGCCCCAGGAGCCACGGGCCAGTGTATCCCACCATGTCCCTTCTGAGAACTGAGCTACGCCACCCGCGAGCACAGTAAAACGAGGTCGTTTCAGAACCACACCTGGGCTCAGCAAGACTTCCTCCAGCCCAGGGCATCCTGGCGCCCTGCAGACCCGCCCCCCGTGCCCCCTGCCGCTCCCCCAGCTGCTGGGCTGGCCTGTCCACCCAGGGCCTGGCGGCCGGGGCTTCGCTCTGGAGTAGAGACAGGGCCAAAACCTGTCTGGGAGCGAAACTTCCCAAAAGGGAAATGGGGGTGGGAGGGGAGAGGAAGGGGGAGTGACCCCTTTGTCCCTGGGCCCCGCCGATCTAAGATGAAGGCTGCTGATAGTTCTGAAGTGCATTCCCAGAAGGGGGGGGGCTGTGAGCCACCCCCCCACGCAGCTGCCGCCCAGCCTTGCCTGCCCCACACTTACTCCAACTGCTCCCCAGCAAGCAGCCCGCCCGCTGGGCCCCTCCAGTGAGCTCAATTAAGACCCAGGCATTGTCTCCAACCCTCTTCCTTTATGTTCCCTGCCGGCCCCCCTTCCTCCTGTCAGATAATCACGGGAAACCAGCAAACGGTTGACACAGTTACCAAGACAACAGAAGTTAGGACTGGCAAGGAGGTCTGAAAGCTAATCCTAAATGAATTATAGGGCAAGAGTGACAAGGAGGTGGGGACCAGGGTCGGCCAGCTTCAAAGAGAGCCCGGCCCGTGAGACAAGGTGCTGTCGGACTCGGGGTCTTGGCCGCGGGCTCCGCCATTCGCTCGAGGGTGACACCGGGGTCCTTCAGGGCGGGGAGGTCGAAGAACGAATTCATTAACGTGAAATTCTCCACTCAAGGTAGGACGGCACCGACATCCTTCATCCGAGAAGACGCGGGGTCTGGGGTGCACCCAGTTCAGCTTTTCTGACGAATGGGGGGCAGTGGGAAAAGGGTGGGGATGATCTAATCAAGGCGATTCTGTTTCCTCTTTACTTATTCAGAACTTGCCGTCTTGTGACCAGGGCTCTGAGCGCGTCCCGGCTGGCTGACAGCCATTTCGGGAGTCTGAGCACCGGGGCCCGAACTCCCCGCCGGCCAGCGGCACCTGGGGCCCTGTCACGCATGCCTCAGCCAGGCCTCTCGGGAAGGGCCCCCTTCTCTGACACCAGCCAGAGTCCGAGACACAGGCAGCACGAGGCCGCAGATGACCTCCTCGAACGCTCACACTGACCCCACTGTGCCATTTAAGTAAGCGAAGCAACCGGCGCCCAGAGAAGGTGAGAAACCTACCCAGAGCCACACAGCCACATGGGAGCGAGGGCAGAACGGAACCCAGGGCTCTTGGCCTAGCATCCTTATCTTAACCAGTGCTCCTGCACCAGGAAAGTCATCCGGCCCTGAGCGGGCACAGCCCCGCCAGGCAGAGCCTGCCAACAGCCTCTGTCAGCTCTCTGTCCTCCGTCACCCACCCCCTGCGGGAGGCGACCCTGAAAGACAGGATACCCCTCCCTCTGGACTCCTCCACACCCTCTCTCCCCAGCCTTCCCTGCCTCCACTCCCCCAGGACGCCCTTCCAAGGAAATTACCACCCCATTCTCAAACTTCCGGGGGGACTCGCTCCGGCACCCAGCTCGGTTTCCATAATCAGGACGAGTGTCAGGCCCGTGCTCACACCTGAGCGAGCACGAGAATCCCCTGGAGGGTTCGTGAGCACACAGGCTGCCAAACCCCACCAGCGTTTCTGCCCCAGGGGGCCTCAGGGACGGAGGGGAGGGGTGTCCCGGAGAACCTGTACCTCTGATAGCTCCCAGGTGGGGCCAGAGCTGCCGACCCGGGAACCCCACTTTGAGAACCGCCAAGGTCTTAGCCCACCTCCACCTCCACGCTCTGTACTGTGACCTCCACCTGCAGACCGTATAGAGGGCCCCAGCCTGCCCACCCCCCGCAGGACCCTAGCACCGTAAGGAAAGTCTCTGCCGACTGCCTCCACAAGGAGGCTGCTGGAGCTATCTTCCCAAAACAGATGGGCCCAAGGCGTGCCGCCATCCAATCTGTCTCCACCTCCAGACTCTCCCCCACCTCTCGGCGCCTCCACACTGCCAACACAGTCTAGCCTGCCACCTGTCTCTCGCCTGGGGCCATGGCAGTCCCTCCACGCCGGTCTCCCCGCTGCCCCCCGACCGCCTGGAATCTACCTGAGCTCTGCAGCCAGAGGGGAGCTGAAGGCCAAGTCCTACGACCCCTCCTCCCACCTCCACCCTGGTCCCCAAGGGCGCATACCCTGTGGCCACACACACATCCCCGGGGGCCCAGGGCCTTTGCACGGCCATGACCCTTTGCCTGGGCCCCTGCCCCTCAGATTTCAGCAGGGCTCATAACTCCCTTTCTGGCCACCTGGATAAAGCCACCGCCGTCCACACCCCAGCTACCCCCCCACCCTTCCCAGGCTCCCCTTTTCTCTAGAGCCTGAATCATGGGACACACTCACACGTTGCTGGCCTTTTGACATCAAGACCTTCCAGAAAGGGGTTCCAACCCACCCTAGGGGGTCACTTCCTACCACCCGGCTTTATCCCTCCTCACCAAGCTCTCCCTTCTCTCTGAAACTATCCTTCCTGGGAGGCCCAGGGTGGGGGAGGGGGGCAGCCCAGTCCCCTGCCAGGGTCGGCTCTGCCTCCACCAGCTGGGCCTCTCTGTCCTGCCCTGACTATGAGGGTCAGAGTGGACCCCACCTGTCCAGCTTCCTGGGTCTGGCACCTGCGGGACCACAGCCCACAGTTATGGGCGGCCAGTGAGGCCCCTCCTGCCTGCTCACTCTCTCCCCCTAATGCCTTGGGTCCAGTACCCTAGTTCTGGAAGGGGCTGCACTGGACACCACAGGCGGGGGTGGGGGGGGATGCTCCTCACTGTTCTCTGAAGGCTGCACAGGCTTCAGAGCCCTGTCACTAGATGGCACTGCTGAGAAGCAGGGTAGGAGTGGGGCCTCCCCTCTCAAGTGGCAGACAGGTGGGGGGGTGTGCCCCCCAGGAGAAAGGCCAGCTCTGGTCACCTCTTCCCTGTGGCCTCTCACAAAGTGCTTCCCCTCCTTAATCCCAGTAGGTGCCTCCCCTGCACTCCCAGAAAATTCTGCACACACCAGCATTGGTCCCCCTGGATTTCTCAACTTGCCCGTCTGCCACCACCTGCCACCACCGCGGCAGGAATGGCCCAGCGTGCGTCCTCAGCCTGCCCAAAGTGCACCGAACATGCTGAGTATTTTAAGAACAGCTTCCCTATTCTTGTTCATCCTTCCTCACTGTATCAGCTTCCTTCCACTCGGCCTCACTCTCTCTGTGTTCCTCATTTCCAAGGCCTGCCTTGGATGCCGCTTCATCCAGGGAGCCTTTCTGGATTTCCTCCCTCAGGGTGATCAGGGGAGATTCCGACCTTGTTCCTGAAGCAATCCGGAGATAAGATACAGACCTCTTTGGCTGCTCCTGCCTCCATACCTCAACCCAGTCCAGGGCCTGGCACCCGGGCAAGGAGTGGGGGAGGGGGTGGGCCTTGTCCGGCCAGGGGGGAGGGGCAGATTCTAAAAGGAGACAGACCAGTTCTGTGTCCCCAAAGGGCAGAACTGGGTCAAACACACACACACACACTGTGTGTTCTGCGGGAAAAGCAACATTCTAACAACCCACAGTGGCAAGGCATTCTTTCTATCAGGAACAGGACCCCGAGGAGACCCCCAAAAGGAGAGAAGGGAGGGGTTGGGCCATCTGACCTCTGAGGTCCCTTCCAAGTCCAATGTTCCGTGACTTCCCAACCCCACAGGCCATTAAGCAAGTGGCCAAATGCCCACTGGGCGGCGGTCCAGGCCTGGTCAGAGGGCGCTTCCTGTCTCTCTGCAGGAGGAAGACAGGGCAACCGCGGATCCTTCGAGGCCGAGGCCGGGGGGCTTCCGGGACCGGTTGGGCTCTGGCTCTGGGGGCGAGATGTGGGCCTGTCTTCATGCAAACCCAGCCGGCCCCCACCAGCACCCCTCGGCTTCCAGCACGGCCGAGATCTGGGCTGAAGAGCAACCCCCAACCCCGAGCCGGAGCTGCGGAGGGCCTGGCATCAGTGGGAAAAAAGCCGGAAAAACGCATTTTCCCCTAAAGACTTGTAAAAAAAAAAAAAGTCTCAGATTTTTTTTTCCCTTTTACCCCAAGCTCTCACAGCTCTAAATATGCCACACTTAGTAATTTTACGAGCACACCAAGCTATACATCACACGATTTTATGTTCCTAAATTAACAAAAGGACTTTAAATCTATATGGAGCTCTTAAAAACACACAAAAAAGCAAGCCATCTATTTTTATCCCCTCACCCCCAAATTCCCTCTTCCCTTCTAATGTACTCCCCCCGCCCCCCACCCCTTGGCTGGGAAATTCCAGCTCATCGCGTAGCCAGACCACCAAGGAAAGACAATTCCAAATATGGATGAGGACTTGCTTTGCTGGGAACCCCAAAGACGGGTTCCGCTGCCCTTTGGGAAAGGCTACTTTAGGGGTTACAAAACCCTGATTTTTCCCCCTGCAAAGACTACCATAGGGTGTCCCCTTGCAAATGAAGAGGCCCCATCGCCCAAACCAATGTCAACGGAAAGTCTCAGGAGAGTTACAAGTCTGCAGGTCCTGCAAAGGTTTTCTTAGCTGCAAAATGCCAGGGTAGACCAGATGACCGCAGGGCCCATCCGCACTTGCCGCTGTAGGGGAGGAAGCATGGGGGTTTGGGGGGACGGGACACATGCCCTTCACACATGTCCACATCCAGGGGGAAGAGGGACAAGTGACAGGGAGCACTAGACAGGGCACAGAAGCCCAACTCCACTGCTGACTCTGTCCCTGGGAGCCTGGTGGCCCTGGCCGGCTGCCCCTCTAGCCTTCTATGGCCTCCTCCTGAACAGAAGGAAGAGAATCCTCCTGCCCCAGTCTAGGGCAGGAATCCAGGTATCATAATGACTGCTCCAAGAGCATAAGAGAAAACTTTTCCTGACTCCCAGGGTCAAGGAGATAAGAAGCAGGAGAGTTTCCAATGGGGCTCTATCAGATTCCCACCCATAGAGTAAGAACAACACATTTAAGCAAGAAAAAAAACCTTAATGAGAACCAAATTGAGCAGGGGGGTGGGAACCAGCCCGGGCCCCTCGGAGAAGGGCTGGGCCGGGCCACAGCTGGGACAAAAGGGCCCCTGGCTTTCCCAGCCGACAGATGGAACTGTGGCAACCCCTCCCCAGTTCTCAGGGGTATCGGAAGATTAATTAGTGACTGCCTGGAAAGTGCTAGATGGGAGCCGAAATGCCCGTCCCCGCTGAGTTTCGGAGCTGTAAATAAGCAGCTTTCTCAATCACCAGTGAAACAGCAACGCTGTCCTTTTATCTGACTCTCAGCCCTCGGAGCGGGTCTTGGGTCGTTCCTGAGCCCGCCCCAGAGCCAAGGGCTCTGCTTAGGACCCAGCCAGAAGCCGCGCCTGAGTTCCTGGGGGCATCAGGGCGGGCACCTGAGGACGGGGAGCTGGGGGGGGGCTGCCCTCCCCGCCAGCCCCCTCCCTCAACCCAGGTGGGCCTGAGCAGAGACCCCCACCCAGCCTCCCACACGGGGGCCCTTCTGGCAGCGGGCTAGGGGAGCAAGAGAAATCCAGGCAGCCTGCCACAGGCGGCCTGGGCACCCTCAGCTCCCCCAAGGCAGGACGAAGCCCACGTGTCCCGCAAGCCTGTCAGGAGCTGACCTTCGGGGCGGAGGGGGCGCCGCTGGGGGCAAGGGCATGTCAGACTGCTTGACGGCAACGGCCAGCAGGCTGTGCGGCTTGGGGCCAAGCCCCGGCCGTCCCTGGGCCTCAGTTTCTTCCCTGGAGTTTGGAGTGTCCTTCCCAGCAGCGGCCAGTGAATCCCGAGGGGCAGCCGGGGTCACCCAGAGTTCAGCGTGGGGCCAGGGTGGGGTGAGCTGACAACTGCGTGGGGAGTGAACTCCAGGAACAAGATAAGGGGGCCGGCAGGGCGCCACCACGAACACCAACCGCCGATTCCCTCCCTCACTCTCCTTCAACAAATATTTATCAAGCAGGGACTCTAGAGCCGCGCCGCCTGCGGTCAGAGCCCGGCTGGGCCGCTTACCGCCTGTGTGAGCACGACCTCGCCAGGCCTCAGTTTCTTTCGCTGGCCAGTGGGATTCGGTGAATACCACGGCTGGCACCGAACGGGCGCCCTGTAAGAAGTGGCCGCCACCGCCTCTTCCTCCTTATTCTATTATTGCTGGTAGGGTCTGGCGCTGAGCTGGGCACGAAGGAAACGCGCGGTCCCTTTCGGCCTGGAGCTCGCCTGCTGGTGGAGTTCAGGAAAGGGGGTAGCTGGGCGCAGGAGCACACGAAAAGGAAGTTTTCCAAGGAGTGTCAGAGACCCCACCCGCCCACCCCCTCCTTCTCTTGGCATAGGAAGCGTCCCTCTGCTGGGCACCAACCCACCCCGCCAGTGAAGGAGCATGCATTATAATTATTATTAATAATAATGGGGGGCCTAGCTGGCTCAGTCGGTAGAGCATGAGACCCTAGGTCTTGGGGGTCGTGACTTTAAGCCCTGTGCTGGGTGCAGAGCTTACTTGAAAAATTATTCCAGCTATCGCTTGCTAAGTGTTAACTCTGTCGCAGGCAGTAGGCCCTGTCCTTATCCCAGATGTAGCAAATATAGTAAGTAGCTGAAATATTTGCCTTGTTGCAACTGGTCAACAATGCTATTGTAGCCCCACAGCTTGCCACCGACCACAAAGAGCAGGCTCGGCTATGAGCCAATAAAACTTTATTTACAAACGCCGGGGGTGGGCCGGGGATGGATCGCCAGCCCCGGCCTCACAAGGATAACTGAAGGAGATACCATTACGGATCCCAGGGAGCTCAAGTCACCCGCCCAAGGCCCCAGCTTGGAAGACGGGGAGCAGGACACTTTGCTACTTGGCCTCAGTCCTGTCACCTGTCAAGCAGGAAGGAGCAGCAGTTGGGACTGTGAATTGCCTCAGGGGTGAGGGCTGGACAGGCAGATCCTGGGCCCTGACTCCGTGCACTTACAGACACAGTCTGGGGATCTAGCCACAGGAACAGAACCAGGTCCCAGGGGCTCCAGAGCACTGGTGTCAGGGCTCCAGGGGCCAGCAAGGCTGTGCCTCTGCTCTAAGGGGTGCGTCCAGGCCCCTCCTCCCTGGAACGGGGGCGATGGGTAGCAGCCGGTTCGGCATCCCAGCTCTGGCCAAATCACCAGCTCCTCCGAGCCTCCCTTTCCTCCTCGTCTGTGAAATGGGCAGCCACCTGCACCAACCTCCGAGGTGGGAGTGAGATTCCTGCAGAGCACTCCCAAGGGGGCCTGACAGGGGTCAAGAGAACTGGGCCACTGACGACTCTGAGTTCACAGACGCCCAGGGAAGCCAGGCCACCTGACCAGGGTTCCTCCCTGTTGAGCCTCTAAACCATAATAGCAAAATTATAACGTGCAAAACCCTACTGGGGGAATTAAAAAAGAGAAAACTAGAAGCAAGAGAGCAAGAGAGAGAGCTCGAGTGGGTGACAAACCTCCCTCCACCAGCTGAGAAATGACTTGGGCCCTGACCTCCCCCCGGGGTCCAGACCCGCAGACCTCCCCCCTCCTGCCCCTGGGGGCTTAACACCAGTCGGGACTGATTTTCCTTAATTGCTCTGAATTTCCTAGCCTGACACTTCCTCCTTTTCTTTCTGAATGCTCCAAGTGTAAATAAAAAACCGGTCACCTGATGAATAGTAAGTACCAGCAACCACCCAATGGCAGGTGACATGGGGTGTAGATTACAAACACCTGTGCTTTTAAGACGCCCTGTACTTAAGAAGATTCATTCTTGCCACAAACATGTACTGAGTGTCTAGGAGGGAAGGCGCAGCACTGGGGGGAGGGGTGCTCCAGACTCCAGATACAGAGGAAAGAACTCTGCCTGCTTTCCTGCAGCCCCTGGGTGCAGGGGGGAGCCCTACAGAAGAGCAGCTGGGGTTCCAGGAGCCCCCATGCACCTCACCTGCTGTCTTCCTATGGGGGAGATGGCTCCCCACACGCCTCCCCCCAGCAGCCCTCTGTTAGAACGCAACCCTTTTGCAAACTGGGGGTTCCTGGTTCTAATTTGGATCAGATTCTTTAAGGGCAGTGTCGAGGGAGGGGGAAGTGCTGGATTTGCATTTCAGGCAGTGAAGGGCAGAGACCAAGAATACAATTGCAGACCCTGAAAAATACACTTCCTACAAAAGAGGTGTAGACACGAAGCATGAAATGCAGACCTTGTCAGGTCCTGGGAAGGGCTGGGGACCTAAAACAGCCACAAAGACACTCAAGAGTAACTGTACAGATTTCATCCAGAACCCATTGGACTTTTCTACTTTTTTTTTTTTTTTTAAGTCTGTTGGCCTTTTGGACGACCTCCTCCCCTTGTCCTGGTTCAGGGCGGTGAGCGCCAGATCCAGCAGGGCTGAGTCCCGCCCAGGCCATTCCTGGCCCCTACATTCCTCCCACGGACAGTGGGGCTTCTGTGGGAGCCTCAGCCAAAGTGACAGGGGCTTCTTCTGAACATACAGTGAAAAAACCCCAAACCCAACACCCAGCCACCTGCACCCTTCCCCAGCAAAACGGCAGAAATTACCCTGCACGGGCAGCCTCTTCAGCAGAATTTTAGAAGCCCCCCCATGAACCCAGGAAGTTCCTCTCCTCCCTACATCTCCCCTCCCCCAGATTCATGGACCCCCCCCAACTTCCACAGAACTGGGTGAACTCCCAGGGCAGATCAAACTCTCAAAGGAAAGAAGGAAAGAGAAAAACAGCTCCTTCCTAGTACCCGCGGTCGCAGGCTGCCCTGCCCTCCTGACCAGCGGGTCACGGCCCACCGAGGGGGGGCCTCGGCAGTTACTCCCCAACGCAGGGGCACTGGAAGGGGGGTGACAAGGAGGCAGCTCGAAGGGCCCCAGGGATCACCGAGGCTCCCACCTCCCTCGCCGGGAACCCCTGGCTTCCCAGCCTACGTGTCCTTATTTTGAAGGTTTCAAAGTCCAAATAAGGCGAACTCAAGAGGGTCTCCCCAAACCTGCGGCTGTCACCCCCTCCCCGCCCCTCCACTCTGGGTCGCAAGCACGACTTGCCCCGAAACAGAAAGTTACACGGCTGCTGCTGTCAGCGCGCAGGAAGGTTAGGGAAACAGGAAGCCACGCCAACCACCCTCCGGAGCTTCCCCCGGCCCCCTCCTCCGACCTCGGCAGGAACAAAACCTTCCAGGGAAACCCGGGCAGGAAGGGGGGCGGGGGGCAGGCGCGCCACGCTCGCGCAGAGACGGCGCAAGGCGCTGGCTGGAGGCAGAGGAAAATAAGCCCCAGGCTGGGGGCGGGAGGGGGGGCGCAAGCCACCCGATCGGGGCGGCGTGCAGCAAAGTAACTTCACACCCGGTGCTTAATTCACCTTGGAAGGCAGCGTGCCCCGGCCGCTCGCCGCGCCGCCGCGGAGCCGGCTCGGGGCAGACAAAAGGAGCGAGACGCGCAACCCCCGGCGGCGGCGCGGTGGGGGCGGCGGGCCGGGTGGGCGCTCCCCGCCGCACGTCGCGCACACACCGCCCGTTGGACCGCAGCGGGAGCCGCCGGGCCGCGCGCGCGCCCGCCCGCAGGGGGTGGGGGGTGTGCTCGGCCGACCCGCCGCCCTGATCCAGGTTGCGGGTCTGGGGGCCGGGGTGGTGGGGGGGGGTCCGGGACGCGCCGGCGCCGCGCGGGACCCGGGGAGGCGCACAGCTCGCTTACCTGGTAAGTAATACAGAGGCGGCTTCAATCCAAACATGATTCAAATTAGAATTCCATAGTGGCCAGAGAGGGATGAAGAAGGGGAAAAAAAAATTTTTTTTTTAAACCCAGCAATGAAACAAAAAGAGCCGAGCGAGCCAAGGCGCTCAAAAATGTCCAAAACAATAAAATAAAGACAGAAGAGCGATTCCCGAGAGCGACGGAGAAAAATGTCTTTTTTTTCTTTTTTTTCCCTCCCTAAGATGATGGAAGGGCTCTCTCTCCGGCCAGCGCCCGGGCAGTTTCGGCCACCTCGGCCCGGGGCAGATCCACAATGAGGTGACTGACGACCGAGGACGGGCCGGAGCCTCCACGGCTGCCCGGTGTCTTCGCCGCCGCGTGTGTATTTTCTGCCTTTTGGACTTGAGATGCAAATAAAAAAAGGAGGGGGGCGCACGGCGGAGGGAAGCAGGCGGGAGAGCGGAGAGGAGCGCGAGAAAAATAAAGGGGGGAGGTGAGGGTGATGAAATTGGGGGGTTAAGATCTTCAGGGATTACTCATTTGAAAGAAAAAAAGGAGCGAGAGAGACAGGGAGGGAGAGAGGGAAAAAAAAAAAAAAAAAGCAGCCCCAAGACGTGCGAGTAGCAATCTCTCCTCCATTCAGCCATTTGAATGTCAAGGGCGAGGGTCAAGGGACCTGTTTCCAACAGGGTTTCACGTTCAGAACCAGAAGGAAAAAGGAAGGGGGGGCGGCGGGAGGGGGTATCTCTTGTTGCCAAGGAGAAATCGGCTTTGTTTTCGTTTCCCCTTAGCTACTGGGTGAGGAGGGGCGGGGTGGGGGAGAGGAGGAGGGGGCTAGCGGGAGAAGGGAGAGGAGAAAATTAATACCCAAACAGCCAAGAAGTACCGAGGGGGAGATTTCTTCTCGTAAATAAAAGAGGCAGCGATTGCAAACAAGTCTCAGGCAGGAGAAAGCAGGCCGAAGAGCCGGCTCCCCTCCCCCTCTCGCCACCAACACCCCCCACCTTTTTCTTTCTTCTCTCTCTCTCTCTCTTTTTTTTTTTTTTTTTTTTTTTTGGTTATCTCCCCGGGCCGGCGTCCCACCACTGACTCAGAGAGCAGGGGTGGGGGAAGGAGGAGAAAGAACTCGCGGGGGCTCAGGCGCCCGGGCAGAAGGAGCAGGAGGAGAGCGGGGAGGCGAGAGCGCACGGCGGTGGAGAGCCCCTCGATCAATTTTCATGCAAGAATCATTATCGGTAAATTGGAAAGCTGGCTGCCTGACAGCAGATTTGTCTCCCCTAATGAAAGCGAAAGGGTAGGGGCGCAGCGGCGGGCGGCTGCAGGCGGCGGCGGCTTCTTCCGTCTCTACGCGGCATCTTCCAAGAGCTCCATGCTTTGCAGAGCGATAATAATAGTTTCACTTGCGAGCTTCTCCCCGCGCGGCCGCCGAGCCGGGCAGCAGATCCTTGCGGACTGGGATCCGGGCGCGAGAGAGCTGGGCTCCCCTCTCCAAACGCCGGGAGGGCGCTGTGGCTGGCAGCGGGGCGCTCCGCTCTGCCCCAAAGCGGGGCCGTTTGCAAACAGTGGGCGGCCGCGGGCGCCGCCGGGGCCCCCCTCGGCTGCCCAACTCCGCGCTCTGGCCGCCCGCCCGTCCTCGCCTCCCACGGCTGACAGCTGCGGGAGCCGGAGTTCACCCGGCGCCGGGGCCTAGGAGGAGAATCCCCAAACCGTGCCCCGGGGGGCTCTGGCCAGCCTTTTGTGAACCCACGCGGGACTGCGGAAACGCACGCACCGCCCAGCCCGGGTGAGCTCCAAAGGCGAGCAGCTTCTTTCTGGCCTTTCTTTTCCCCGCACCCCACCCTTAAAAATCCGTGTTGTAAGTGTAATCAAATGCTTGATACCATCTTCCACACTCTCCCTGCACTGGTGCATTATCAGATCCGGGAAGGCATGCTTCCAGGCAAATAGACCTAATAAATGCTATTACTGGGATTCTGCAAGCCGCGGCTGCACCATAGTAACGAGAGCCCTGGCTAATTTGGTTTAAGAGAACGATCAACTGCACAGAGTGTGTGTGTGAGTGAGTGTGGAGTCTGTATCTCTCCTCCCCATGCCGCCTCTCTTTCACACTAGCTCAAGAAGGCCCCATGTGATAATTCCCCAAATCGAAGGGGAAAAAACCCTGCCGCCAAACCACATCCTGTGCGCTCATTGTCCAGCCCAGCGATTTTAAAGAGACAGGCTCCATTTCCCCACGCCCCCACACACTCTTAAACACGCGCCGCAACGCTGCCTCTGGATGTGACAGTTTATTTTCAAGCCTTTTTACCTTTTCAAGGGCCCCTCAGTGGCCCGCCGAGCCGGAATCCCAGCTTGGTGCCACTAAGGGGTCACCTTTTGACCCCATATACAACCCTCCTGCTTTGAGGGACAGACTTGAGCCCGCAGGTACGCAGGGAGGGGCACCGCGGGCACGCCAAGCGCGGGTTCCTGCCAACGCTTTCCAGCCACTGCGTAAATCAGGGGTCCCCAGCGGCAGCCCCGGGGTCCCTGCTAAACGCCGGGGCTTCAGATGACAATTGAACTCCCGGAATACGATACTCTAGAGGAGAGCTCCGGAGGGCAAACTGGAGGAGGTGCCTCCTAGCCCCTCGGGGCCACTCGCACACGCCCCCCCACACTCGCGACGCCCACCCCGCCAGAAGAATCTTAAATGGGCTGGGCGGAGCGCTCGGAGCCGAGGGAGCGAGGTGGCGCTCCTCCCCGCCGCCACCAATGGCTGGGTGGGTGCCGCACGCCGGCGGCCGCCTTCCCTGCCGGCTGGGCTGCCGGGGGTGCGAGGAGGATCTTTTAATCCCCCGGCCCCCGCTGCGCCCCGCCCGGCGCCTCTCCCCTCGGGCGGCCGAGCGCGCGCGGTCACCCGGGAGAGCGCCGGGGCTGCTGACCTGGAGGAAACGGGCCGCGCGGGGCCGCCGGCGCCCGCCGCCGGCATCTGGCCGCTCCGCCCCGCGCTGACCCCGGAGGTCGCGCCCGGCCCTCGGCGGCGGCGGCCCTTTGTTTCCGGGGCTGCGTGGCGGCGCGCTCGGCGCTCCCCGCGCCTCCCCCTGCGCTCGCCGCCGCCGCCGCTGGCGGCCTGGCGAGGGAGACAACGGCCCCGGCGCGGCGGGGTCGGGGTCCGGGTCCAGCACCTGCCCGCCCCCACCCCACCCCCTCGGCTCGGCTCGGCCTGGCCTCGGCGGCGTGGACCCCAGCTTTAGCCTCCCGCCCATTTATCACCCACTTATCACCAGCACGCCTGGTAATCTGCGTCCCTCTGGGAGTGGGGAGCACCGGGAGGCGCAGGGGAGGGCTCAGGCGAGCTGCCGCCCACTCCCCCGTCCAGGTCCCTCCTAAGCTTGGAAGATCTCTGATCCTACTTTGGGGGGGGGGAGGATTAAACTATTTTTAAAAGACCCTAAACTATCAGTTTCTGTTCTCATTCTTTTATTGGTTTTTAATTCTCCGGGATTACATGAGCAACAGTAGTAATTAATACTAAACCTTCCTCTACTGTATATGCTAATGGCAGGAGCCATAAAAATTAATTTGCAAACATGTCATTACACAATAGCTATACAGGCAATAAACCTGTAATTACGGGCCAATCACAGGCAGGGTACAGAGGGAGGGATGGTCCCCCAATCTGTTGGGTGCCCCCCCTCCCCTGCTAAAATGGGGAAGATGATGCCAGCAAGAAGCTTGCCTTCTGAGAGCCACCTGTGGAGAAGGCTCCCAGCTCCAGGGGACGGCGAAAGGGGTCTCCCGACTCGAACCCCAAAAGGCCCTGCTTCTTTGCAGGACCGCCTGGAGACGCCACTCCCCAGCCCCTCAGGATCTATAGAAGGCGGGAAAGGAGAGGCAAAGAGCCTGGGGGAGCTCCCCGCCCAGCCAGCGGGTGGGGGGTGAGCAGTAAAAAGGGGTAGGGGGCCTCACTCCGGCGGGCCAGCCCAGCCTCCCGGCTGCCCCGTCAAAGGCAAACATTTCTCCCTATAAGCATTTGAATGCTTGCATTGAATTATCTCGAAATCCCCTGGCCAACCCCTCGTGGCTTTTGGCCACTCCCTCGGGGAAGAAGGTGAGCGGCGAGATTCTAAGGGATACCTAGGCCTCCCTCGGCCCTGGGTCCGGGCGGCTCTGAGTAGGTCGGTGACATTTCCTGGTGACAGGGACGTTTGGAAGGGAGGAAAGGAGGAGACCCACTAGGAGAGCACGGCTGCACCACAGCTCCTGACCTGAAGCCAAAACAGCTGAAAAATAGAAAGCCACCCCCGCCGTGCCAAGCAGCCTGCTTAGTGGGCTGACTCTCCACTGAATGGCTCGGTTGTTTGCCATAATGTGGCTGAACGAGGAGCTGGAAGGATTTTCCCTTTCCCACTGGCCCTTGTGGCCTGGCTGGCGTCTTTGGAACGCCTCACTGTGGCCATGCCTTCCCAGGGGAGCCACCCCAGCTGGGAGCGTGGCGATGGCCTGGCTGGCCTGGGGGGCAGGGAACGGGGGGGGGGGGGAGCCAGCCCGGGCCACACCTGGCCCAGGTGAGAAGGACAGCAGTGTCCTAGGAATGTCACTTCAGTGCAATTCTGTGCAAGGACAGATGTCTCTCTCCAGCACCCCTCAGCCCTCAGACGCTGGGCACGGCCACAACCATCCCCCCTTGGTCAGATCACCTCTGGGGGGAGGGGGGAGGAGGGTAATTTCTAGAAAAGAGGCAGGAAAGGGGGCAGGCTGAGCCTCCAGTGCCCCTTCTTACAGCTGGGGCCGCCGTAGGGCAACGTTGCCCCCCCCACACCACCTCCCAGAGAGACCCCTGTCCAACACTGTAAGCCGACCCAGGGTCAGAGGGCAGCCCTGGGCCACGTCCTGGGCAGGGTGGAAAGAGAAAACCGCTTCATCTCTCAACGGGAAGGCAAGCTGGGGGCCGGCTGCCTCCCTAGAAGCTGCGTGGAGCCCACCAGAATCCCAGTCTGAAGCTAGGGGGTCCCCCTCACCCGCTGCTCCTTCAAAATGGAGGGGCCCGAGACTCCCCCTAGCGGGGCTGCCGATGCCACAGCACGGAGACAGCCCAGCCGGCCAAGAGCGTCAGCTGAACGCTGTAAAAATAGCCTCCCCGCACGTGCTGAGGGCCGGGGCTGCAGCCGGGGTCTGGAGAGGGCAACGCCGGGGGCGGGGGGCGGCGGGCGGCGATCACAGCCGCGGGGCCGCCGCCTCTGCGTGCCCACTGGCCCCCCAGGCCAGGCCCAGCTGCCACCAGGCCTCCAAGGCACACGTCCCGGAGGTGCCCCCAGGGGTCCCAGGAGAAGGGGCAGAGGCCACGCTGGGAGTGTGGCTAACCCGAAATGGCCCTTTGGGTCTGCCCCCTCCACTTCCCTCTTTGGGATAATCATGCCAGCTGATGTTTCCTGAGCCCTCAGTCTGTGCCAACTGCTGTTCTAAGCACTTTCGCAGGGAACTCACACTGGATCCTCATGACAATGTCGTTCAAGGTCACCACGAGGAGTTTCATTTTCTAGATGAGGCACAGAGAGGTCAAGGACCTCGCCCGGGGACACACAGTCGGGGAAGTGGCAGGGCCGGGATCTGAACCCGAACTCGGTGCAGAGTCCAGGTTGGAGTTGGACCCATCACAGTCCAAGCGTCAGCTGGGCCCCCACCCACCGCAGGCCCTCAGGCCAGTGACATCACCATTGGGAGACTTGGTGTCGTCACTGGGGAAATGGGATGAAATCCCTCCTGCATTCCAGGGAGAGCGGGTGTGGAACCGCCCCGGAGGCTGGCACAGGGTAAGGACTCCATAAACAGGCCTGTAATGACTCCCGTGTCCCTGATCATAGTGATAATAGGGCTACTGGCCGGGGCTCAGCACACCCAGTGCTCCACGGGGCGTGCGGGGTGTGCTTTGCTGAGAGCGTTATCTTATCCGGAAGCTGCCCCCACCCTGTGAGGCAGACCCACAGACCTACTGAAAAGAACCCAATTCATAGCCAGGACTTCGAGGCCGAGGCCGAGGCTGCAAGAGGTGAAGTCACGCGCCCAAGGGGCACGCAGGGAAAGGGCACACCCGCGCTCTCCCTCTGCTCAACTCCACCCCTTAGTTGCCCCCTGTGTGAACGGTCCAAGTCTCAAGACAACAAGCAAGTCTGAGAGGTCCGAAGGGAAAAGGGGAACCTCTGTCCAGGCACCCCTCGTGGTGACATCTGCAAACCCAGGTCTGGTTTTCATCTCTGCGTGCTGTGCTCGCCTCTGACCCAGCAGCTCCAGTGAGCCCCTCATCCCGGCTGTGCCGTCCTGTCTGGGGGGACCGGGGCATCTAGTCGGGTCTCCTGGGGCCTCCTCCCCCTGCCCCAGTGTAGTGGGTTGAATGGGGGGGCCCCTCGAAATACACTTCCACCCGGAAGCTGTGATCGTGACCTTATTTGGAAAAGGAGTCTGTGTAGATTAATTTTAAGCTAAGGATCTTGAGATGAGGCCATTCCGGATTATCGGAGTGGGCCCTAAATCCGATGACAAGTGTCCTTACCAGAGAAGACACAGGGAGGAGGCCGTGTGAGGACGGAGGCAGGGACCAGACAGCGGACGGGACCACGGCCCCAGGAGCACCAAGAGCCCCCAGGAGCTGAAAGAGGCAGGAAAGGTGGTCCCCTCCAGCCTTCTGTGGGAGCGTGGTGACCCTGCTGACGCCTTGATTCGAGAGTTCCAGCCTCCAGAACTGGGAAAAAATAAGGATCTGATGTTTTAAGCTACCCAGTTTGTAATAATTTGTCACAGCACCCACGGGAAACTAACACGTACTGTCACTCCTGCAGAGACAAATGCTCCCGCTGTGCTGTCACCCCAGGGAGGCCCCGGGTGTTGTCCAAGGTCAGATGCCGTGGGCCGGCGGGGTCCATGTCTCCCCCGGGTCTGCAGCAAGTGCCTGGATTAAGACGGAGGGTCCAGGGCCCCTGGCAGTGAGTGCTGTGTGCGCAGGTCGCCTGTCCTCCGTGAAGCTAAAGTCCACACCCCACCGGGGGTGGGGAGGCTCTCTAGTGGCCTTCGCACCCCTGCCCTCCTCCCTGGAGACCCGCATTCCCCAGCCGGGGTTTGGGCAGCAGCCAGCCTGTAAGAGATCAGCGGGTGTGGCCATCTGCCCCCGGGAGAGGGCCAAGCAGCATAGCCAGAGGAGCCTAGAAACGGAGGGCTCAGCTGGCCTTCTGCTTCCCTGCCGCCCCGCGGGGCCTGGGGAACAATAACCAACCGGGAGCCCGGGTGGCCAGCTTTCCACCCAGTCTGCTTCCCTTTCCTCTCGGGCTCACACCCCAGGTGAGATTTCTCGGGCTCGAGGCAGAAGCGTGGGGGCCGGGTGACCCCGGGGTAGCCGAGAGAATGTGTGTGGGGGAGTAAAGGTTCACCAGGCCCAGGCCGGGCCCCGGGAGACCTCCGCCCACCGAGCCTCCAGGTTCTCCTCCTGCATCCGCCCACCAGACGTGCGCTCCCAGGATGAGCCTGTGGGAGATGCAGGACCTCCAACCGCCCCCCC
>CM053620.1:2140160-2173229 GCA_028646535.1 Procyon lotor
ACAAGGCTTTCTTCCTGCCCGTGCCTGCACCCCGGGGACCAGGCGCTCGCCTGTTCAAGGCAGAGAGACACATCTGTGAGCTGCCGTCCCACTACCTCCTGCTGGGGAAGAAGAGACCGGTGGTGGCGACATAATTACCCACCTGCGGATGACACTCAGCTCTCGTGTCCACCCCTGGCCCTGACCGCTTCAGGTCTGTGTAGCCCTTGGCCGACAAGACAGGAGTCTTAAAAGGTGACTTCGTGCCTGCTGTCGCCCTCACACTGGGCACTGGCTTTCCGCACAACAGCGGCGTCGGAGGGGGCGCCCCAGGCCCCTGTCATCTCGCTCTACCTTGCCCGCATGCAGCAATCCTGGCTCGGCCTGGCCACCTCCTTCCTCTGCACCTGCCCTGCTGTCCCCATGGCCTGACCTTCCTTCAGTCACCCTCCGTG
Source organism: Procyon lotor (assembly GCA_028646535.1). Classification (NCBI taxonomy): domain Eukaryota; kingdom Metazoa; phylum Chordata; class Mammalia; order Carnivora; family Procyonidae; genus Procyon; species Procyon lotor. Next base: position 2,140,595 of record CM053620.1, read on the forward strand.
GGTCATGCCTGACCCCGCGGGATTCTTACCGGGTCCCAGCATGAGACACCCTCCCAGAGACGAGCTCCTCTGGCAAGAGGGTTCGCAAAGCACAGATGTGGCACGGGGCTCCCCACCCCGGGCACACTAAGGGGGCTGGAGAATTCTTTGCTGGGGGCGGCCCTGAGCCCTCTGGGATGTTTGGCAGCACCCCTGGCCTCCACCCACCGGATGCCAGGAGCGTGCTCTAGTTGTGACATTGAAAATCTCTCCGGAATGGACACGTTTCTCCCGGGGGATGGCCGGAGGCACAAAATGGCCCCAGTTGAGAGCCATCAGTGTGGCCTAAGGGGTCCAGCCAGTTTAACGAGCAACCTGAGCTTCAGACCTAGCTCTGCAGTCCAGCCTTGGACAAACAACGGTCCTCCTTTGGCCCTAATTTTACTGCATAAAAAATGAGAGGGGCTGAATGGGGTCTTCTAGCTGCCTCTGATTGTCTGATGCGGCTTAGAAGCAATGGTTCCAAAGTGGGGACAAGCTTCTGACTCAGGAAACAGGATCAGAAGGGAAGGAATCCAGTGATCAAAGGCTCATACAGAAACAACAGGGTGAATGAACGCACGGGTTATGTGGGCAACCCCGGTGCCTTGGGCCTCTCCGTGTTTCTCTTTCCTCCACAGACCTCTTTCTCTCCAATGTAAGGAAAACCTACTCGGGGGTGGAAAAAAAAAGGGGATTTGCTATCAGTCATTTACACTCTAGTATGATTTAGCCCCACCTCTACTCTCTTCGCAGAACCAAGCTGGGGGCCTGGTTAGAGCCACCTCCTGACTAACTAGAACAGCTGTAGGATGGGTTGGGGAAAGGCAAGGCAAAGAGCTATTCTGCCCACTTGGGTCAGAACGGTGGTTTCAATTTCATAACATCATGTGATGAGATGAACTTCCGGGTGCCCTGTGTTATGGTCCGTTTCAACAGCTGCCACTGGGGTGGGGGAGGGAAGAGTCTCAGTCAAGTGCTGGGGTTGGGAGGAATTCTGTGCCTCAGGGGAACTGCGATAAAGAGGTGGGTCCAGCAGGGACCCCAGGGATACCCCCCCACCCCGCGAAATCAGGCACCGAGCGGCTCGGTCCTCCGGGCTCTGTGACCATGTCTCCTGCCCGCATCTGGCCAACACGAGCTTGTGCGGCACCGCACGGTGCGCCAAGGCCAGAACATTCTCGGTTGGCAAGTGCCATCCTGACCCATGTGTCCCAAAGGCAGGATTTCCGGTTGTTTGTGGGGGTGGATTATCCCAGAGTCAGCTCTGCTTCGGCTTTTAATTGGGAGGTAGGATGGCTGCTCCCGCGGTGGGGGAAGCATACACCTGTCTGGTTCTGCAGAGTGGGAGGCGTGTGGGTGCAAGGGCAGGATCTGCGTCGGAGCTCAGCTCAGCCCCCGTCACAGGGGCAGGCTGGCTCTGGCCTTCTCTGGCCTTCAGTCTCCTCCTCGGTAGGACGCACGGACTAAATGATCCCCCAGGCCTTCCAGCTCCACGAGCCCATGATTAATAAAACTCAGACACACCATCTGCTCGCTCTGACATTTAAGAAACAGAACGGTTTTCCAAAGAGAAGGCTGCCCCGTGCGACTTGCTTGCAACTTGCTTCTCCTCCTTCGCCTGCTGATCGCGTGTGGGTTCGCACCCTCCCCGCATCCCAGCCCTGACTTGGAAAATCCCGACACGCACACACCCGAGCACACACAGAGCCGTCGCCCCCATCCCAGCCCCGAGGTCAAACACAGAGGAGCTCGCTGGTGGCAGAGGCCTGCCCTGGGAACACTCTGAGCCAACCCCCGTCTGGGGTCTGCACCCCTTGACGAGGACTTCTCTGGCCCCAGAGCCAGGCATACATCTCGCCACCACGTCCCCAAACTTCACAACCGTTACACTGACTCATCTAGCCCACGGGCTCAGCTCCTCCTCAGTGTCAGGGAGGAGGAACGGCTGCCCCCTTTACGGAGAGGAAACCGAGCCTGAAAAGCGAAGGGTCGGGCCCAAGGTCACCCAAATGACAGGCAGCGAGGCAGGGACGGCATCCTGATCCAAGGGGATAAAGAAACAGGGTCTCAGGCCCGCTCTGGGCCATGCTGGTGGCCCTACTGTGGCCTCTGACCGCCGGCCCGGGAGCCCAGAAGAAGAGAAGGCGGTGGCGGGGAGAGGGGGACACATTCTGGGCGGAGGAGACCCTCCCTCACCAGCCAAACTCCAGAAGGGGTTTTAACAGCTGAGCAGCAGCAGCAGGGGCGTGGTCAGACGTGGCCCTGCGTGGCAACCTGGCATCCAGATGGATCGGCTCTGCGGCTTCTGCCAGCTGTCCAGGTTCTCACGTGGGCTACACCCCACCGAGGAAAGCCCTGGGGCCGCCCCTGGCTGGGGATCCAGTACTCCTCCCCGTCGGCTGAATCTCAGCTGACCCACAAAATCAATCCCAAAAGCTGCATAAAAATAGTCCCCCAGTTCCTTAAAAGCACCCAGCGGCTGACAACACGGTAAGGAATCACCAGGGCAGAGAGATAGGGATATGGGAACCTGGAGCTGACCTGCCCCAGAGGCCATGTTGGCTCCAAGCGCATCTAAAATCCTGCAAAGTCTGAAGGTCTGTTTTTACGGCCTTAAAGATCAAGAAGACAGAAAGCAAAGCCTGGGGCCTCTGCGCAAGTTGGAGCGCTAATAGGAGAGCCTCCCCTTAACAAGGCAGGACCCCAGAGAACTACCCACTCAGGGCGAGAGTGAAGGGGAAGCTGGCCAGGCCCTGTGCAGAGGTGCCGTTGGACTGCAGGGACTCCTGCTGCCCTGGGATTCTCGAACCCTGCACTTGACTAAGGAGGTTTCAGAGCAGTAGGATCTCTGGGCATCTGCCAGAGACAAATACAAGTTCTCCGAAAGGAAAGCACCTTCATCTCAGGCTTCAAATTAGACCTGCCGTTTCTTTCTTTCTTTTTTTCAAGTGTAAGAGTCAGCACACAGCTGAAGATAATCAGGCGCACCAGAAATCCACACTTCCAGGTTGCGAGTCAGCAGCAAGAACAGCCGAAACAAGCAGGTCTGCCGTCACCCGAGAGGGGGCAATTACAGAAACCTCTGCCGCTTTGCTGCTGGGACAAAGAAATAAAAGACATGCCCGGCGGGATCTGTGGAGAGCAAGAGGCCGGAACGAGAGAAGCACCATGGTCTAATGTCACCCCAGACCGCGGGCTCCCCGAGGGCTCTGCCAGCTCCCCTCCACCTCGCCTAGAACCAGGCCTGGCTCTCAGCGGGAGCTCAGACCATAGCTGTGGACTCATTAGGCATCCACGCTGGACTTGAGACCTTGGGGGGGGAGGGGAAGCGGGCGCCATCAGTCTGTTCCAGGTGAGCCTGGTGACTCGTTCCACTCTGCCAGCCGACAGGCGGAGGAGATGATCAACCCCCGTTTCCTTCTGGGTGACATTTCTGTGTGTGAAGGCAGGTGCTAATGATAAAACAAATCCAGCCACAGAGCAGCCTCCACAGTGCAAAAAGCAGCCCAGAGGTGTAATGGCTGCTGCAAACAGCCGAATCCTTCAGGCCCGACCCAGCACCCCCTACCGCTATAATTCTGAGTTATCCGTTCTTTATTACAACTCACGGCCTTGGCTCCCAAAGCATCTACCGGGGATTCTTTCTGTGGGGGCAATTTTGGTGCCTGCAATTAGCTGAACAGGCATCTTTTGTCCTCGCTGCAGCACTCAATTGCAGGTGTAATTAGGTCCCCTCACCCCTGAAATCTGCAGAGAACCACCCGCCTTGACTAACTGCACCCACAATTAAGTGCTTACGGGCATGCGGCTGAAGCCGGCAAACATGTGCACGCGGCTAATCGCGGGGGCACCGAGCGGGCTTTCAAAAATAGACACTGTGTTGGAGAAATCCAGCCTTTTTGCATTTGTTGTTCAAACGGCTCTGTCCAGCTGGGAATAATGAGGAAAGACAAACACGCCAATTAGGCTAGGTCCATACATAAATAAACTGCACAGCTCCTTAATTAAGCCACTTACGGGAGTGGGCAAGGCTACGAGGGGAAGGAGGAAGGAGGGCGACGGCCCCGCGGGCAGCGTGGCATCAGGGGCGCCCGGCTCACAGAGGCCCGGATCCCTGGGATCGGGCTGCCGGCCACCCGGGGCTGCGGCTGGGGGTGGACAGGTGGGAGCAGGCAGGAGGGAGGCTGGGTGTGGGAAGGCAGGAAAGGTGGCCTGAATCCCGTGTCCAGAGGACAGCAGTGTCAGAAGAGGGCCTGCCTCCCCTGCCCTTTCCCACAAGCTGGCTCTGCCTGGTGGAGGACCTCTTCCCTGAAAACCTCCACATCTGTTCTTTCCTCCTCCGCCTCCGCCTCTCTGCGGCCTCAGAAGGGTGGCAAAGCCCCAGATCAAACCACCTGCCTGCTTCCTGGGTTGGCTCCCTCAAGATGCCTTGCGCTGAGACCCTAGGCCCCCACCAAGCCTCCTCGATGCCCCCACGCAACGTGCACGCGCAGCTCAACAACAAAGGGCACGTGTAGCCTGGGACGGGGCTGGGGGATGCCAGGGGATGCACGGCTATTAGCGATGGCGGCAGCTCTGCCCCCCTTCCTGCCACATCCACTTTCTGAACTCCCTGCCATGTTGCCGTATTGTTTCGGAACAATAACACCGAGCAGATTATACGTGCGGTAATCAGACAAGGGAGAAAAGCTTCCCGCGCCCCCAAGTAGAGCCACTGAAAGCTATTTGCCTTTTGCAGAGCGCAGCAGTCCCTGCTGGAAGCAAAGGGCAAAGGCAATATTTAGATAATTAAAAACCCATTGCTGATGGGCCAGCCGGGGGACCACAGGTGAATGAGCAATGGCTCAGAATGGCCACCGTGCCTTTTTTTTCCCCTTCCAGCCACGACTGAGGGAGGCAGATAGGTGACCACTGGGAAATTCTGCCCAGACCGGAATCAGCCTCAATCCTGGGATTCTGGTACCATGATCCTTATAAGACTTAGAAGACACAACCCTGGCCCTCTGCCTTACCTCTACTCTGGTGGCACCAGCTCCCAACCCCCTTCCGGCCTCAGGGCCTTTGCACAGGCTGTGCCCTCTGCCTGGGACGCTCTTCCCCCAGCTATCCAAGAGGTTCCCTCTGTCCTTCCCCCTCTGCTCAGGTCTGCTCTCGGGCTCTGCCCTCTCAAAAGGAGCTTCACGGCTTCCCCCCGTCGCCCCATCCCCTCACTCTTCTGTGGGGTTTCGGCAGGACTTCATCCCTGAATTTACACCTAATGGTTTTGTCATCTTGTCTCTCTCCCTGGGACTTGATCAGGCTTCTTCACCACCGGGTCAATGGTGCCTACCAAGTCGCCAGGCGCACAGTGGGGTCTCGGTCCCAAATAAGCAAATGGATAAGAAGTGACCGAGGACACAGCCTCGGAACAGGGGCCCGGCTCTAACCTGGACTGAGACTGGGGCTCCGGAAGCTTGTGAGGAGCACGGGGCCCTGCTCCGTAGGGGCTGGAGCTGGAAGGCTGCAGGCCTGCCCTAGTGCTCGGGCCCTGGGCGGCCCCGGGCAGCAAGGGTGACCCCCAAGTCGGTCTGGCTGTGTGGCCCTGTGTCTCCTCCTTTAGCCTTTGAATTTTTAAAACCTTGACTTGGTGCCAAGAATCACTGGGCTCCCCGGAGCGGAGCCTCGATCCTCTGTCTGACCTTCTTCCTGCCCCCCCTGCCCAAGCAGACGCCTGTGAAAATCAAAATCAAGATCGGTTCCTCTTTACAGCAGCTGGACCTGAATTTTCTGCCCTTGCTGGGGCGGCAGGAGCATGAAACCCTGCAGCGCACAGTAACCCGAAGCCCAGTTTCAGGCCCTGTGACGGCCATCGGCCCCCCGTGTGGCCCAGAGCAGCTGATTAACCATCAAAGAGGCCACTTGCCTTTCATCCCCCCTCTCGTCCCCACCGACCTTGGGGACTTGCCCAGTAGGGCCTGACCCCACCTGTCGGCCTCGCTGCCTCAGACCTTTTGCCTCTCCCTTCTCCCAACTCCTGCAGCGTGTCCCACACACCGTGCAACCTGTCCCTTGTCCCTCACCAGCTCCGGGACCCTGACAGCGGTTGAGTTTCTAGAGCCTTCCCCTATTGGGGCCCATGAGCAGTCCTGGCTAGGTCTGCTTCTCCTTGGGGGCCCCACCCTCCCCACCTTCCCATTCCCACTCTGCTTTCCCCAGCAGCGACACGGGCCTGTCCCGGATGCAGGGAACAGGTCAGGCAGCCGGCAGCACCCCCCACCCCCGCCACCCCGGGGGGAGCGGGGAGAGCCTAGGGCCTGGACAGGCTGTGTTCCAACCCCCCACCACCTGTGGCCTGTGACCTTTCTGTACCTCAGATTCCTCCCAGCAGTGAGCATGGATGAAGGACCTGTGATCTGCAAAGTGCAGAACCTTCTGGGCCCCCAGGGAGGCTCGCACATTCCGCTACCTGAGCCACTTGGCTATTGTCCCCATGTCACCGACAGGTCCCCACCCGTGGCCACTGTCAGCACCGAGTGGGAGGATCGAGGTGGCAGACACCCTGGAGGCCCTCCTGGTTTGGCCCTGGCTTCCGGAAGGGCCCCTGCCTCTTCCACTCTCCGTAGACAACCGAGAGTGGCCCTACTTCTCCTTTTCCGAAGAAGCCTTGATCCAAACCTGAGCGTCAGCCCACTTCCCTAGAGGAAACGAGCCCGTGAGGCCCCACGGAGAACTCAGGACTTCCTGGCCTTTAGTCAAACCCACAGAAGCTTGCTTGGCTGGTGACCCGACCCGCCCTGCGAAGCCTCAGGATGGTGCTGGGCCTCCCTCCTTGGGACAAGTCTCCCGTAGACGTCCCCTCCATGTCCTCCCCAGACCTCCCTTTCATGGCCCTTGGGGTCTGCACTGTCACACGGCATCTTGTATTTGGGAATCCCAAAGCCCAGGCCCGGGGCCTGTATACAGCAGGTGCTCAGCGCATGCACGTCAGAAGACCACAGGAAGCAGACGCAGGGTTGGGCCCAGAGGCCATATCTGAGGGCAGCTAGGAAGCTGATCCTTCAGGCACAACCTCCAAGCGGAGCTGGGCTAGGGGTGAACATACCCCAAGGGAACCTGGGCAAGGGGCTAATCGGTGGCGGCCCCTGACCTCCGGGCTGGGGACTGGGCCACTTGCGTCTCCAGATTAGCAAGGGGCCCACCCACTTCTGCTTTGAGAGTGTCATCCCAAACCGCCCACCAGTCTTCCTCTTATCAGCAAACCGTCAAGCCCAGAGGGCTGTGGGCGGCTTTGTTTTTTCATTCTTCCCTCCAGGGAGCCCAGATAAGGAGGCCAACCTTTACCCTCTGCCACTTCCCCTCCACGGCCTGGAAAGGCTTCCCCATTACGGGAGGGACGGGCCTGGGGCTTCCACAGGTTCGGGCCACTGCCCCGTAGCTGCGGCAGAGGGAGGAGCAAGGCCCCAGGACAGGACAGAGGTTCCCCAGGGGACCTTGCTGGGGCTCCAGGCTGGAGAAGACAGAGTGTGGCCCGCAGAGCCCTCCGGGGCAGGCTCGGGGGGTGTCTCAGTGCTGGAGCCCCCGGGGCTGGGCGGCACCTCACTTCCATCACTGCCCAGCCCGGAGCTGCTGGGCCAGCTGGGCGAGGCCGAGGGGCGACACAGACTCCACACCGAGGACCAAGGACCCCAAGGACCGCACCGCACCTCTGAGAAGAGCCCGCCCCCGTGCGGAATCCCACGGAGGAACATCGTGAGGCAACCAAGAGAGCAAGCGAGGACACACCTGGCAACCTGGACAAGCATCTCGGATGGCAGGTGGAACGGAGGCGGCCAGAGGGAAGGGCACGCGGCTCCGTGTGCGGGAGCCCCCGATCTAGTGGGAACCCCCCACTTGAGTGTGTATCAGCATGATCTGAAGGTTTATTAAGACACAGGAGAGGGGACACCTGGGTGGCTCAGTTGTTAAGCATCTGCCTTCGGCTAGGGTCGTGATCCCGGGGTCCTGGGATCGAGCCCCGCATCGGGCTCCCTGCTCAGCGGAGCGTCTGCTTCTCCCTCTCTCTCCCTTTGTGCCCCCCCCCCTCTCTCTGATAAATAAAATCTTTAAAAAAAATTAGAGAGTTCTGGCATATTCTTGGATTGCTGTGTCTCTTGCTTTCAGAGGACAGGAGTCAAGGTGGGCTGTGTGAGGGCTGGTTTTGGGGCACACAGAGAACGTTGGGGGGGGGAATCGCCAGCCCCTGAAGTCTGTTGACGATAACCCAAATCTCAAGGCCATGGGCACGTGACTTGCAGGGGAGACCAAGCCTAGGCCACATACAATAGATGTGACCCTCCCACCCCCCAGCCAAATCTCAAGGGGCAGGTGCGGCAGAATTCTCTAGGGAGTACAGAGTCCCAGACGGAGGGCAGGGGCCGGGCGGGCCAGATCCTACCTTCCCTGGGGGCCTCAGCCTCTGCCTAGGGTCAGGGCTGGAAACAGAGCTGGGGAGGGGCAGTCCCAGACGGTGTTTGGGGGGTGGGGGGAGCCCTGCTTCCAAGGGTCAGGGTGCAGAAGTGGTTATTAATGAGGGGTCTGGAGCAGGAGCCCCAGGTTCAAATCCTGCTCTACCACAGTTTAGCCCTGGGCACATTCCTCCGTGCCTCAGTATTCCCATATGTAAAGTGAGGGTGACACGCTCTGTGGGGTGCTTGCAGGAAGGACGAGTGAACACAGGAGGCCTTCAGAGCAAACCGGGCGCTCTCCACTGGCTGTCACTTTCTCCGGACACCCCCTCTGGCCCCTGCCCACCCCCACTCTGGCCACTTCTCCCCGGGGCTCCAGGGGTGATGGGTGGAGTCTGCCAATCTCTCTACAGCCCAAGTTCATGTCCACGGGCGGGTCCATGTTTATCCTTAAGTCCTCCATCCTTTTCCTGCCCTGGGCCAAGCACCTGCCCCCTCCCTGGCCCATTGTCTCGGGACCCGGGGCCATCCGGTCCATCCTGGAGAGGGGAACAAGGGAGCCCCCCACCCCCATTTCCTTACAACAGCTCGGACTCCAAGTCACTGGCCCAGCCCTTGGCCGAATAAACACAAGTGCACACAAAAGACATCCCAGCAAGGCTGTGAGGGGCAGATGGGGACACGACCCGGGGTCGTGTGCTGAAGATGTCTGAAGCCCTGTCCTCACATCCGGGGGTGTCTCCAGCCCATCAGCCCTTGGGTCCTGGGGGGGGTCGGAGCCCACCCAGAATGGGATTTTTAGCAGAGGTCCTCCCTCTCTCCCACGAGAACCCACGCAGAGCCTCGGCCATCCCCTTCTGCCCTGAGCACCCTGTTCCTGGCCTGCTGGGATCCGAGGGTCTGCACTCATCTGCGTGTGCGAGCAGGGGCCTCCCACCCCCTTTAGGAGCAGGCAGGGGACAGACACCGTGGCTGAAGTATCCCAGCTCCCCCCAGCAGCCCCTGTATGACTCACCCCTGCAGAGAGACAGCGTCCGCACACCTGACACTCTCTGCCCTGGGACGGTAAGGACAAGGGAGGAGCGTCCCCACCCGCCATCAGGGGTTCCCAGCCAGGCTGAGCTCCAGCTGCCCACACCATCAGCTCCTGCTCCCCTTTACTGTCCTCACCCGGGTCTCCTGGGATCGCCTCCCAAATAAAACCCCTGCAACCCAAGTCCAAGTTCAGGCAACCAAACCCTCCAGCCAGAGGTCAGTGTGTCCCAGCAGTATGGCTGGGGGGTGGGGTGGGGGGGTCAGGCAGGGTGACAAAGCCCACGGCGCCCAGCGATGGTTCATGCCCCGCAGACAGTGCAACGGGCTGGGGTCTCAGCCTGGGACAGAGGACATGGAAATAATCATCACTGCTTGGACCTCAGAGCTTCTCCCTGCCCTTGCCGAGTCTGGATTGTCTCTCCCTGGTTAGACACCACTATCTCCAAAGGAATGGCCACGCTGGTGGCTCTAATTGTTTCCTCCGTGTTCGATCCATTAACGGGAATTCAGACCCACGGGCTGGCTGCTTGCTGAGGCTTCAGGTAGCAATTTTCCATTTGTGTTTCAAATTTTAATGAACGCGCCTGTCCCTTGGGCCCGCAACACGGGGCTATAATCCTCACGGAGCGGGTCCCGGGTGTGCCACCCAAGGCTGGGGCCCTGGAGGGATTCCTAAGAGGGTTTGATTTCTCCAGGGAATGGCTCCAATGAAAAATGGTCCTCGCAGCAGCCTCCCCGGCCCCCACCATCCCTCCCAACTGGCTCAGTGTCGAGCAGGCTGCAAATCGTAAGATGATTATTTCTTTCCGACATCCCCAAAGTATCCTATATCCCAAGATGGAGAGTAAAGTTCAGCTCTGATAAGATTGCATCACCAGGGAAAAGATACATTCTCACCCCTGCTCCCTCTGCCTCCGGCTAACATAATTCCTTTCTGATCTTACCCAGGGCATCCAGTCAGGCTGGGAGGCAAACGGGATAATCCATTTTAGAGAGATTGATCAATATCGTTCGGAGCCTTTTAATGGTTCCCGAGGCTTCAAGGAGCCCAGGCAGACGGCGGAGCTGGAAACTGGGGGGCCAGGGGTGACAGGAGGGCAGGCACAACTCACAGAGATTTCCTGACAAGCCTCTCATTTCTTACCAGACTCGAAGAGCTGGTTCCAATCGGGGCAGACATGCCAGATACATGTGGGCAGGTTGTGCACTGCAGAAGAGGCTGAGCCAAGGGGAGGACCAGCAGGCTGAAGCTTCCAGGATCCTGCGTTCAGGATGTGTCTGGAGCAAACAGAAGGACACATGCCTCTCCCAGCAATAGCGGGGGCAGTTCCCACCAACAGGGGCCCAAGCAGGAATGCACACCCAGCGTAAAGAGAGCTTCAAGCTTTTTAAAAAGAAGCTAAAAATCTGGGGTTAAAAAAAATTAAAAAAAAAAATAAAGGGGACTTTTTTTTTTAAGTATTGGCAATACATTTTCAAAAATAAATAAAACACCGTGTGGGAACCAAGTAAAACAGAGCTGCAGGCCAGATATTGAGCCATCCCGGTCTTCCATCAGCCCCAAACAGGAGGATCTGCTGCTCCTCCAGGACTTCCTACCCACCTGCCACTGAGCCGCCCACACACACTGGCTCACGCTGCTTCTCTGCTGAAAATCTTCCAACAGCCCGATCCCCTTTGCTCTCACATCCGCAACACCATCGACCACCAGTCAGCCTCTTTCAAATGCGCCTGGAGTAGGACTCTCTCTCACCAAGAGACCTCACTCTGCCTGGACTAGTGCAGTACCTGCTCCCTGGCCTCCTGCTGCCCCCTGCGCCCCCTGCAGTCTATCCTTGGTACAGCAGCCCGAAGAGGCCTGTTACACCAAAGACAGAACCATCCATGGCTCCCATCTCATTTTGAGTGAGAGCCAAGCCATCACAACTCTCTCCGGGCTCTTGGGCTGTCCTCTGCCCATCTCTTTACCCCTCAGTGGCCTCCTGGCTTTCACTCCTGCTTCAGCACCTTGGCCCGTGCCCTTCCCTCTTGTAACCTGTCTTATCTCCTCTCCCAGACATCCACAGCACCTCGAAGGGGCTCTGTTGATGATCACTCTGGAAGACCAGGCACAAACTGTGACTGCCTGCGGCAAACAAGCATCCCCATCACTTTTTGGTCCTCTCGGGCTCTGCTACAGAGCATCAGAAAGGCTTCCCTGACCACCCCATAAAAAGCCAGCAGTCTCTGCCCTGCTGCTCTGGTCCCCCCAGCTATACCCCCAATTAGCTCCCTCCTTGCCTATCGTCTGCTCAGCAGCTGCTCTTGTCTCTGTTCTCAGAACACCCTTCTTCTCCCCATCTAGAAGCTGAACTCCTAGTCATCCTTCAAAACCCAGGCAGGAAATCCCCTATTTTTAGAAACAACCCCCTGACTCTGTCCCTGCTCCTGGCCTCCATTAATCCCTCCTCCCACTCTCCCTCCCACGAGCGCCCAGGGGTGTGTGTGCAGCCTTCTGCGGCCATCTCGGAGGGCAGGGCCGGCTGCTATCCTCCAGCTGCTCTGTGCCCCCACCTGGAGTGAGCACACTGCGGTCACTCGAAGCTCTCCACCCCCCCACCCCCTACCCCGGAGCCGCTGCACTGTTGTCACAATCCCTCCACAGGGCAGCTCCATTTGGGGGTGTAAGAACCGCCCCTCGGAGCATGTCTGAGCTCCCCAGCACCGAGTGAGCCCCTTCTCTGATAAGCCAGTGCTGCCGAGACGCTGTGGCCCTGGTCCTCCCCCAGCTACCCTGAGCTCAGAGCAGGCCCCGCCCTCCGTCCTCCATGGAGGGTCCTGACTCTATGGCCGGGTTCCCTTCTGCTGCCCTCCCCACGACAGAGGAAGCACCTCCCGTGACCATCAGCCTGAGGGGCCTGTGGCCCTCCATGCGCTGGAGCACATCCGTGGCACGGAGGCCGGGGGGGGCCGGGCAGGGGGAGGCACACAGCTCCTCCCAGAAGCATGTCTGTCGCGCTAGCGTGCCCGCTGGAAGGGACTCCGGCGGCTCCAGGCAGGCTGGTGAGGCGTGGGTCAGGGCCTCGGCCTGGATACCAGGACGCGGGGCCCCTCGGAGGCAGGAGGGGGCCAGCCGCACCCCTCCCCAAATCCCCACGCCACCGACGGTATTTTTATAACACTGTTTTGGCACGTCTGCTGCGAAGGTAATTTAACATCCACATTGCTGCTACTTAATTAAATAGATGAACTCATTCTACATTTACAAGTCTTAATTCATCCTGAACAAAATTGGCCACGCTTAGTTGTCTCTACTCCAGCAGCTCTCTGGAACAAATGGTGGCCTTCCCGAGTTAACGGCAGGGACAGGTTAAAAGCTAATTATTGGCTCTGGTCGCCTGTGCGAGAGAGAGCGGACGTCTTTATCCATCATCGGAAGTGAGCTGAGGGGCCACCAGGTTCCCTCTTCCCAAGCCAGGGGGCGACCGGGGCCGGCGGGCCCCCACCCTGAGGCTCCCTGGGCCCTCCCGGGTCAGGGATGGGTGGGCGGGCCCGGGCCCCTCCCCCCTCCCCTCCCCTCCTCCCCGTGGGCTTCCTGACTCCATCTGGGGGGGCTCTTCCTGTCTGGTGCTGCTCCCGTCTCCTGCCCCACAAGCCAGGCCAACGGCGCCACCCCACGGGGCTCCTGCCGGCCTGGCCTGCCCCGGCCCCTGACCCGTGGGCTTGCCTGTCCCTGGGGCCGCGTGTGGACTGAGAAGGGGGGCTGTGAGCAAGGGGCATGGTGGGGGCCGCCCAGGGTGTCCCCGTCTCGCGGGGTCAGGGCGCACGCTTGCTGAGCTACCCCCCCCCCCCCAGAAGTGCAACAGGTGCTCAGTGAATGTGGAGGTATTAGCACGGCTCCTAGCCCAGGGCGGGGGGCACAGGAAAGTCGTGCTGGCAAACTGGAAGGAAGTCAGGGTGCCCACGGCCCAGACCAGCGGGGAGAGCGTGACACGGCGATCCTGTGTCCAAGCAGCTTGACCTGGTCGGGACTATCCGTAGAGGCCCAGGAGCAGGGGTCTGGGGGACGGGTCAAGTCATATCTCAGGACCCTAGGGAGAGACATCTGGCAAAGCACCCCCCTTGTCACAGCCAGCAGTCAATCAAGTGAATCTGAGGCCGCCCATGGGGTGTCCTGGCAGGGGAACCTCCTTTGTTTCCGGCCGCACGCAGGCCCTGGGCTGCAGAAGGAGAGACTGACCCAGGGTGGGACGGCTGAGGCACCCCGAGGCCCTACGTGCTTTCCAGGTACTTAAGCCTGTGAGCCTCACAGCAGTCCTGCGCAGGTAGGCACTCCCTCCCCTCGTCTGATAGGATAGGACTCAGCCCAGAGAGGTTAAGTCCCTGGCTCAGGGTCACACAGCCAGCGACTGGGGAGATGAGCTCTGAACCCAGATATGTGGGGCACAGTGCACAGGCTAACCACAAACCACGCTGCCTCTCACAGAACAGATGGAACCCCCGGGGGGCGTGACTGTGCCCGGGCTCTTTCTGAGCTCTCTCCGGCATGTGGGCAGTGCCCCACGCCACAAGGAGCCGGTCCCCCAGAGGAGAGCTGGCTGACCTGCCATGGGCATCGTGCACGGGGCAGGAGGGGCCCAGACCACGGAGCAAGGAAGTCTGGCCACCTCCCTCCTCCCCAGCCCCCAGGACCCCGCTGACCACCGGGCAGACAGCAGGGACGGCAGGAGCTCCCAGAAAGCTGTCCTGCCTTCTAGCCGACCTGCCTGCCAACTCTGGTCCCCCGTCCTTTCTGGCCTCTGCCAACGAAGGCCTGTGAGTGGAACAGGGGATCTGATCCCAGTGGAGGGCTGTCTGTGCCCTCAAAGCAGGCATCCCACCAGCCTGGGGGATTGAGGGGTCCAGCTGTGGGCAGGGGTGCCTGGCTCCCCCAGGCCAAATAAGGCCCCCCCACTGCCCAAAGGGGAGTGGCCCATGGGCCTTGGTGATGCAACCCCTGTGGGTCCTGTGGGGTCCCGTGGCTGTTTGCAGCACAAGAACCGGTCACCCTGGGGACATGGCTGTTTGTCGGGAGCCGGGGAGCTGGTGATGGGGGGGCACTCGTTAGCTTTAATCCTGCTGTGGATGCACTAAGGGCTGCCTCCACGGCCTCAGAGGGCTGGTGGGAGAGCCCAGAAATGCACACATGAGGCTTCAGCTACGCTGGGCGAGCCCTGTGGGTGGCTGCCTCAGTTTCCCTATTGTGTAGACGTCCCATCTTGCCTGCCTCCTGTGCACACAGGATGCCATCAGGCCATCGGAAGCTGGCTGGCCCCTCTGCCCTCTTCTCCTGGTGATTACGGGCCTGGGCCCAGCCTCCCAGCCACGGGATGCGGGCAGGCTGGAACAATACCCAGCTTCCTGGACCCTGGGAGCGGGCACAGGCACGCCCCGCCCCGGTCTCCTGGCCTCAGCCATGGCTGCCGTCCCACCAGGCCAGACACGCCGGCCTCCAGTCCTCCCGCCCAGGGCGTGAGGCTGTCTCCAGCAGGTGTCCCAGGTGGCCTGAGCTCCCTTTGGGGCTTCCTCCCGGGAGCAAGGCCAATCCACCAAACCCTGCAATGCCCGTGGCCACGCTAGCACTTACAGGCTTCTCCCGTCTGCCGGAGGCATCTTTATCTCTGTGCCCCCTTGTCTCGGGCTTCACAAGCAGCTCCGATTTCCAGAGGAGCCCACAGAAGCCCAGAGAGGCTGCGTTCCCTTCCCAAAGCCACACAGCTCTCATGAGACACGACCACATCGGGGTCCAGGCTGGGTCGGGCGTCGAGGCCGGAGCTCTAACCACGCTCCCCTCCCCCATCATTTCCTGAGCTGTTGTCCAAGGAGCAAAGACCCACACTCCCGCCAACCAGGGAGGGCAGGCCACCTCCAGGCCGTGCTGGTGTCGGACAGCGGCGGGCTCTGAAACGTGGTGCCCCAGCCCACCCAGAACTGTGGCAGGAAATCAGGAGGGCGAGGGAGTTCTGGCGCCCCCCCCCCCCCAAAGAGTTCCAGCCTCCATCCTTGGGAGAATCAGAGAGAGAAAAAGAGTCTGAGGCCTGGCTCCCCACCCTGGGTTCCGTCCAGGGCTATTGGCGCCCAGCCTCGGGCCCTGGAGTCTCTCGCCTGCGTGCCTATCTCCCCACCTATCAACAGCTGGGGAGGGGAAAAGCCTCTTCCCTGGGGGTTGGATGACACAGAGATGAGATCTTTGGATGCCTCCTTTCACCCAGTGCCCAGGGAGCCTTTGTGGGGTGACCACTGGGACCGTGGAAGGTTCTCGGACGCAGACGGCTAAGAGTGAAGGGCCCCATCCCTCGGCCCGTGTGCTCCCTCTGCAGATGCATCAGCTCCAGCCCCCAGAGCTGGGGGCCGCGGGCGGGTGGGAGGGAGGCGGCTCCCAGGGTCCCCTGCCTCCTTCAGTCCCTAGAGACTTCCACCACCAGCTCCCCCGACCCAGGGCCTGTGCATCAGTCAGTCAACAAATATTTACGCAGCACCCTCCTGCGCGTGCAGAGGTCAGGGACAGCATTTCAACCAAAGCAGAAGACAGAGAAGTGGCAGAGAGCTGGGGCGCGCTCAAACACGTGCGTACACAAACGTCTGACCCGAGCGGGAGCTCACCATCCCTTCTCCGTTCCCAGCTGAGCGCCCTGGGCAAGTCAGGTCGCCTGGTGCCTTGGTTTCTCCACCTGCAGGATGAGAGGACTCACCCACCCTGCTGTGATCAGTGAATAAGCTCGCACACTCAGGAGAGCGCCTGCCCAGGGCAATGCCCCCGGTGCCCCAGGGCAGTGGGGCCACGCTGGATGCACAGTGATGCAGACGGAGGGAGCCAAGAGGGGAGGGGAGGGCCTGGCCGGGCAGGGAGGGGAGGCAGGGCTGCACCCTCGGTGGTGATGGGGTTCGGGAGCGCCTCGGGCTGGGCTCGTCTTTTACAAGGCTCTGAGCCCGCCCTGACCGCAGACCTTGGGCAGGCGAGGGGGAGGGCACCCCCATGACGTTGACCTTAACAGTGGGAGAAAGAGACAAGACGGGTAACGCACGAGCCACCTCCTAGCAAATCCTACAGTTCATTCGGGGCCTGCAGGAGACGGTAACAGGGAAAGAAGATGCTCTTTTATAAAGCAGGGCGTGGGGGACTGCGGGCTGCCTAGTGAGGTCCTTAGAGACGCGCCCCTCCGCATCAGGGTTCAGGCAGCCCCTGCTGCAAACGGGGAGGCAGACTTGGAGAAGGGGAGGCCACTCGGCTGGCGGTGCCCGGCCTGGCTCCAAATGCCCTCTTCCGGGGAGAACTCCCAGGATTTCGAGGAGTCCCTGGAGAGGTTCCATAGGAAGGCGGCCAAGGGGCCCGCTCCTCTGCCACTGTCGCTAGCTCGGAGATGCCACTGGCTTCTGTGAGTGGTGCCCAGTTTCTTGTTGGCACGCACAGCCACGGGAACACTTGGCATTGCCAGGGCCCTCATTAGCAGAGGATCTTCAAACAGTATGTGGAAACCCTTCAAGACCCCCTGGGCTGGACGCCAGCACGCTCCGGGTTTTACGGGGTAAGGACACGGAAACAGAAAGGCTGGCTGCTCTGGGGCGGCTCTAGCCCATCACCGGGCCCCCGCGCCCACCACACAGCCTCCCAGCTCTGGCAGGGGTGGGGCTGGACACCCCCTTCCCGCCCCCTTGGACGCAGAAGAACGAAGAGGCTACAAACGCACGTTTTTGAGCGCAAGGGAAGAACGCCCAGGCAGGAAGGGGATCTGGGGACAGGACGACGTAGACGAAACCGAGGTCCACGCAGGACCCACACACGCCCAGAGCTGGTCTGCGGAAGGTGGCGCTGAACCCCTTGCGGGACACAGGCCCAGCCCTGGGCAGGACGGAGGGCTGAGGCTGCTCAGGGAGGACAGTGCCGGACCCAGGAATAGGAGGCCTGGGACCCACTCCTAGCTGCGTCACAAACTCTCTTGGGGCTCCAGCCCCTCATCCAAGAGGGCAAGTTCGAGGTGAGGCGCAGGTGAGGGTCATTCTTCAGTTTACATCTCCAAGTCTGGGAAAAAGACCAGCTTCCAGGTCTGGGCCCTGGGCTCTCTGCACCCTAACCTGTGACCCCAGTAAGCATCACTGAGCCACGACCAGAAGTCGGGGGATCAGATACCTCCCAGCATCGGTCAGTGTAGAGGGGGCAGCCAGGCTCAGAGTTTCTGCGGCAACTGTAATAACCCCAAGGTCCTCCAGCAGACCCCAGACTCACGCCTCCCGCCTCCCAACCCTGCAGCAAAGAAGACCTGCCCACCATTCTCCCCGTCACATGGCCGGCCAGCTGACAGTGTACGGCAGACGATACCCTGGGACCCCCCCAGAGATCTCAGACGTCATTACCCGTGGAGACTTAGTCCTTGGCATCGAGTGAGAAGAACGGGACGGTGAGGGGAGGGGGAGGGGAGGGGCTCTTAGCCTCTGAAAGGTTGGAAGTGAAACCAAGAGTGTGGCCCAGAAAATTCTTCAGAGGGAGAGTTCTTCTGGACTACTCCCTACCCCATGTCTTCTCTGGGGCGGGGGGTTCCTGGTCTCCCTGAGCAGCTAGAGAGGTCAGAGGGCAAAGCGCTGCGGGTCACCAGGGACCCTTCCCCAAGTCCAGGGAGAGGCCCTTCCCCACACCTTGTTCACACCCAGCCTTCAGGAGCCGCAGACCACCAGCCCCAGGGAGGACGGGGAGTGAGGAGGACGATGTCAATAAAGGTCAAAGCCGACAATATGGACAGAATACCCAGAACCTGCCCTGCCCGTGGGGCCTGGGGATGCTGGGACCCAAGGGAAGTTCAGCAAGCTTCCTGATAACCCCCCAGGGCAATCGCTTCATTGTCCCAAATGCTCAGATGGGAAACTGAGGCCCACAAAGGGAGCAGGTCTGTGGCCCCACACAGTGAGGGAGGGGCCGGGATCTCCACCCAGGCGGCTGGCTGTGAACGCGCCCTTTTCCAGCACTTAGCACCAAGTGGTTCAGGCCCTGGATTGTCTGAGCCACATTCAAGTGACCGATAGCCCCAAGGGGCCGGGAACTGTCCTACGGCACGGTGCAGATCTAGAACATTCCACTGTGGCAGAAAGTGCTGCTGGACGGAGCTGGTCTAAGGGCTCTTCCGAGGAGGGTCAGGAAAGGGAAAGAGCTCTGTGGGGGGGCTCTCGTGTGAGTTTCCAGGCCCCCATCTTGGCCTCTGGTTGGGAACAGAAACCAGCATTTCCCCAGGGCCGTGTGACCCATCCTGACACTGCACCCTGGGTCCTCTCTCATCAGCACCGCCAGGCTGGGCCGTGCCCACCCATGGCTGCGTGCCCTGGGTGCCCTTCGTTACAACTCACGGAGCTCCCTGAGACTGACGGGCAGACCGACAGACAGAGCTGGGAGATAGGACTGGAGCTCCCCGGGCCGGGCTGCTCACGCAGACCCGAGAGCAGGTCTCGAGTTCATGACAACGGGTCCCTTCTACGCCACGTGGGCCCTAAACACGCACCCAACTGTGTCCACACACGAAGTGACTCCTGCACACCGGGGGACGGAGGACGAGGCCGTGCCACCAAGGACTAGCTTTACGACTGGTCCTGAACCTCGTCCCTGCGGGGGGTGTCATCCCTCCACCACGGGGGAAACGGTGTCTTGGGGCCTAGGGCAGATCTGGGACCGGAACCCCAGCGCGGCCACCGGGAGCTTTCCCAGGCAGCTCTCCGGGCCTCCTGCTCCTCCCCCTCCAGAGTCGAATGCTAAGCATCACCGTTGCACCTGCCTCCCAGTCAGGGAGCCAAGGCAGCGGTCCCGGCCTCGGGCTCAGCGGCCCCCTCCCTGACCCACGCCTGGGGCCGGCCTGTCCCCTTTGCAGGGAGCGTCTCCCGGTTCTCCCCGGCCCTGGCACCCCGGGAGAGCCGGCCTGCACCTGCCGGGGGCCGCTGCTGCCGCGGGGAGCTTGAGCCCCGGCCGCCCAGAGGCCCTGCAGGGGTGAGATAAGCGGCCGGCGCCCCCGCCCCCCAAGCCCCTGCGCCCGACGAGGGGGGCCCCCCTGCACCACCACGCCCGGGCGGGAGCCGGCAGGAAGTGACAGCGAGGCTGAGCCAGGGGACAGGCCCCTCACAAAGAGCGCGTCCTCTGTAAGTGGAGATAAACCCCGGGCGGGAGAAAGGGGCACTAAATCAGTTGTCGCGCTGGTGTCCCACATGCTGACAGGGCAAATGTGAGGCCTTTCACGGCCACGCGGCTTTCATCCGCCGTTATTCATGCAGCAGCCGCGCTTTATCTCCCTCACATTATGTGAGCCCACGAGGCAGACACTTGCTCCGGCGCGCACGGGGCTCCCTCGGAAAATATTAATATGTAAATGTCACTCTCCGCAGCCCAGAAATGAAATGGGATGACCGGCTAGAAGGCGCACTGCGGGCGAGATTAAAAAAAAAGAGAGAGAGAGAGAAGGAGAGGAAGCCGCTCGGGGCTCTGGTGACCGGCGTGGGCAAGGAGGGCCCGCCGGGGTGCAGCCCCCGGGGTCAGCCTCTCCTTCCCCCGCCTGTCCCTGGGCAAGGGTCCTTGGCGGGAGGCCTGGGAGCGGAGAGGCAGCCCCTCGTCTGCACTTGCTTCCGAGAGAAATGGCACAGATGCTGCTGAGGGACTGGGCGGTCCCCGTGCAGCAGGGACCTTCTGAAGCATTTACACGTAAGGCCTGATTTGGCCACGGACGCCCTGAGGGCCCCATTTCACAGATGAGAACACTGTGGCACACGGAGGTTCAGGGGCTGGACCAAGGACGTACAGCCGGGTTCTGGCGCCTGCCTTGGGGGCCTCCACTTCCTGCAGCCCCCCCAGGACTGAGCATGTCACGGGCCCGGAGGTCTGTCCACAGCCAAGGACCACGACGTGCGGGCCGCAGGGAGGCGCCTGGGTGAAGACGCACGAGCTCACAGGGCCTCCCCTTCCGCCTTACTCGTGGCCAGGAGCCAGGCGCGTCCCTCCTCCTCGCCTCTTCCCTGCGTCCAGGCCCTGCTCCCCCGTCCCGGGTGCCCAAGGGTGAGGAAGCTGGGCCAGGAGTGGCGTCCTGGGGCGGGGTGGGGTGCTCGTTAGCGCCAGACATGAACCCTGTCCGCCGTTTTGCGGTACGCTGGAGAGAGTCTGCTGGGGCTCCCACTGCCCCCTGCCTTGTCCCACCGCGCCCTCCCACCGCAGCCCTGCACAGCCGGCCGTGGGAGGCGGGCCCTGGACCAACACGGGGGCATCTCCAGCCCCCCGCTCCCGAGTGCTCAGCTGGTCTCCCCACTCACAGAAAATACTGCCTCTGGGCCCTGGGGACACGCCGGCCTGGGGCCCCTCTTTCTGAGGCTGCTGCCTCCTCTCCGCCTCCACCCCTCACGGCTGCTAGAGCCCGGGCGTGGTCTCCAGGGTGACCCCGGGTGCAGGAGCCCCCGGGGGGCCTGCGCTCACCGCTGAGACCAGGCTGCCCCTGCTCCCGGGCACCGCCCCCACCACAGGCTGGAGTGCAGGCCCCTGGGGACGGGGACAAGCCAGAGCAGAGGTGGGGCGGCGCCTGCAGATGGAAACTGTGACTTCAGAAAGCTGGAATGCTTCTTGAGAAACATCAGTGCTCGTTTGTCGACGGGAGGCACCCTGGGAGCAGGAGGGTGGCCCCAGGGCTCCCCCAAGGGTACACACGCACACCCGTGCAAGCGCACTCGTGCTCACACACATGCAGCTCACACACGTGTGCATGCACACCCATACGGGTGCACGCATGCAAACAGTGCACGCTCACAAGTGTGCATGCAGACATGTGCATGCGTGCGCACAGGTGCACACGTGTAAACAGGGGTGTGCACGCGCACGCACACAGCCGGGCCGAGCCTCTGACTCACCAGGCCTGGTCTCCACTCCCAGGCCCTCCCCGGGGCCCGGGGCGGACACAGGCAGAGGAGGGAGGGAGAGGGGAGCAGCTCCCTGGAGCGGCTGGGGGCTCCGGAGCCTCAGGGAGCGGGGCGGAGGGGGCACTCACGGCCAGGCCTTGTGGTCTGGACTTGAGAAATCTCCATCCCGTAATAGATTCTGGCAACAGGGCCTTCCCCAGAACAATGGGCTGCAGAGTCTCGGAGCTGGGCGGGCGCCTGTGTGTGAGAAACGGGGCTTGGCAGCCTTTCAGGGGGCTGTGCCAAACCTCCAGTGGGCTTGTGCTCCCCACCGGGCCGGGGGGAAGGGGGGCTGCAAAGCCAGGACCGCCCACCCCTGCCCAGGTCTCACTGCCTACTCCCTTCCTCCAGGAAAGCCGTCCTGGGTTGGGGGGGCGCAGGTGGGGGGCACCCTGGGGACAGGACTCACAGGCACAAGCGACGGGAGGGGACCGGGTGCAGCAGATCTGGTCCGTTTCCAGGAAAGCCCCACAGGCTCCTGGCCACAGTGGGGGCCTGGGTCCCTCATCTTCCTCCTATGACACTGACCTGCTGGGAGGAGGAGACAGGAGGAGGCAGGGGCGGAGCTAGGAGAGAGGAGAGAGGAGAAGGGGGGAAGAGGGAGGAGAGGGCAGAGAGCCCAGGAGAGGGGCTGGAGAGGCAGAGGGCTCCTCTGGGAAGGAGCCCCTGCTGCCTCCAGTCCCAGCTCTCAGAGCCCCCAGCAGCCCTGGCCACAGCCTGGAATCCCCTTGGGGAGCTGCGGGTCTTTTGTTCGCCCAGGGCTCCCAGGTTCTCAAAGCGGGGTTCTCACACGTCAGCAGCATCACCGGGGAGCAGACATGCAGATTTCCACCCATGTCTCTACCACGCCACCCAGCTAGTGCATCCGGGGGATTCTGGCGCTTGGTGAAGGGTGGGCCAGACCCCCGTCCCTGCCTGGGGTGTGTACTCAGGGCGCCTCCAAGAGCCGGCTGCTTTCCGGAAAAGTGCCAGGCCTGGGGAGCTATGGAGGGCCCTCCTGTTTCCCGGAGCAGGATGGGGCCGAGGCCAGAGGCAGCGGGCGTCCCCAGTCCTTCTAGAGGTTGGGCAAACAAGGGACAGGGAGGCCAGCGATGGGGAGGCCTGTGGTGGCCTGGGGCTGTGTTCAGGCTGAGGAGCAGGAGAGCGGGGAGAGAAAGGTCTCTCATCAGTGGGGTGAGGTTGGGGGAACTCGGAGGTGCCCCGACATGGGGGCACAGAGAGGCTGAAGAAGTGGCCCGAGGTCACCCAGCTGCAAAGGGCTGAACGGGGGGGGGGGGGGGGCACGGGACAGGATCTGTGCTCCCAACTGCTCTCCCTGTAGATGGGAGGAGGCAGAGGCAGCGCCACAGGTGCCCTGAATGCCCAATGCTGGGGTTGGGGTCGGAAGTATGGGAAGGACCTTCCGAAGGCCCAGGCTAGTGACCTGCCCAGCTGTCCCTGCGCTCTGGCCGGCTGGGATGAGCAGGAGCAACGGGGGTCCCTCTGTCCTCGGCCCTCTTGCGGATTTGCAATTAAATTAGCATTTTGTCTCCTCCGCTCTCACAAAGCCGAGGAGCCCCGCCCTCTGGATCCTGGGTGCTGGGAGCGCTCTGATACCGGGCAGGACTGGAATGAACACGGGGCAAGGAACCCCGAGTTTATTATGTGCCGGTAATTGATGTTCGTACAAAGTAGCTCTCACAGCTACTCAAAGTACAAGATGAAAAGTAATCAATCAGCCATTCGCCTCAAAAGAGAGAGAGAAAACACCACGCGTATCGAAAGGACCCCCCCCATTACTGGGCAGGGGCTGGGTCTGCCTGTCAGCGCTTCGAAGTTTGGGGTTCCAACCACACAGACAAGATGGGGACAGTCACCACCAGGCTGCCTGCCATACTCAGAGTCGGGCGGGCCTGGGGTCCCCTCTGAAGAACCCAGGTTGTGCGGTGCTAGGTGCTAGGTGCTGGGTGCTGGGTGCTAGGTGCTGCCGCCTGACCCTTGCTGCCACCTGCTTGCATTCCTCCCTGGCCACCTGTTCTGCTCTCTGTGGGCCCCAAGTCTAAGGAGTGTGGCTGGAGGCCCCGGTGCAGTTTGGAGGGGGCCCCAGTGAGCCTGAGGGTGACCCCAAGGCTGAGCGAGACCCCCCTGCCCCCCGGCCTCCTGGCTACAGTTTAATGATCCCCGCCCGCACCTCACATCTACCCTCTCCGCCGCTCCCACCCAAAGCAGCTCAACCCTGCAGCTTCCAGCACACCCAGAGACCCAGAGACCCAGACTCTGAGCAACTTGGGGAGGCCGGGCTTTTGGGGAGAGCGTGAGCCCCGAGATGTGCCTGCAGCCCTCGCCGTGCCGCTGGAGCTGACTTCTGTGGCATGTGGAACAGTGCCGGGCGCCGCTCCCGTGTCCTGTGGCTGCCACGGCAGAGTCCCCGGACTTGGTGGGTTAAAACAACACCCACTTACTCTTCACAGTTCTGGAAGCCAGAAGGTGGATGTTGGTGTCATGGGGCTGAAATCATGGTGTCGGCGGAGCCGGGCCCCGTTCAGAGGCTCCCCCACCCCGGCTTTCGGTGGTGGCCGGTGCTCCGGGGCTCGGCACTCCAGGCTCTGCCTCTGGGCTCCCCTGCCTCCTCTGCTTCTGGGTCCTGGCTCTCCCTCTGCCCCCCTTGTAAGGACACTCCTGGGCACATTCAGGGACACCCCGAATGACCCAGGATCCTACGGCCTCCCAATCCCTAACTCCCATCACGGCTGCAAACCGCTTTTCCAAGTCAATTACAGGTTCCAGGAGTGAAAACGTGGACATTTTGCGGGGGGAGCACTTTTCAGCCTACTGTACACAGAAAGCAAAGTTAAGCCAGGTTCCTGCTTCCTCACATCCCGCTCAGACGGCCACGAGAGCCAGTCCAGCCCACTCACGGAGAAGCCACTTTGTTTCCCAACTACTCACCGAGGGCCAGGCACTGTTCTCGGTGTTGGGGACACAGCAGCAAGGAAAACAGAGAGCAAGCCCTTGTCTTTGTGGAGCGTGAGCATGCACGCGGCTAAAGAGTGACTGATACAAAGAGAGACCAAGCCAGGAGAGGAACTCGGGGTTACGTTTCAACACGGAGGTCCGCGCTGAGCAGCTGACTTTGAATAAAGATCTGAAGGAGCCAGGAGAATGAGCAGCGTGGCGATCGCAGCAGAACTTTCCAGGCAGAGGGAACAGCTGGTGCAAAGGCCCTGTGGCTGCGTGCCTGGCACGTTCACTGAATAGCAAGGGGGCCGGTGTGGGGGGAGCGAAGTGGAAGACGAGGGAGTCAGAGCTGGATGTGTTCTCTCCACCCCACTCCCCCAGCTCCCTTCTAGTACTTTCTTTGGGTGGTGACCATCAGAAGCAGCCCCGAGGCTTTACTGAATATGCAGTCAGTCCAGAAGCCTGTGATCACGCACACGGTAGCGGGCACGGTGCAAGGCTCCAGCTATGGTGTGTGTCCCGCCCGAGGCAGCAGGTGCCAGACACACACACACACACACACACACACACACACACACACACGCTGGGGTGCTGGTCCCAGGCTGGGGGTGAGCTGTGGGCGGCGCCATGCTTGCTGAAGCTGCAGCCTCCATTAAGAATTTATCAGCCCAGAGGGAAGACGTCTTTACTGGGTCTCCCACGGTGGGGTCCTCGCAGCGGCAAAACTTTGCTTCTGGGAGTAGAATGGAAATGCAGTCCCCGGAGTATAATGAAAAGCCGGCTCACAAAACATTTCCCTTTGAGCCGGGCCGAGTGGCCCCCTCATGACAACGGGAGGGCTGGGGGGCCCGAGGGGGTCCCGGGGGGCCCCCGGGCAAGCATGCGAGGCGGCGGCCGTGCTGGAGGCTCTGGGCCCCCAGGGCCCCACCTGCTCGGTGCCGCCGGGCCCTAATAAACCCTCTCTCTTCAGAGTCACATCTGATGCGGTTCCAACAGGGAGCCATACGTCACCAAATCCAGCAAAAATTTGTGCTAAATTGAATCAATCCATCTTGGAAATGGCTCTTGTCAGGTGCTGTCAGAGAAACCGTCTGCAGGGGACGGAGAGATCAGGGGGGCCCTCGCGATGTGGGGGCTGGGGGTGCGGATCTCAGCTCCTCAGAGCCGCCACAGCCTCCGGTGGGGGCGGCCAGCACTCCACCAGTGACAGTCGGCTCGCTGCCGGCTCGCTGCTGCAGGACGGGCGGGGGGGGGGGGGGGGGGGGGGGGGGGGGGGGAGTTCCGGTTAGCAGCGGCCCCTCCCTGCAGCCTACCACTGTACTACCTTGCACGGAGCCTTCTCGTGGCTCGGCTGGAGAAAGATCTAGAATCATGAGGTGCTTACTCATCGCCAAGTACGCTAATGGCGGGAGGCCAGGGCCAGGCCGGCCAAGCAGACAGAACTCAGATGGGGCCGGGGTGCTCCGCGGTCCGGAGAGCAGCTGGGGGCTGGGGCGCAGGGGTCCCAGGGTGGGCGGCGAGGAAGACGCCCCCTCTGCCCAGCAGCTGGCTTGAGAGGCTCCTCCGTGGGGGACATGGGCCACGCCCTGGGCACGGGGCTCAGGCTGTGACCCTACATCTGCAGCTCCCGGCTCCCAGGAGAAACCAGGCACTGCCCGGCCGCTCTGGGTGAGGACCCCGCAGCCCAGGGAGAAGCCCCCGTGAGGACAGTCGCCCCTGACCAGAACGTCACTACTGCCTCCCAAAATCTGGTTCTCAAAGTTGTCCCCGGAACAGAAACAACCCTCCTGGCCAGCTTGGTTTCTGTGGTTGTCTACACAAACCCGGGCTCCAGCCATGTGGGTGGCACTGCCCCCCCCGCCCCCCAAGAGCAGCCTGCCTGGTCCCTGCCTGCAGGCCTTATCTGTGCCGTGCCCTTCCCTAGGTGAACCTTCTCTCCAGTCCTGAGATCATGCTCATCGCCCCTTCCAGCAGGTCCCTGCGCTTGCCACCGCCCGAAACTCATCCCCACCATGGGGCCCCCACTCCTGCCGCCACGCTCTGAGGGTCAGCTCCTTGAGGATGCGCCACCAACAAGCTCACGACCTTCCCAGAGGACACACACGGCGCCGGGCATGCACCCATTTCTGAATGTCAAGTTCATGGGCACCAAGATACAGGTAAAGGACAAAGAGCACCATGAAGTTCTGGAGAGTTTCACTGTATGATAAGAACAAACCAAGAAACCAACATTCCCCACCCCACCCCCAGCACACTGACTTCACAGGCGCCCACCTCCCCCCGGCCCCGTGTTTCACGTGCCCGTGAAACCGCTGCGGGACCACAGGCGCTGGCCAGGCCCGCCCGCAGGCACGCCCCAGGCACTGTCACGAGGACAGCTGTATCACGTCCCCTCCCATGGAGCTGTCCCCACCTCTCCCCCACCCCCCGGTGGTACAGAAACGGGGCAGCAGCTAGACCCGAGCGACCCAACATATGTCACTTCGGAACAGCACCCATTCTGAAAAATTATCTCATGGGCTTAGCAGTCGGGGCAGTAGCCTCCCCAGGGGACAGCGGCTGACCACGAGCCCGAGGGGCCTTCTGGGAGCTGGCCGGGCTCCATCTGTTTCATATCCAGGTGCTGGTTACACGGTGAGTTTGGCTCGTAAGCCCGCACGAAGGGCACGTCGACACACACTTTTCTGATGAATGTCCTACGTCACAGAGGCCGTGAGGGAAAACGCGGGCTCAATCTCGACCCCTGAAATTCCTGTGTTGAAGCCCTCACGCCCAGCACCTCCGACGGTGACTGGGTTTGCAGCCAGGGTCTTTAAAGAGGTCATAACCTGGGGTCCTCGGGGTGGGCTCTGGCCCGACATGACCAGAGTCCTTGGAAGAGAAGGTAACGATGCTCACGGAGGGAGGACCAGGTGAGGACACAGGGAGAAGGTGGCCGTCTACGGGCCCAGGAGAGAGACCTCTGGGGACAGCAGCCCTGCCCGTGGCCTCTGCTCGGATTTCCAGCCTCCAGCAGCGCGAGAAAACAGATCTCCACCGCTCACGTCGCCGGGCCTTGTGGGGCCTGGTGATGGGCACGGTGACGAAGCCCGCTGGGGAGCAGGGGTAACCCGGAGGTCGGACTGGGAGGGCAGGCCCCCCGCAGCCGCCACCACCGCGTCGGGGCGGGGGAAAGAGAGCCCTCTTCGGCCGCTGAGTCCCCGTAGCCCCCAACTCAATTTCCAACCCGGTTAAGCGATGAAGCTGGAGACGGAGGCCACAGATCTCCGGGGGGATTTATTAGCAGACAGAGGAAGACAAAAGCAATCTCGCCTGACACAAATACAGATGAATATGTGTATGGGAAACCCACAGACTGGCAAATTAAAACATGGGTCGGGCTGGCGAGCGGAGGATGCCGGCTGACCGATCTCCCCAGCCAGACGGCCCGGCCGACCAAACGTGTCACCGCACCGCCACGCGGACCCCCGAGGGAGGGGAGGGGCAGGCGGCGGCCGGGGACCGAGGACCCCCAGGGTGGGAGACAGCGCGCACGCACAGCCGGCCCGCGGCTCCGGAGGAACAGGGGTGTCAGCCCGGGAAACGCGGGGCGTGGGGATGCGGCTCCCATTGCTCGGTCTCCTCCCGGGGCCATGAGGGCTCAGTGTGTGCACGGACAGACGGCAGGCACGGCCGCGGAGGGGCTCGGCACCGCGCCGGGAGCACGGCTCATAAACGTGAGCGGGCTTTCTCGACGTTGCTGCGCCAGCACCGCCTCCCGGGCTCGGAACCCCCCTGACGAGCACGGTCTCTGCCCACGAGCCAACGCACAGCGCCTGGGGATGGCTCCCATTCGGGACAGCCTGCCGTTCCTCCCTTCCAGCTCCTTCTACACCGACCCCTCCGGAAGTCCCCCGAGGCCCGGTGGGCCCCGTCCCTTCTGGTTCCTTTTCCAGGAACAAGCCACCCTCCTTCCTCCGGCGGGTCCCCCCTCCTGGGTAGGGCTGAGCGGCGACCCCCGCCATCCGCAAAGGCTTCCCCCCGAGCCTGCACACAGGAAAGAGCCCTCTTCGGGGGGCTCCTTCCTCCCGAGTGTCCCTGCAGAACCATGCCCCAGGTTGGCTGTTGACTCTCAAGTATTAACATGGAAGGAAATGGAAACTTCGGTTCCTGGGTCTCTGTGGCCGCATTTCAAGGGCTCCAGAGCCACAAGTGGTTGGTGGCGACTGACTTGCCGGTGAGGACCTCCTTTTCTCCCCGCGGGAAGGGCTGCCAGACGGGGCCGCCGTAGCGTGCTCTGCTATGGGATGGCCGGAAGCAGGTCCCTCCCTGGGGGCAGTGGGCGCCCCCCGGCCCCGGCCTGGTTCATCAGTGAGCCCCTCTCAGAGCCTGGCATACAAGAGGGGATCCAAATTTGCACCCTGGATTGGAGACACCCAGATATATCCTGGGCAGCACCTTGGTCTACTTTCTGTTGTCTGAGTCTTAAAAGGCAGGGTTTCTCCAAGATTCTGGGGATAATGACCGTGGCAACGTATTCTGTGCGTCTGTGTGGCAGACCCCAAGCAGGGGCTTCTCACGGGTCACTTCGTTCACTCTCTGCCCAGGACACTGTCCCCCTGGATGGTGACCAAGGCTGAGGCCACACTGGGTAGCAGAGCTGACTTTGAAACGGATGGTTCTGTCTGACTCCAGAGCGGTGCCCTTGAACTCCTTGGTCTCGAGCCTGGGCTCCATTCAGCAGGTCCTCTTCTCCGTAGGAGGGTACATGGTGAGGACAGGGACGCCCTGGCAGAGTCCTGGGCACTCTCAGGCCTCAAGGACATTCGCCGTGTGACAGATATAGCAGGGTGACAGGTTCAGAGACGGCGGAGACCCAGGCCGGGCTCCGAGACTCGTGAGGGGTTGGGCTGGACGTGGTCTCGGGTCACCTGGGCCGCAGAAGCCTGTGCTCCGTGTCCCCACATCACGGCGCCTCCCTCCTATCCCGGTGCCTCTCCGGGTGTCACACATGGCTCACTGGGCCCGCGAGAGGGGGTAGCGGGTCTGCGCGCCCACAGACATCAGGACAGAGGAGGGCACAGAGCAAGCATTCAGCAAACCGGAGAAGGTGTGTGTGCACGGGTGGGTGTATAGGAGCACGAGTGTGTGTGCAAATAGGCGTGTGGGCAAGGGCGTGGTGCGTGTGCACATGCATGGGGTGTGCGGACAGCAGGAGACAAGGGAGTTCTCCGGCCAGGGGTTCAACAACTGTGACTTCTTGCTAGAACTTCAACTTCCTATAATCTTCATTTATGCGACAACTGAGCCCAAGGACGTTGCCCCCCCCCCATCATCGCCCCCTGAGGGCAGATCCAGGCTGAGGCCGCCAGCCCGGAGCCCACCTGACCTCCCTCTCCACCTCTCGCTCTGGGACAGTAAGATCCCTGATTGTGGAAGCGGGTTCGAGTCGGGCTTCCTGTTACCCGCGGACCCAGGCATCCTGGCAGCTCGACTGACTTCGTAGTCATCTAAGTGGCCTCACTCACTACTGGACCGTTACCCTGAGCCCAGACGCGCAGACCCCGTGGGCTTCCAAGGCTCACCGTGCGTTCTCCGGACCACCCGCGAGTTTGCAAGCACACATCTGCACGCCACCCGTGACCGCTCTGGGGGGGAGGGCGGGCCCTCACGCTGCCCCTGGGGGAACGGGCCCTAGGGGCTTCGGGAGGCCTGCCCTGATCAGGCACCCTGCTCCCGAGGACAAAGGGAGGAACAGCGCACGGGGAAGCTGGAGCATGCCCAGGCAAGATAGGCTTTACAAACCATAGAGGCCCCTCTTCCCCACCTCCCAGAGCCTGGGCAGGGAGTGCGTGCCTTCCGCAGGGAGGACCCAGCGCCCCCTGCCCCACGAGGGTCTGCGGTCGCGGGGGCCTGGAGGGGACATCTGGACCACCGACGGGGGAGAGGGGCGGGTGGGCGGGGGGAGGCAGAGCTTTCTGCCGGGTCAGCAGCCTGGGTCCCTCCAGCGACCAAGGCCACGCCAGACCCTCCCTCCTAATGAAGGAAGGGAGAAGGTGACCATCCATCTTTCACGCTGCGGGTCCTAATTAAGCGTCAGTGAATTCCCCAACCCGCCTGCTTTCCGTCCCCGGCATAATATGTTATTTACCTGCAGCTAATAGGTTCACGGGTAATGATAGTCTTGTATCAAATGCCGGCCGTTTGGCTTCTGACAGTTTTAAAGACCAGTCTCGGGGACACTACAGTTTCTAATTACAGGGTCTGTCACCGGCGATGTTCCGTTCCACACCACTCCTTCTCCCCAGGTGACACTTCTGTCCAGATAGGAAATTTAAGCTCGGCCGTGACAGTTAAGGTTAAAAATACTGCTCGGTAAGAGGCAAGGGATCATAATTTGGGTCGCTGCCGTGTTTAATTAATTGGACTGTGGCAATCAGCACTCTGTGGGCCGTAATTACAGGCGGGGTGAGGGGCCCTGCTCCCCCCTCGCCGTGTCTTACAGCTGTAATTTCGCGGGGGCTCTGACCTGGCTCAGAGCAAGGGGCCCTGGAGCTCTTTCAAGGCGCGCGGTACTTCATTAGGCAGCCGTGATTTGTGAGCGGGAGAGAGGAGCGAGCCCTCGGAGGCCGGGGAGGCGAGGCGGGAGGGACCGCACCTGCCCTCGCCCTTCTCAGCCGCAGGCTGCCTGCCTCCCACCCCTCTGGTCATTCACAACAAAGACCGGCGATCCCCAGAT
Organism: Procyon lotor; assembly: GCA_028646535.1. NCBI lineage: Eukaryota > Metazoa > Chordata > Mammalia > Carnivora > Procyonidae > Procyon > Procyon lotor. Next base: position 2,171,654 of record CM053620.1, read on the forward strand.
GCCAGAGAAAGCCACCAGGAAGGGAGAATCTGGCCCCTCCATCGGCAATATCTGTGCCTCGCGGTTCTGCAAACCGGCCAGACCAGCTCCGACCACAGGGCCTTTGCCCATGCTATTCCTTCTGCTCCATCCACCTTCCCCGGATGCCAACTTGCCTCCCCTCTCTTTGGACAGGTGCCAGTTTAGCCTCCTCCTTGGCAGTGGGGGGATGGGGGGGTTCCCTGACCTTACTTTACGCCTATTGCCCCCTCCAGGTCTCCCGCCTCTTCCCTCTGAGAACCCTCATCACCATCAGAGGCCACATTTTTGCTGTATGCTCTGACCTGGGTCTCAGAATGAGTGCTCTTTGTTGCCTCACTTGCCACCTGGTCCCCCGGGGGCACTGCCTGTCTCTGTCCAAGGCTCATCCTGTTCAAGCTTCGACCTGACCCCAACAGGTCAGGCTGGGTGCAGCCCTTCCCCCTCCAAGAATACCTGGCTCATGCTTCTGGAGGGCGCCTCCAGGTGTTTGATCTGGCCTGTGGGTCAGGAGTGGCCTCGGCTCTGTCACTTAGCGCCCGTTCCCCATCTTTACTGTTTGTGGCACACACCTGGCCTGGAGGACAGAGGACCCTTGCTCAGGACAGTAGTCAGGCCGAGAACCCGGACCATGACTCTGAGACCTGGCCTCGGGGCCTGGCTCCAGCGCTGACTGACATGGGGAAGGCAGTTCCCTGGGGAATCTCTCTCCACGTCCCCGGGCACCACCGTGAGGGGCAGGGACTCTCCAGGCAGACCGCCCTCTGCCGGGATGTCAAATGCTGTGACTCGGCCAGACCTCAGTTCTCCTCATCTGTGAAATGGGCGCAGTCCTACTTCCTCTCACACGGGGGCAGGGGAGCGGGTCTTAGGAGTGGATGAGCTGAAACACGGGAGATGCTTAGGAAGGGGCTCCCGTGCAGGGCAGACTCTGAGATGCCCCAGCTGTCACCCCAGGAAGTCGGGAAGGGTCAGCTGCTGGGCTCCAAGTTGAAGTGCATGTCCAGCTTCTCAGAACAAAGGGCTTGAGGCTTCAGCTTTTTGGAACCTCAGCCCTTGGTTGCCACGCCCGCTTATCTGCCCTTCTGGCTGGGCCCTGAACTCAGCACTGGGGGCCTCAGTTTACCCTACTGTGGGCTGCCGTCCCTGAAGCTCAGTGCCTTCAGGGTATACATCCCTTTCCCACAGTCCCCTACAGAGCCTCCCCCATCACACACCTGCCAGAGCATTCCCTTTGGCACCTAGCTCCCCCGCTGGGCCTCCCGAAATGAGCACAGAGCGTGCATTCGGCTCACACATTAAACGGGGCCTGTACTGGGAGCTCTCTCGCCGCTGACCTCACTATCCCTACCCTCCACCACGCCCCCAAGCACGGCAGGAGAGCTCTGCCAGGGCCCGATGGGAACTCAGGAACGAAGTGGCTCACCGGGAGGGGACCTTGTCCCCAACACTGAAGGTGGGCAGCAGGCAGGGCCACCGCGCGCCTGGTGCACCACGTGGGGGAAGGGCTCCCATCCCAAATCCACAAGCAGAGGGGCCGCATCTGTCAGCGGGCAGC
>CM053620.1:2173729-2208056 GCA_028646535.1 Procyon lotor
AGGTGCAGGGATTCCGGGATCCCTGATGTCAACCACAGGGTCGGGGAGGAAAGGGCTTGGAGGCCAGGACCGTGCTGGCTGCCCTCGGGGCCACGCTAAGTGCTGGCTTTCCTGGCACCAGACAGGAGGAGGCTCTCCTGAACCCCCAGGCAGCCCGGGAGACAGGCAGCCGGTGGGGGACGTTTCCCAGCGTCTGAGTCTTGGTGACAGTTCCCTCCCTCCATCTCCTGCAGCCAGCTGCACACCAGGGCAGCCGGCCTGGAGGACACTTTCCGAGTCCTCCCAGCCCTCCGACCCTGCGCTTTGCCACCGACAGCAGGGACCTAGCTCCCCTCCGAAGAAGCCAATTTCTCCCCAATTCCTTTTCTGCCTTCAACCTGTCAAACCTGCCCAGCGCTTCGGCCGCCTCCCCACCCGTGGGTGCAGACCGGCTGCGGACCTCCCAGCACCCGGGGCTGGTCTCACCTGCGGCCTCCGTGCCCCGGCTGGAAGCTTCTCACAGTATTCACCACTGCGGTCTCTGCGAAGCCTCATCTGTGGGGCTGCGGGTCCTGGTGGCGCCCAGCAGTGGTGGTACAAACACCGTCACGCACGCAGCATAACCTGTTGTAGCAACTCCCGGCCGGGGCCCACGAGAGGCCCTGCTCACTCATCCCCGACGCTGCCGGCACGCGGAGGGCCAGGGCGGCAGGAGATGGATGGTTCTGGGAATTAGCGCCGGCTGCCAAGTGCGGGCCTTTCACCTCTGGGGAGTGGGGTCAAGCCGCTGTCACCGTGGGCCCAGACCCCGGGGAAATGAAGCCGGAGACCCCTGCTCCGGGTCGCGCCCCCGCTCCCTGCCCAGCTCCACACGGGATCTGACTCCGGGCCCAGAATGATCGATTCACGGGACCCCCGATGGCACCGGAGAAAGGTGCTGCTCGCGGCTTGTGACAAATGAGGAATCCGACACTGCAGGATGTTCGGCGAACTGTCCCAGGTCCCAGGGTGCCAGCATCCTCCCCAGCAGGATAAATGCCCCCCAACCCCGCCGCTGGGTCACAGACTCAGCCCCCCCCCCCCCGAGGCCTTCATTAGGTCTGAACTCCCTGTTTCCCAGTTTAAAGATTTCAAAGCACATTCTCACTTGAGCCTCAGAACCCAGTGGGACACGGCTATCTTTCATCAGTCGGCTGAGAGCCAAGGGGCCAGAGGCCCTGAGGGTTTGAGAAACATGCCAGGACCAGAAGGGGGCCTGGACTCCAGCTCCGGGGCCCTCTCCTCCCCCAAAGGCACCCCCGTCTCAGAACAGGATGGGAGGACCTCCCAAATTCTCTGGAGGATGCCGCCCCGGACCTTTACCCTCCCTTTCTCTCCTCCTCCCAAGTGGCCCCCAGAGCACTAGAAGGGCCACACTGTAAATAACGCGGTGTGGGAGAGAGTCCTACGTGAGGACAGCCGGGAGGAAGGCCCTTCGCCGACCCGGGCTCTGTCTCCTCGCCCTCAGGTGAGAGGGTCTCCTTGCTGAGCCCTAAAGCTCCTCCTGCCAGAGGGGGTCTGTCATGGGGTGAAAAGTGTCCTCTAAATACAAGTCCGCCTGGAACCTCAGAGCGTGACCCTGCCTGGAAATGGGATCTCTGTGGATGTAATTAGCTCAGGATGGGCCCCAAATCCGATGTGCCCGGCGTCCCTCTAAGAAGACAGAGGGGACAGAAATCCTTCCCAGCGTGACGGAGTGAGGCAGGCTGAGGAACGCCCAGAGTGCCCCCAGGTGCCAGGCGGGGTCCTCCCCAGAGCCTCCGGAAGGAGCACGGCACGGCCCCCGCCCTGATTCCTGGAGAGAACCCTCTCCAGGAGCAAGGTATCCCCGGCTGAGCCCGTCTGGCATAGGCCCCGAGGGGTGGCCAGCGGTGGCCAGCTCAGCACGGCCCCCGGAGCCCCTTCTCTCAGACGTCTGGGCGACTCCCTGGTCGCCTGCGAGGCCTCACTCGGACGCCAGCTTCCTGACCCACCCACCCCCTTCCCCCAGGGCCCCCATTTCTCCTACTGACGTACTGGGCTCGTGGTCTGCTCTGAGGGCACAGATCTGTGTGGTTCTCATGTGTCCCACAGACAGAAGGACACGGATCCCGTGTCCCTTCCCCTGGCCCCCGGGACGCAGCCAGAACAGGCCTCAATCTGGCCTCCATTGAGGCCCGCCGACCGTGTGGACGAGGCTGGGGCAGCCAGCCCAAGACGGCCAGGGAGGGCGTGGGCACGGAGGTGCCAGGCGGAGCAGCGGAGAGGCTGCTAGAAAAGTGCCTCCCAGCTGCACAGAGGCTGACCTGCGGGTGCTGGGTGGACGCGGAGCCCAGATACACCTCCTCCTCCAGGCAGCCACAGGAGCCACCCGGGGAGCAGCTGAGGGGTCCCTGGGAGGATGGCGGGAGGAGCAGAGGTCCCCCCGCGGTCGGGGTCCAGGGCGCGGCCCCCTCCCCAGCAGTGGCTGAGGCGGGAGCTCTAATGGCTGCACCCCCATCCAGCAGACTCGGCCGGCATTAATTTGACCGTATATACACACGCTAATCAGCTGTGACCGTGGCACCCAGCTCAATTCAAATTGATTTACTGAGCCTGGAAATGGATACAAATGTGATTAAAGGCTTTTTATTTTACATAGGTTCTCTATAAAATGATTTAAATCAATTGCCCGGCAGGCCCCACGCTATTACTGCACAGAGCCTCCTCTTACATTGATGGATACGAGGCTCGGAGCTAGAGCTGGGTGTCGGCTCTCCCGCCCAGCCTGGCGATCGGGCCCGCCTCCGCGCAGGGTGACCCTCTGCGGCGGGCGGGGCGGGGCAGGGCTGGTGTCACCGTGACAACGGGCTCCAGGGCCACCTCCCCGCCCGCTGGCCTCTGGTCCGGGATGCTCATCTCTGGGGCTGACCCGGAGCCCGGGAGGCCGGTTTCATCATCTAGGCGTCCAAGGACAGCGCTGGAATGGCCGCTCCTGCGGATGTCACCCAACCCGCCCTGCGGCCCCTCTGCCCAGGTGAGGAGACTGAGGCCAAGGGGCGGCACGTGGCAGTAAGGCAGAGTCTCAGACACACTCGTCAGAGAACGTCGAATGGGCACAGTGGATGTGCAGTGCGCATCCCGTCCAGCGAGATAGAGGATGCGCAGGGTCCCCGGGAGCCCCCACCCGTGGGGAGTGCTCAGCACAGAGCTAGGCACAAAGCCCAGCACAGGGGGCGCCCAGCAAGGGGACACCAGTGCCACGAGGCCCGACGTGTGCTGCCTGGGGACACCCACCAGGACCTTCAAACCACAGAAATCTGTTCTCTCACGTTCCGGAAGCCAGACGTCTGAAGCTGACATGCCCGCAGGGCCCTGCTCCCTCCAGAGGCTCCGGGGAAGATCGCACCTGCCCCTTCCAGCTCCCAGGGTTCCGGGCGTCCCGGGGCTGTGGCCACCTCTGCCTCCCTCCTCACGCGGCCTTCCCCAGCTCTGAGGCAATCACCACATTCAGGCCCACCCCGATCCAGCATCTTAACCCCATCCCATCTCCAAACATCCTATTTCCAAACGAGGTCCATTTCCATTCTGAGGTTGTGGGTGCAAGTGAATTTCAGGGGTACGTGATGCGACCCACTACGGACGGACCCTGAGCCGTCCCACCAGCGACACAGCCGTGAAGGACCCATCCTGTTCTAAAGAATGGTCCAGCGGGGGGCTGGACCACGTGCCACACCAGGTCCGTGCGTGTGTGGTCCCTGCTCCAGAATGATCCTCCCAGCCCCGCCGAAAGCCCACCAACACACTGGGGATGGGGCGCTGGGGGCAGGGAGGGGGCTTCCTTTGCACCCCAGAGCCCTGCTGCCCAGTACCGTGGCCACTAGCCACAGGCGGTAACTGAAATTCCAAGTCAAACTAACTGGAATTAAATACAATCTACAATTCCATTCCTCAGGCACGGGAGCCACACGTGCCTCGTGGCCGCCACGAAGGTGGGACAGCGCAGCTGGGAGGCGTTCTCCCAGACGGCCTCTCTACACTTCTTGTGTTTGGCACCGCGGGCAAAAGGAATCGATGCTGAGGCTAAAAGTAAAAATTAAAGGATGAAAAGCATACAGGCTGTTGATTTCTGGTCGCACCAAATCAGACCCCCGGGGGGCTGGGGCTTAGAGTCTGCCCGCCACGGCCGCCTCATCGGCCGACCGCCCAGCGCTGCCCCAACCCCGCCCCCCTTCAGAGTGCAGGCCTGTCCAAGAGATCATCCACCACCTCTCCCCACTCTTGCCTAATGCTTGGCCTTGCCTGATCCTCTGGTCGGCTCCCGCTTTTCCCCGAGGTCCCGTGAGGGTTTCAAGCACTCCCTCCTCTGTTCTTGACCTCAGAACTCCTAGGCACCCTTTAAAACCACATTCCAACTTCCTGGCCTCTAGGACCCCTGCTCCTGTAGCGTCTCGTATTTCCCTCTCTCAGGGGATTTCCTGCTACGAATTGAATTGCTTATGCACCTGTCCTCCCCTCCTTGGCTCCCCTCACGAGCACGCTGTGACCAAACTGGTGAGCGGAAGATTCGGCAAGGGGCTGGGACTCTGGATATGCTGCAGGAGGGATAAGCCAGAACCGTCTCTCAACTTGACCTTGAGTTTCCTAGAGATGAGCACCATGCCTAGAGCGCTGCAGGCTCTCACAGGTGCGGGCATCGTGAACACGTGAGTGAGTGACAGTGACCAGGGGTCAGGTCTTGGAGCCTCCCCCCACACTCTTGAGCACACACACCTAAGCACACAGTAGGAGCTTAAATGGAGGGCGGCCGACGAGCTGAATTACGCGGAGAAGAAACAGCAAGAGCACGAGGATATTTGGTGTGGAAACAATGCTAGGACCATCCAGGGAGGTGGGCAGCCCGGTGTCCCCGGGGAGGGCAGACTCCGCCCTCGAGAAGCCGGACCAACTGCTTGGGTCTGCCTCTGCCAGAGAGCCCTCCCTGGGGTCCCTGTGGGGGTGGGCCTGGCTCCCTGCGCGATTTAAGGCCACTCTCCCAGGCACCCCCCTCATCTGCTCATGCTAGAAGCTTCCATGGCCGGGGGGGGGGGAGCGCCGCTAGCTCTTGCCCGTCTCACGCTGCCCCGCAGATGTCCGAGCTGAGATACCAGTGCCGCGGGGGGGGGCCCCAGTAATGCGTCACCGCAGGCTGACCGGCCCCTCCCAAGGCTGGGGACTGGCCTAAAGGGCGCATGAACCATCCAGGGTCTCGGAGACCCTGCCTGCCTCCTGTGGGCTGTGCACCTGTCCCCGCCTCGGGGCTGCTGTGATCGCCAACCAAACGGAAACGGTTCCTCTGCTCGAAACCCTTCAGACACCGCGCGCGGGGGGGCTTTCTGCGGCATGTGGCCCCCCGCTGTGCGACAGGAACTGCTGGGGCCAGCTCCCCCCACGTGGCCATGGCCCTGACCTCGGACCCCAGCCCCCGTCCCTGGCCTCGTGCATTTCTGGCTGGCCAGCTCTCAGGGACGGCGGTCAGGACCCCTCCAAGTCCCACGATCTGCTCCAACGGCTCACGGGACCCAAACGCCGACTCTGGTTTTACTGGTTTATCATAAAGGCTCCCACTCAGGAACAGCCAGCGGGAAGTGAGGGGCAGGGGTGGGGTGGCATGGCGCTCCCCCCCTACCCCCGTGACCGCCGGGCAGCCCACCCTCCCAACCCCTGCCCTCCTGGCAGCTCTGTGGCCCCCGGGCTTGAGCGATGTTCGAGGAGCCTGCAGGGGACAGTAACTCGGTCCCCGGCCCCTCTGCCTTCCCGGGAAAGTGACTGGTCCGCTTCTAACATGGGGTGGCCTTCTGGTGACCGGCCCCGGGCTGAAGCCCACTGTGGTCACCTCCTCAGAACAAAACACATCCCCACCTTCCAGGACAGTCCAAGGGCGTGAGGAGCTCTGTGTGGGGAACTGGGGCAGAGACCAATTCCTTATCCCGTCACCCCTCCTCTGCTCTCCTCTCCCAAGGGCACAGCCGGGCCCGGGAGCACCCAGCTCCCCACTTCTTTCTCCTCTAAGACAGCAGGCAGACTCCCGTGTCAACCCCGTGTTCCAATCCTGGCCTGTCATTCCCAGCTGGGTGACCTGCACCGGTCACCAGCTTCTCTGTGCCTCGGTTTCCCCATCTGTAACACAGAGATAAAAACAGACTCACGGAGTGGCCAGGAGAGGTAGATGAGTTTGTATCCGTCTGTCTTGCTCACAAGCAGCCTTCTGTAGGTGTTTGTTAGATCAGCTTGCCCAGGGCGCAAACACGGGCCTCTCAGACACGCGCCCGCCCTAGCCGTGATGAGCTGCACGGTCCCCAGAACTCGGGTCTGCAAAGACGCAACTTCACCAACTTCCCCACACCCACCCGTGACTGAGCTTTCCAGAAACCAGCAAGAAGGAAGAGTTTACTGACCCGTGCTGGGTTCAAAACCAGGTCCGAGTGAACACGGCACCTTCACTAGGGGGCAGAGGTGGTGACCACAGGGTTCCTCTCACACCTAATCCATTCAGGGCGTGACAGCCTGGCTTCCTCCTCTGGGTCTTCCCAAGTGGACCGGGGGGCATAAGCCGCACTTGAAACCCTCTGGAATGTCCGGAACGGGTTCCTCCCAGCACAGCTCAAGGATCCCTGTGTTGAAAGCCCCTGAGCGCTTATCAGCCCCAAGTGGACCCCTGGGTCCCTCGGTCGTCTACACTAAGTGGAGATGGGGTCCCCCGACCCTCCCCCCAGAGAGGACACGGTGCTGGGCATGTTAGGAACTGGTAAAACAAATTCTGTTCCAGTTTTAATTCTGTGGCCTACATCAAGCCACGCCTAACTCATTCCTACAAAGGCACACCGAGGGGCTGGCCCTCGAGACCCGAATGCAGACACAGGGGAGTCCCCGAGGTATTCTCTTAGGTCAGGAACGGAGAACGGCAGGCCTGGTGGTAAAGGGCGTGATGTGCGTGGGGGGCGGGGGGTGAGGGCAGGGCTCCGGGAGGGGAGGCGGTGTGGAGGGAGGGCTGCAGGGGGGGCGGGCCCTGGGTGCAGGTGGGGAGCCACGGAGGATTTCGCACAAAGGCCAGGCCACACCACATGAGAACCGTCACATCTTCCCGAACGGGGCCACCGGGCACGGCCTCCAGCATGGGCAGCATCGCACGGTCTTCCTGGCGCCCAAGCCGGCAGCGTGTGCACAGCGGTGCTGAGGCAGAGGGTCGTGCCCCTGGGAGACGTGTGTGCACACGTGTGAGAGCAGGTGCGGGGGGCACACGCGGGCACGTGCTTCTCAGGATGAGTAAATCTCCACGCGTGGGGTGGCGGAGGGCAGTGCGTGCAGAGTGTGAGTGCTGCAGGCAAGCACACACGCGTGAGCGTGAGAGGACAGGCACGGCAGGCACGCGCCCGCAGGTGCACGAGCCGGCAGGAGCGACGGCGCACGTGTGCGCGACAGCCAGAGCTGCGTGTGGGGGCTGGGTGCTGCTGGACCCCCGCGGAGCGCAGCCCACCTCGGGCCGGCTCCCGTCCCCGCTCTGAGGCACCCTTACGGTCCCATCTGTACAAAGGGCCAGGACAAGAATGGGGGCTCGGCCGTGGTGGGAAGCCACCCCCAGTCCAGGCTCAGGTCGGGTGCTGGTGTTTGAGGGGCAGGAGGGCCCTGGGGGCAGCTCCCACCGGCCAGCCGGCCCCAGGGAGGCTGGCATCAGGCTCTCAATTACAGGAACAATTAGGGCACAGTGATGCACAGCCAGGCGCCTCGGCACCACCGCGAGAGTGACAAGCCGGCCCCGGCGGGCTGCGCGCAGGCTTTAATCCCGGGAAGGCTCTCGAGTGTTAATGGTGCAAGCAAGCTCATTAGCTGTAATCCATCTGTCCTTAATGCGGCGGTGGCGGCGCTGGTCTGGGGGATGAAGGATGCCCTCCCGGGGATGGCGGGCGGGCCCGGCACTCCCCCCTCCTCCCCTGCTCCAAAAAATGAAATAAAGGCGGGGGAAGGCACGGGGGAAGGGAGGACATAGCTCTCCACTCCCTCCGGTTTGGAGAACAGGCTGTGCCAAGGCTGAACCCAGGGCCGGGCCCCACCCTGCTGTTTGGCTCCAGCCAAGATGCTCTCCGTCTCTGGGCCTATGCTATCCTCTGGGAAAAGGCTGGGGCTGGAACAGGTGCCCCAGGAGCAGGAAACCAGAGGAGGCTGGGCCTAAGGGGCCTTGTCCTTGGCTCAGGCTGCTCCCTCCCTTGTCTGGGGAGGTGTGGTCGGCATGAATGGGGCCTGGAATGTTCCACGTGGTTTTCTGATGACCATAAATCCTGCCTTTGTCTGCAGCGGTGGAAGGGACCCTACTGCACCATCTGGGCAGTGGGTGACATTGCCCAGTGCCCAGGACAGGTGCTGGGGAGTCAAGGCTGAATACAGGTGCCTCGGGCTCGGCTCAGGTGCGGCTGTGCCCAGGGCAGCTGCAGGTGTCCCAGACCTGAGAAGTGGGCACAGCGGAGGAGCCCCTCCCCTGCCACGCGTTGTCTGGGGAGAGCAAAGGCCACGAGGTGGAGGGGCTGTCCATACAGACAGGAGGGCAGGAGAGTTGGCGGCAGAGAAAGTGGGAGCCCGGGGCCAGGCTGCCCGGGTACGAGTCCCAGCTCCGCCATGTGATCCGGGAGGCCATTTGGCCTCTCTGTGCCTGTGTTTCCCCGTCTGCAAGGTGAGGGAAAGTAATAGCCCCCTCTCAAGGGTTAGGACGAAGGGGTGCACAGAGCCCCTCGTGAGAGCTCCGTGTCACAGCCTCTCTGCCGCGTGTCACTCGAGGGCCGCTCAGGATTGCCACCGCGCCTGCACCCGTGCTATTTACCAACTTCAAATCGGCGGGTTGTTTAAGTTTCTGGAGGGGATCATTCACATCAACTAATTTTTTAGAAAACCCATTTATATCTGGAAGGAGGCCGTCAATCACGAGCAGGAACGGAAGTGGGTACCCCAACCCTGAACCCCCCTGGGGCCTGCGGGCTGGGAGTCTGACACCTGCTCCCCTCAGTTCAAAGGGGATTCGCAGACGCAGCAGGTGTGCAGGGCCCTGGCACCCGACAGCCCTGTCACTGCAGGCCAGAAAGCCCGGACCAGGCAAAGCACGGCTCAGCCTTCCTCTAGGTGACACCCCCGCAGGACCAACATGGTCCGGAGCGCCTCCCCCTGCCCCCCCAGCAGCAGGAAGCCAGAGACCGCTCCGCCAGGCTGAGAACACAGCCTCCAGCCACTCCCTCTGTCCCTTCGCCGCCTCGGCCTCAGTTTCCCAATCTGGAGAATGGGGGCACTTGATCGAAAGCCCTGATGGATGCTGGAGCAGAGTCCAGCCAGCACACAGCTCTGAAAGCCTCCGGGTGCCCCTGGTGGAGGGGTTGCGGGCAGCGTGGGGCTGCGGGCGGGGAAGGTCCCCAAGCTGGCCGGCCGCGCCTGGGGGACGGACGTTGTGCCGAGAGCGGCTGTTTCCCTGATGCTCTTCAATTATTCAAACAAGAGCCGTACCCTTATTTAAAGTCTAGTCTTGCACCCGCGGCATCCGGCAGCAGGCACCGGAGCCTGCTGCTAGATTTACACGGGGACGGGCTCCCTCTCGCAAAGTCAATTAATTAAGCAAACACTCCTGCCAGCGGGTTCTCAGGTGTGCGCGGGGAGATCCGCCGGTCTCAGCCTGCCGCCTCCGGGACACTCGATCCCTCCAAATGGCCCCAGGTGGGCCGGGACCGTGGCCCTGGGCTGGGCGTGGCTGGCACAAGAGCACCTACCATGGGCCAGGCCCGGGGCCGGCCCCTTCCCACCCCGACTATGGACAGGGAAACTGAGGCACAGAGAGAGGATTTGACTCCAGACACAGCCCTTCTGTTCTCCCTTTCCTACACAACCCCCCCCCCCCCGCCCCCAGACAGGAAGCGAGAGCAGCTACTACACAGCGTTTCCAGTGGGGTCCAGCGTTGACCTCCTGCCCTTGTAACTCATGTAGGGCTCAGGTCAACCCCGCAGGTGAGGACCACTAGGACCTTTATGGAGGGGAAACTGAGACACAGAGCAGGTGACTGACTCCCTCAGGCTCACACACGTGGTAAGGAAAAGGGGCCCTGGTCCCTGCTCCCTTCCCCAGGTCATGACAACAGGCAGCCCCAGGAGGGCCCGTGGCCTGCAAAGGCCCTTTGCAAACGCTTCCCGGGCGAGGCTGTGAGATCGAGGCGAGACGACTCGGGCCAGGTCTCTCTCCAGCCGGCAGGCCTTGCCCGGCAGGGCCAGCCTGTCCCACACAGGTGCGGAGCGCTGCGGTCTGGTCCCGGCTGTCCCTCCCCAGCTGGTCACCAAGCAACGGCTCCCGGTCTCAGTTTCCTTGTCTGTAAAATGGTGATGAAAACACAAGCATCTCCTCATTCCAGCTGCAAAGGGAAGCCCGTCTTGTGCCCCTTGTCCCAATGCCCCCGGCGTGGGGCACAGAGCGGGGTCCTCCGACGTACGCCACCTGCTCCCACAGCGGAACCAGGGGCATCGGGGTAAAGTTGCAGGGCCCTGTCTGCACCGGCCCGCGTCTCAGCTCCAGGAGACCAACGGCACCGGGCACCCTCAGCAAACAGACTGTCCAAACCTTGGCATGTGCACAGGGCTGTGGGCTCAAATAAAACCACCCCGGTAACACCCCACTTGGGAGGAGGATGGGCTCATCTACGAAGGGGACGGACTTCAACGGCTTGTCTGGGGGCCCCTGTTGCCTGGGGTGCCCTCCCGCCTGCTCCTCACCCATCTAGCAAACCCGGACGCCTTCAGAAGCCTTTTCATGCGACACACCCCCTGCGGCCCGGAGCTAGCCACTGCCTCCCCCCCATCTGTGAGCCGGGGGGACCCCTCTCCTGCCAGAGACTGCCGTGAGCTGGACACACGCGGAGCACCTCGCGTGCTTGAGTGCGCTTTCTCCTTCAAAAAGAGAGGGACTGTTATCTCCAGTTTACATATCAGGAAACTGAGGCACGGAGCGGCTGGGCCACATGCTGGGTGGCCAGTGGCAGAGCCCGGACTCGAGCCTGGGAGGTCTGGCTCCCACCTTGGCGAGGCTGGGCTGTGTGGGGAGGAGCAGGTGTTGGGATTGGCGGAGACCGGTGGCCGGCAAGGGGACATCGCCAAAGCCCTAGGCAGGAGGGCATTCGGCCCGGGGAGGGAGGGAGCCAGGCCCAGCTTAAAAACCAAACTGAAATGCGAGCAAAGGCAGCACACGCCATCCCGGGAGGGGTGACGAGACCTGCGGTTTCTGCACACGCTACTCCCTGGAGGGCCTGCCCGCTGCGCTCCATGTGGAACCCAGCTGCTCGGGGACGAGTGCTATTTCAGGCGCGGAGGGAGGTGGGGCGGAGGGCTCGGGGCCACACGCTGGAAGGCCAGGGAGCAGGTGCTGGCGGTACCAAGCAGAAGACTCAGACTGGGGGGCCGAGGACCCCCTCCCTGGCACTGCCAGCCACCTAGTCTGAGCCCCCCCCCCCAGCTTTTCCGGGGAGCCTCGTCTGGCCCCACCGCTTGCCACACCTGCTGTGAAACTGACACCCCTCGGGGGATGGTCGCTGCTCTGTCCCCTGGGAGGGCAATCAGACACCTGGAGCAGAGCAGGGACAGGCCGCTGGGGGCGGCTGGGGAGCAGGGTGGGGGCTCCACTGGGCCTCCCAGGAGCTCAGGAATTGGGGAAGCAGCAGGGCTCCCCAGGGACCTGGGAGCAGGCAAGGGGGTGGGGACGGAGGCTCACGGGGGTTCCAGAGTTGGCCTAGTCACACGGCCAGTAAGAAGCTAAGACACAAAAGGCTCTGCACAACCAAGTCTCCCCCTGCCCAGGGAGGCAAAGAATAGGCCCTTGTCCCCATCCGAACCTCTGCCTCTTACCAAGTGGCACGATGCTGGGGTTCAGGCAGTAGAGTCTGAGGTCAAAGTGCCCGACTCCCACTCCGGCCCTGACATCTAAGGTCGATGACCAAGGCACGTGACTTGGTGTCTTGTGCCTCAGTTTCCCCATCTGTCAAGTGGGAACGGTGCCAGTCCACGCTTCACGGGGGCGGGAGGTTTGCTGTGAGAGTTTGAAGGGTTCAGACAGGCGCTCGGGTGCAGGCAGGACCCAGGAGCCGCTGGAGGAACAGCCCCGGGCCACCCCCAGCACCCTGCCACCCTCGAGCTGTGGGTCAGCCGGTCCGGAAACAGGGCCTGGAGAGCTTCCAGGAGGAGACGCGCCCTGATGCTGCAGCCAGAAGCAGGTGCACCGGAGCCTCAGTTTCCCCACTGTGTACCACTGGGTACAGAGGCTCAGGCCTCCGTGAACGCCTGGGGCCAGTGCCCGGGCCCTTCATGACATGTGAGAAATGGAAATGGTCACTCCCTCGCGACAGTGGACACCCCCAGGCGTCCCCACAACCTACAGGAGATCCTGTAGGTTCACAGAACGGGGAGGGGTGGGGCCCAGAGAACCGAAAGCACCTCCGCATGGAAACTCGTGCAAACACGTTCACAGCAGCCAAACACCCTCCCGACAGCCAAGACAGGGAAACCACCCAGATGTGTGTCAACAGATGAAAGCGGTCCCAAAAGGTGGCCCATCCACGCCCTGGAGTATTACTCAGCCAGAAAGTGGAGGGCAGTCCTGCAGGACAGACAGCCCTCGAGAGCACGGCCCGGCGACAAGAGGCCAGACACGCAAGGCCCCACTTTGTGATTCCGCTGAGGCAACATGTCCAGAATAGGTAAACCCACAGAGACAGGGCGTGGACCCATGGTCGTCGGGCGCTGGGGGAGGGAGAGTAAGGGAGGGACAGCGAAGGAGCACGGGGCTTCTGTGGGGTGCGGAGAACGTTCTAGAAGGACACGGCGGGGACGCCTGCACTGTGCAAATATATAAAACCCACTGGCTTGTACACTTTAAGGAATCATATGGTGAACTACATCCCAATAAAACGGCTAAATCGACTAAAACCCTTAAAGCCTGTTCTGTGCCCAGCAGGGGACTCCCGAGGGCCCAGGAGGCCGGGGTGTGCGAGAGGATGGAGGCTGAGCACCCACGGGGGGAGCGGCCTGACCAGGTGGAAGTCGGCCCTGGCCGCAGCGCTCACTAGCAGGCAGCACGTGGAGGAAGGCGTCTCACGGTTCCAGCCCTGGCTGAAGAGTCGGGAAACACATAAAACATTTACCCACAATCATTATTGGGCACCTCCTGCATACATGGGCCAGGCCCTGGGGCCTGAGAGCTGACCCGCCCTCGTCCTGGTGCAGCCCAGCTTGGCAGGCGGATGCACAGCCTTGGGAAGGCACGCGAGTATGTCCGCACGGAGCGCACCAGGAAGATGCTCCACCCGAGGGAGAGGTTGGGGTCAGCAAGGAAGAGCCTGGCAAAAAGTGGGAACAGCAGGTGCAAAGGCCATGAGACAGACAGGAGCATAAAGAACTACACACGCCTGGTGAGGCTGGTGAGGCTGGGCCCGGGAACAAAAGGCAAGGACGCCCATCTGGGATCCTACCATCCCTGTCTGTTCACATCCCAACTTAGGCGGGTTCCTCCGAAATGCCGGGAACCCCCTCCAGGCGCCCTGGGCCCTCGGGGAGCCTGTTGTGCTCTTAGATAGGAGCCCTCACAGGCCTCAAGAACACTTCCTACTGGGTTCTTCCTCCTCTTTCTCAGCAAGATGACCCATCTTCTCCTGAGCGAGCTTCCTGCCCGGAAAGTCACAGGCTCCCGGAGCCACCAACAGACGTGGGTCTGCAGGGCGCGGACCTGCCTGACAACAGGCACAGAACCACAGCACCTTGGAAATGAACTTGCCTCTGGAGCCTGGAGGTGGTATTACCGTAAGTCACCCACCGCCAGCATGATGATGGGCTCGGAGACAGAGGTTCGTCTCTGCCTCAGTTTGACCAAGTTGAGCGGACAGGCGTCCTGTGCTCCGGCCCTTACCTGCTGCAGGACACCTTCCAGCATCCCAGGGGGCAGCTGGTGGCCCAGCCTTCCAGGGATTTTGGATGTGGCCGGACACAGCTCCCCGGAGCCGGGGGCCCCAGAGTAAATCAATGAATCTATGGGCAGTGCTCCTGCCGGCCACAACATCTGGTCCCTGAGCCACATGAGCCGTGGCCCGAGAGCGTGGGGTTGCCCCAACTGATTCAGGAGATGAACGAGAGCCATCTGTTGAACAGAAGCAAGCAGGAGACTCCAGCAGGAGTCAGACGCTCAGGCCCGAGCCTCAAATCCATCAGCACCAAAGGGTTCGTCCAGTAAGTTCAAGGGGATGAGGACTGAAGGATGGGCCATTAAAAGTGTTCGTTTTGGAAACTGGCACGAGGACATCACAGCCTCCCTCTCTCCCAGCCCTGGGGTGGCCAGAGGCCTAGCCTCCAGGCAGAAGGCAGCTTGGAGCAGAAAGGGGGGCAGGCACGGGGGGATGGGGATGGGGATGGGGTCCTGGGCGAGGGAAGTGCTTTCCCTGAGGCCCCAAGAGCCCGTCCACATGAAGCACTCAGGCTTAACTGTGGGAAATGCTGCAGGAGAGAAATGAAATGTAACCCCCCGCCCAGGCTGGCACGGCCTCTCCGGGGTCCCTACTGCCCGGGCTTCCCCCCCACCTCTCTCTGCAACTCCAGCTGTTCTCCCTGCTCCCACGGACAACAGCTGCCCACACGGCAGGGTGGGGAAGAGGACGTGGAGGGAGCTGGCTGTTTGGGAAGATGAGAGCTTCAGAAATCCTTAACCCATCAGAGAACAGGCTGTCTCCCCAACACACCCCCACGCTCGTCAGAGGCCGTCCTGAGATGCCCTCGTCCCCAGATAAGAGCCCAAACTGAGGCCTCTCCTTTCCTTCCCCACCCAACCGCCCCTGCACCTCTCGCCTGGACTTGTGCAGTAGCCAACTCGCAGGTCACCCTGCTTCTGCCCTGGCCCTGAGCTCCACCCTCCATGTGATACCGGCCAGAAGGCCCTATGAGAAGGGAGGTTGACTCACGTCCCCGCCCCTGCCCCAAACCTCCCAGGCCTCCCACCCAGATCCCCATGAAGGCCACGTCCTCGGCACCACAGCCCCGACACCCCCATTCTCCTCCTATCCTGCAGCCCCGCCCATTGGTATCCTTGCCATCTCTTAAACATTTCAAGTGTGTTCCCCACTCAGGGCTCTCCCCCTCGGGTATCCGTGATCAGCTCGGACACAAGTCACTTAGAGGGCTCTCCACTGACCCCACTGCATGGGGCTGAACGGCCCACATCCTATGCCCTAGAACCTGCGGATGGGACCTTATCTGGAAACAGGATCTCTAAATAAGACCATCTGGATGATCCCGGTGGGCCTCAAATCCAGCGCTGAGCCATCCTCTATCAGAGGAGGAGAAGGCCATGTGAACATGGGTCAGAGAGAGGAGGTCCCGAGCCAAGGCAGGTCAGCAGCTGCCAGGGCTGCAAGGGAAAAGGGGGGCTTCCTCCTGGGAGCCCCCGAAAAGGAGCACAGCCCACGCCCCCCCAACCTTGGTCCCCACAGCCCCTGCACTCTTCGACAACTCGTGGTTTGGTAACGCATCGTTTGCGGCTTCGAACTACCCCAGGTCCCTCACCTGCAACACGGTGGGGCCCGGGGCAGCAGGCAGCTCAGAGCCCCCAAGGGGCAGGCAGAGCTGCCTTCGCCTCGGCTCCTGGCCAGAGGCTCCCCAGAGTCACCTCACCTGGCCCGTGCAAGGACCGCTGGCTTAGGAAACGTCACCCTTCGCGGTCTGGTCCTCGTGGCGGCCCAGCAAGGCTCCTATTCCGGGGAGGAGCGCCAACATTTCCTAGCCAGGTGTATTCTCAGAAGTTTCTCTCTCCCTTTCCAGCCCAGTGGGGCCCCCTGGCCACCCCCGGGACAACATGGTACTCGGGCTGCCTCTCCTGTCCCGTCCTGGGCCTCACCCCTCCCCGTCCAGTGTGGGTGGCCCCCCCGGGGAGGCAGGTGTCCCAAGAGGATGGCCTCCCCCACATAATCCTGGGCTAACACGACACTGCCCAGGTGGGCGAGGGAGACCGAAATCCTCCCTTCCCCTTGGAAGGTGGGGTGTCCGGCTCCTGGGGGGCTAACACGGTGAACTCCCCCATGCGGGGCACTCAACACATAGCCACAAAGGCTCCCCCAGTCCTGGGGGCCTGAAGCCCGCCATCAAGGCTCCCTCTGCAGGCTCTGGGAGAGGGTCCTTCCTGCCTCTTCCAGCTCCTTCCAGAGCCTGCCATCCCTGGTGTACCTCGCTCATGGACACATCCCTCCAGTCTCTGCGCCGTGGCCACATTCTATATGAAGGCCCGTCACTGTGGACCTGACGCCAGTCCTAACCCAACATTCCTAACCCAACAGGACTGACCCTAACCCAACATCTTGACCCTATTACATCTGTAAGGCACTATTTCCAAATAAGGGCACATGCATGGGTAGCAGGCGTTTGGATATGAAGATATCTTTTTTGGGGGGACACAATCCAACCCCCAAGAGGGGGTGACCAAACATAAGTGAGAGGCCCGGCCCTTGGCAGCTGTGGGGAACCGAATCCTGGTGGCAGAGCTGGCCCGGGGGGGGCGGGGTAGGAAGTGCATGGACACATGCACCCCTGCCCCCCCAACCCTGCCCAGGTCTGTAAACACAGTGAGCAGCCTTAGGGAGGCCCCCAACCCGTGACTCAGTTTCTGGCTCTGTGAAATGGGTTTGCTGATACATTTCCTCTTTAGACGGGCCCAGGGAGCACTGGCAACAGAGGGGACCTGCCAGCACCTTCTCTCGGGGTGAACCAGGGTCTTAAACCTCGGCCCAAAGCCGCTCCCTGGGTGGAGCCCACCTGCCTGCCCCCAGGCTGCCTGGAGCCCATCCTATATGCTTCCCTTCACTGAAGCACTGCTGTGTGGGTTCAGCACTGTCCCCTAAAATGCACGACATCCTCCTGGAACCTCCGAAGAGGACCTCGTTCAAAAATGGGAGTCTCGGCAGGTATGATGGAGACACGATGAGGTCATGCTGGATGTGAGTGACCCCACGTGCAATGACTGGTGTCCTTACAAAGTGAGGGCTTTGAACACAACAGCTGAAGAGGGGACACACACACACACACACAGGGAGGAGGCCAGAGGCAGAGGTGAAGGGATGTGGCCACAAGCCAAGGGATGCCTGGAGTCCCCCGGAGCCTGCAGGGGGACGGTGGCCCTGGGACACCTTGATTCAGAACTCTAGCCTCCAGAGCTGGGAGACGACGATCTTCCGTGGTTTTAAGCCCCCAGTTTGTGACGATTTTTTATGGGAGCCCCAGGAAACTCATTCCCGTACCTCAAGCTAGTGATTTTCAACCGGGACCCTGGTGTCCTCCACTGTGGGATGCGGGGTAACGTCTGGAAACAGTAGTGTGCGTCACAACCGTGGGTCGAGGCCAAGGAGGCTGCCAACGTCCTGTGACTCACAGAAAGCCCGTGACGAGGAAGCATCTGGCCCAAAACACCAGTAGAGCCCGGCTGCTTTAAGACCCGACCAGCCCTGGGCGCCCGGTAGCTCAGCGCGTTCAGCGTCTGACTCTTGACCTTAGCTCAGGTCTTGATCTCAGGCTCCTGAGTTCAAGCTCCACACTGGGCTCCACGCTCAGTGTGGAGCCTACGTTTAAAAAAAAAAAAAAAAAAAAAAGATGTAACTACTCCTTTGAACGTTTAAGTGACAGAAAGGACAAACTTTCCACCCCGCAGCTGGATATGCAGGGAATCTCAGGGTCGGCCGAGCAGCCCCGGGGGCTGAGGGAACCGCCGAGGGACTGGCCCGCAGTATGGGTCAGGAATGCCACCCCAGCTGGCCGGACCCATGCCACCAGCAGGCTCCGGACGAGGGCCCTGCTCCCAGTCAGAAACACGCGGAGCCCAGCCTCTCCATTCAGGTCAGCTGGCGAGGGGGTGTCCCCGCGGGAGGGTCTATGAAATGAGGGGGCCGGGCCAAGAAAGCCCAGGAGGGCGGGTGAGGACCTGCCGGCCGGCGTGGCCCGGGGAGGGAGGGGACCCCCCTCCGCCAGCAGGAGCCCCCCGCGCCCCCCAGCATCAAGCTTCGCTAGGCTTGTGTGTCTGCCAGATGGCGACGCGCTATGTGTCAGGAGATAATCGCTATTAAAAATTCACTGGGTTTTATTTTATCCTTTTTTTTTTTTTTAAGGTTCCGTTTGGGCTCTCTGCTTCCTCCTGCAGAAGCTACCATACTGCTACCCATTACACCGTTTTAATTGTGTCTAATTAAAAGAAACATTGACTGGGTTACCGGGGTTTCTCCGCTTGGGTGGCTGGGGGCGGGGGCAGGGCTGGCTCCCCCCCAGGACAGCCCCAGGGCGGCTGCCGAGCCCCCCACCCCCGGCAGCTCAGCCCCCTCCGGGAGCACAGTGAGACCCCGCAGCGCCTCCCCAGGGGCAGTACCTGGTCCTCCCAGACCCCCGTCCCCTCTGCCCCCCACCCTCCCTTCACCTCCCCAGACTCCAGACCCAGCATAATTGCTTTTCTGCCCCGAGGGGCTTCAGCAACACAAGCTGTGGGTCACAGCCCTGTGCTGAGTTTCCCAGCCCAGCAAGGGGCACCAAGGAAAAATCCAGAGACAGGTCAAACACAGTATCGGGAAGATCCCAGGACACAGCAGCCAGGTTTGAGACGTCTGTGCGTCACCCCACGCAGCCACGTCACCTGACAAAGACTCGGATCCCAGCTCTGTCCCTGCCCGCCCGGGGCCTCAGACAGGCCCTGACCTGCTCTGAGCCTCAGTTTCCTTGTCTGCCCAGCGGCAGATGAGGTTCGTCCGATGGCCGCCGGGCACCCCGGTGCGCTGGGCTGGAGGTGCAGGGGTGTGAGGTCAGGCGAGGGAGGCAGACGCCCTGCTGGCCTCACAGGCCCTTGCGAGCCCACTGGACTCGTTCCAGCACATTCTGGGAGCTGGGGATACAGCGGTGAACAGACCAGCTGGTTTACGTTGCTGGCCTCCCAGGAGGGAGTGAAAGGGGATAAATAACCAAACAATACGGGAAGGGGCTCCTGCAGAGAGGACCTCTGCTCCCAAAAGCCACATGCCTCACCCCAGAGGGGAACCTGGGGGCAGAGGGAGCAGTAGTGTCTCAGGCCGGGGATGACCAAGAGTGACATTCCTCTGGGCTCCCCACCATCAGACACGATGGCCAGGACGGGGTCCCAGGGCACCCCCCGACCTGGCCGGGGTTTCTGACATGCAAAGACCTTGGCTCGTCTCTCCACTGCATCCCCAGCCTCTGGGGTCCCTGCCCTCCTGCAGTGACATGTGACAGCTAAGGTGTCCACTGGGACCAGGGCTGACCTTGGAGCACTCGGGTCAGACTGGGGAGGCCTTCCTGTCACACCAGCTCGTCTCTCCCGCCTGCGATGGGGACCAGAGAGAAAGGGACATCTCAGCCGCCCGGGTCCCTGAAGTCAGGTCCGCCTGTATGCTCAGCCATCCCACAACACTGGGGGCCCCAGTCTGCGAGCAGTATCGCGAGCTATTCCTAACCGTTTTGTATTTTAAAAATATATAAGAGGAAGGGAATGAGGGTCTATTTGTATCCGGGGGCTGCAGTAACAAAGAATCCCAACCTGGAGGGCTTAAAACAGCACGATTTAGGCTCTCCCACTTCTGGAGGCCGGAAGTCCGAGACCCAGGCGTGGGCAGGGTGCAGCTCCCTCCAGGGGCTCTGGGGGGGATCCTTCCCGCCCCTTACGGCTCCTGGGGGTCCATCCCCACATGGCCTCCTCCCTGTCAGCTTTCTTATAAGGACACCAGCCATGCGACTTCGGCCCACCTTAATGCAGGATGATCCCATCTCTGAGCCTTAACTAACTTCGTATTTCCAAATAAGGTCCCACTCTGGGGTTCTGGGTAGACGTGACTTTTGGGAAACACTATTCCCCCGGTGACGATCACCAACAATGTCACCAGCCTCCCCATCCCAGCGCTACTCCATTTCCTCCCAGAGCCTGGACTCTCAGACATCAAGGGAAAAGACAGCCACTCTTGGCATCTTCTGCTGTTAGTGGCCCTTGGTGGGAGGGACACGGCGGCGGGGACACACATCGGCGCTCCCTGTCCGAGCCCAGAGCTCTCCGAGTTGAGGTGAGGCCTCAGGCTGGGTCCTCACCTGCCCTCCTGATCTGAGTCAATCACTGAGCCCCAGGAGGCAAGGATCCAGGAAGCTGGGCCGCCCTTACGGACTCAGTGAAACAGAGTCCCCAAGAGGCCAAGAGCTTGCCCAAGGTCACGCATTTGCTTCCAGATTCTTCTCTGTTGCACCAGGTCAATCTCCCCACGCTTGTGGCACGAGGATCTCTAAGTGCATACACATCAGAGACCCCACAGGGGAGAGGCAGCCCACCAGGGGGTGGGGGTGGCTCTCAGAAGGCCGGGGACTCAGGCAAAAAGGTGGAAAGCGCACTTGAAAGGCCCAGGGTCACTAAAAACAAGGGGATGGGCCAAGAGAGAGTCCGAAAGCGAAGCAGGTGGGCATCCAACCCCAGCCCCTTCCACGCCCACCCCCCAGGCCCCTATGTCACTTCAGGTGCAAACGGATTTCTCTGGGGCCCACCTTCGAGGAGCGCTGACACTTACTAGGTCCTCTCCAAGTCCTGAGTACGTGTCCGCCTGTCAACCAAGTAGCCCAACAGCCCCAGGAGCTGTGAGGGCGTTCTGAGACATGTCCACAAATTCTCTGACCCTCTTTCCATCTGGAGCTGGAATCTGTCCCCTCCCCCTGAACCTGGGTGGGCTCTGGTGGCGGCCCCCAGAAGAGAAGGCAGCAGAAGGGACAGCACGTGGCTGAGGCGGGGTGAGCCACGGTGGGGAAGCCCAGCAGTTCCCCCGTGCCTGTAACCATACGCCGTGCCCCAGGTTCACGGGTGAACCCTGTGTTGGCTGTTGCTTCAAGCAAGGGATCAGAGGGTCTCTGGCACACCCACAGCTACCGGCGACAAGATGCACGCTTGACGATCGCCTGCCGTTGATGGAAGAAACAGACACAGAGAGGTCAAGAATCTCACTCAAAGGCACACAGCCAATAAGGCAGATCCGGGAACCAAACCCTAGCCATCAGGCTCCACACTGGCCCTCCTGCCCAGGAGCCCAGGAGACACAGGGCCTCAGGGCCACAGGCTAACTACCAAGGGCCTGGCCTTCTCGGGGTACGGCGGCCACGGTCTTGGCTGAGCCCCAGACCCACGGGAAAACCAGCTGCTCCACCTTCATTCGCCTCTTCCCTTCCTGGAAGAGGACTCTAGAAACGTCTCCTTCCCAATAAAGCAAACTTGTTTGCAAACCTGGAAAGGTTTTTTCTGTACAAAAGTACAGGAAAAAATCCCCAGCGCCCCCCCCCCCCCCAAGGAGTCTTCCTCACTGGCAGAGATGTGGCCACGAGATCCTGGCTGAAGGGTTTACCAACACCATCCCCACCTCCCATGGCCGCGCCCCCACCCGCCCCCCTCTGCTGCCAGCATCCACCGTCAGGCCCTCAAGGCTGTGGAGTAGCAGGCGGCGAGCCTGGCTGAGGCCCATCAGTGCTGGCAGCAAGGGCAAAGGGCCACGGGGTTCAGACGGCCCCCGCCAGCCCCACGGGGGTGCCCCAGGACCCCGCTGTGGGAACAACCCAATAACCGAAGCTGCGTCTTGGCTCCCCCAGACTCTCACTCCAACACACAAGGGCACAGTCCCCAAGGCCCAGCCACCTGCAGACTGACAGGCAGCTGGGTAACCCCAACCCGGCTTTGGGGGCGATCCACCCCACATCCTTTCAACAATGAACCACAGGGCCCACATGGGGCCTTACTGTGACATTTCCCCACAGCTGTCTGGATGCGAGTCTGCCCTCTGGGCCCTGAGGACAGACCTCCCAGGGGACCTGGAGGCCATCTGGAGGTGTCCCCCAAAGAACCCACGTGGACGTCAGACATTCCAGTATTTGTCAAAGCCAAGCACGCAGCACGAACATGGAGGAAGTGACAGGTCTGGCCAGAAAAACGGTCACTCTCCATTCACTCAATAAGCATTTATGGGGCACTTGTGAGCACTCCCTTGGGGGGTGCTCTGAGGACAGAACGGAAAGGATCTTTCCTTGGGAAACCCCTGCCCAATAGGACAGAGAAAATGGGCACAAAGCCCTATGCAGTCCCTGCAGGGAGAAGTACGGCCTTGAGGACAGGAAGAGGCAGGAGAGACAGCTTATGGCTAGGCAGACCCCGGAAGGCTTCTCAGAGGAGGTGGCATTCCAGGTGGCCTTAAGGTATAGGAGACTGTGGGAGGAGGTGAGAAGGGCATTCCAGGCAGAAGAAAAAGGAATACCAGGTGACCTTTATCAACGGGACAGCCTGCAGCTGCTGTTAGTAACTGGTGGGGTGCGTTTGTTTCTGGGAGGGCAGAAACCACACCCCCACTACAGGTGGAGACTACAGCACAGAGAGATTAGGTCACCTGCTCAAAGTCACACGGCAAGGCCCTCTGGCGTCTGGCATGCAGCCGTTATGCTCTGTGCCTCTGCGGTGACGGAGCCACAGCAAGGACGAGACCCAGGGTTCAGCTGGCCGGGGACGGACTCCGATGGCAGGCACGGGGCAGGCCAGAGAGCAGCCCTCACTTGGCCCCTACAGAGGCTGCCCACTTGCCACAGAGCCAGAGACTGATCTGTCCGGCCAGGGGTAGGACTGCCTGGCCCCTATCGTCTCTCCCCTCACCGCCTCAAGAGCTGTGTGACCCTGAGTAGTGAGCTGAACCTCTCTGAGCCTCAGTTCCCTCGGCCGCAAAAGCGCAAAGACACAAAGCCAGTGTGTGTTTCCTGCAGCTCCTGGGCGGCCAGGCGTCAGGAAAGGGGGGGCTTCTGCACATGCCCAGCCTGAGGTCCCTGAAGGTCTGGGATCCCAGGGGGCTGACCCAGAGCTTCCCCACGCGCTGGCTCCTTCCACTGGCAGTCCTCCCTGTGCCATAGCTGGGCTTCAGGAACAGGGGGCTTGCAAGCCCTCCCAAGAGGCTGGCTTGACTCTGGCGTGCAGGGACGCCTGGGATCTGCCCCCGCCCACCGGGCGCCAACGCGCCAGGCAGCTGGCAGGGCGCACCCCTCATGATCGTCCCCCTGGGATGCCCTAGGGAAACCGGGCGCCCTTGACCTGGCCAAGGGCACACAGCTGGTCAGGGGCCTTCTGGGTCTCCTGAGGTCCCACCGGCCCGGGAGGAAGAGCCAACAGAGGGGAGGGCTACTCAAACACGAAGAGGGAGTCTGGTAGGGAAAAAAGCCTCCTCCACCTTGGTCTGAGCTGCTGCCCCACCCCCCGCCCCCCGCCCCCCCCAGGAGAGCGCTGGAAACCACCTAAGCCGACATCTGATGGACGGGGATTTGTTTTAAGCTCTTTCTACCCACTGGACTATAATCACCAACTGTTCACGACCTCTCCACAAGCAATTCCTCCCCCCCTCTGAGTTTTCAAAAGGCGAAAAAGCTTTAAAAGCTGCAGTTCAAACAGGCAAAGCAGCACACTTGAGGAGATGCAGGGCTGGGGGGGAGGAGGGGGCCGGGAGACCCCCCCGCACCCCCTGCAGTGTGAGCCAGGGGCTGGGGTGAGAGGGGGGAACCCTGGGGCCAGGCAGGCTCCACTGGCCCACCTGGAAGAGAAGGCCACCAGGGGAGACACCTGGAGGCGAGATGCCCCACCTGTCACAGGCGCAGAGCCCTGAGTGGACGCCATCATCCCGCCCACCGTCACCCTACCCGGAGCAACCTCAGTAACCAGAGTTTCTGTCCCCAGCGGCCTTCTCCCCATCATCCTACTCCACCTGCCCCTCGAGTCACCAAACTGGGGGCTGGGGCTGCCTGCCCAACACCACCTTCCCACCATCTGCCTGCAGGGGTGCCCCCTGGGCCTCCGAGTCCTGCTAAACCCTCCCCAAAACTGAGCAAAGGCTCTCTGACACTAGTGATCCTCTTGCGGCCTCAGAGGTCACCACCCTGCGTGGGGGGGCACACACAGGGTGTGCCCTTGGGAAGGGGGCAAGTTGTGTCAAAACACAACTGAAGCCACACAGCCCTCCCTTGGTCCCCACCTGTGTGCAAGTAAAGAGGGGGAGCACCCCCCCCACACATTGTGCTCCTGGATCTGGTTTCCCCCAGGCACAAAGGGGCTCAGCTTGCTAACCAGCCGTGATAAGCCAGGCCCCTGGACAGCCCTAGGGCTGATGCAGGCCTGCGAATCTCGCCCGGACAAAATCTGGTGAATTCTCCACGCTTCTCATGCCCCGGACCCCAGACGGTCCAGACCAGCGGGCAGATGGGGCTTTCCTACTTAAAAAAATAAATCGATTGGCTTCTTTTCCTAGTTGACAGGATGAGGCGGCGGTGGGAGGCGTCCCTGGGGAGCGCGTGCATGAACCTGGAGGTAATCCGGGGTCGCAGGGCCAGGCGGGGTGGGCGGCGTGCCCCACAAAGTTCCATCCCGGGGCCCTCCCCCTCTCCCTCTCCGCGGGCGGCAAGCCCAGCACTTACTGAGGTTCTGAAGCAGGTTCGACCAGGTCTTCATGCCGAGCATGGTGTGCCGCCCCCGCCACGGCCGCGGGGACCCGGGGGACTCTAGGAGGGGCTTCCCGGCATGGCGGGCGGCGTGGGCGCAGGGCGGGGGTCACCGAGCGGTGGGGGTGGGGGGGGCGGTGAGTCCGAGAGCGCCGTGCGCTCCTCCTGCCCGCTGCGCGCCGGGGGCTGCAAACCCAGGAGGTGCCAAGGGGATCAGAGGGTCATGGGACAGCCGGGGATGTCCCCAGAAGGGAGCGGAGAACTGGGGGGGGATGGACGGGTGGAGCCCCGGGACTCCTGGGAGGTCAGGAGCAGCCGGGGGCGTCCGCCAGCCTCGCGCGCCCCGTGCGCCCCCGTCTGCCTGCGGCAGGGACCCGGGGGGAGGTGCCGTGGCGCCTGGGGGGGGGCCCAGAACAGCCGGTCACGCGGCCTCCGGGAGCGCCCCGCGCCCCCTCGCCCGCGCCCCCGCAGGAGGCTTCACGCACCACCAGCCGTGGCTGCGCGGCCGCCTCGCAGCCACCATTTTATTCCCTTCCCGCTCGGCCGGGGCCGCGCGCCTCCTCCCCGCCACCTCCCGCGCGCCGCGGCGCCCCCGTCGTCCGCCCCCTCCCGGCGGCCCCGCCCGCTCCCCGGGCAGCCCCCGCTCCCCTGCACTTGATAACGCGCTTGTCAAGACTGCTGAGTTGTTCCTGACCTCTCCCCCGCCGCTGCTAATTAAGGCTCCGCCGTGACAGTTCAAGTGCCGAGCATCAAGTTTGCAGAACCAAAGCCTCTAATTGGGGCCGCTTTTCATTTCTCCATCCCGCGGGCTGGGGCTCCCCAGACCTGGGCACTGGCGCATTTTCCTTTTGTATTTTTCATCAGGGAGGAGAAGGGGGGGACGGGCACCAGGAGAGGAGGGCAGGCAAACAACCAAAAGGCTAGGGGTGGGGGGCCCTCCCCCGCCCTCCACTCGTCAGCCAGCCGCCACAGGACACCTCCCTCTGAGCCCACCCGACGCCTCTCCCGACCCAGGGTCTCTGGGCTCCCCGACTTAGGGCTGCAAGGAGCCCCACCCGCAGGAGGCGACTGCAGGGGCAACCCCTGCCCCCTCCCCCGCCTCCCTCCACCCCACAACGTGAGGTGTGGCAGGGAGGGGCGGCCCTCGCGCGCTGGGGTGGGGGTCCCCACGACCCAGGGGAGCGCTGTGCCGCTGGCGGGCTTGCCACGCCCCCTCCCCAAGGAGAGGTGTGTTCCTTTACGCCCCAGCTCCCTCCCCGGGGCTGCCGGCCTCTCCTTTCCAGATAAGTGCTGGCGAGCATCGGGGCTCTTAGTGACTCTTCAAGCTGCCTTTCTCCTCCAACGCCTACTAAATCAAGCCGGCGCTGAGAGCCACCGGCTGGGAGGAGGGGCCGAGCTGCCGGCAGGCTCTCCGGGGCTGGCGGTGGGGGGGTGGGGGCGCTGGGATAAAGTCACAGGGGAGGAGAAGGTGGGGGAGGCGAGCTGCAGGCCCAGACCCCTGGATGGGGGAGGGGAGGGGAGGGCAGCGGGGAGGGAACCCAGCGGGAGGCACCGGAGGTCCTAGCAAGGCTGGCTAGCCAGGGCCTTTCTGCTCAGAATCCTGGAGCCTCTCGCCACAAGGGGCTCCGGGAAACTCGGCCGGCGGTTCCCACACTAGCCTGAGCCTCACGATTCCAGGTGATTCTAATTAAACTGGGACGCATTACTTGGAGCCATCACCCAGGTGATTCTTATGACTCAAGTTTGAGAAACAATCTACCCCAGGGGGTCTCAAATGTTGCTGCATATTAGAACCACCTGGGGCAATTTTAACCCACCCACCCCCTGGGTTGTCTGGGCCTCACCCAGACCAATGACATCAACCTCTGGGCGCGGACCCAGGCATCATTAAAGTGCCCAGGGGATTCCCGAATGCAGCCGGGGTAAAGAACCATTGTTCTAGTGAGTGGTTCTCAGTGGGGCTGGGGGCGGTTCTGTCCCCCCCCCCCAGAGTATATTTGGCAAGGTCTACTGACTTCAGTGGTTGTCCCAGTTGGGGGGGCCGGCCCACCCCAAGGAACGGCCAGCCCCAAATATCTGCAGTGCCCGGATGTAGGAACCTGGGCCACGCGAGTCCCAGGAGCAGGCAAAAAGTCCGTTGGAAGCACTCTCCCAAGAAAGCCCAGCTCAGCACCAGCCTCAAAGAGGCTCCCAGTAGATCGCTGGCTCGCCCTCCCACTCCGGAGCCCCTCCCCTCCAGGAGGCTGGCATCAAGCGGGGCAAAGCTCCTCTAGGATTCCTTCCTCCAGCTGGGCTGAAATCCTCGGAGGGCCAGCCCTCAGCAAGCCCCGCCCCTTCGCGGACCTGGTACCTGCTTGCGTGCCCGTTCACCCTTCCCTGAGTCCTGTCGCTCCAGCAGACTCTCCCCACCACCTCGGTTTCCTCAGCTCACTTCCCATCACAGTCCCAGGTTCTGGAATGTTCCTTGGTTTGTGGCCATCTTTCTGAAAGTTCAGGGCTACAGGACCACGACTGTGCACATGTGTCCCATCTCTCAGTGCTCCAAAGAGGACATCCCTGACCCTTCCCAAGTCCTGTCCCCCATCCTCTGCTTCTTCGCTTTTTGAAACTAAACGCTGGCCTTTAGCTACCTGCACTGCATTGGATCAAGGGGCTTCTTGCCTTGTTCAGCAAATGAGCAAACAACTCGGTTTCAGGTGCAGTCTGGTGTCCCTCCCGTGTGCATGGGTGTCTGTGGGACGGTGGTTCTCTCCCTCAGACATGCCAATCAGCTGGAGAGTCTGAAAAGCACCAGGCTGGGGCCCCACCCCCGACCAATGACAGCGGAATCTCTGGGGACAGGGCCCAACCGTCATTATTTCTACTATGCAGTGTTTCTGGATTTCAGGCTGTCCTAATGTGCCGCCAAGACAGAGAGGAGTCACTGTAAGCACTAGGGACACACACTCTCCCCCGCCAGCCTGGCTGACCTTGAGCACTTGGGTTTTCAGGAGACACTGGCTGTAGGGGAGTTTCTCAGCTGGTCCTGGGATGCGGGCTGGGTGCAGCTGGTGTCTCCCTGAAGGTCAGGCAGGACTCCTGGTGGCCAGGACAGCACCCCTCACCATCAAAGCCACCCTTGCCTTGCTGGTAGCAAGAGGGGCGCCCTGGCTCATACCCAAGAGCATCTGTGGGGAAAGCTGGCCAGGAACTGGGAGAAGGTGCATCCTGTGGGAGGTCCTGGAGGCCCCTTTGCTTCATCCCACTGGGGAAAGAACAGATCGTGGGAACTGTGGGGGCTGCTGCCTGGTGGGAACTCTTCGAGAAGCTCCTGGGAGGAGATAGGAGTGTAGGCTCCCAACTGCACCATTAGCTCACTGTGTGAGCTTGGGCAAAGTGCCCTCATCTGTAGAGGACGGTAAACATTTGCTCAGCCCTGCACATGGCCAAGTATGTAACACATGGGTAAAGGGACTAACCCAGGCAGTGGAAATGAGGTGAAAGGGTGAGAATGAGTCTAGGGTGAAAGGACTCCTATGTGGTACTGGATTTGTGCTCTGAGCCCTTAGGAGCCAAATGGGGGTAGTGACGATGGGACTCAATGAGAGCCCTGGGAGTAGGGTGGCCAAGCACAGTTGTCCAGGTTGTTCACTGCACAAGAGCACCTAAATGAAATAGTACATGGGAGCTGAAACTCAGCCCTTACCTCGCTCATCAACACTCACCTTAGCACGGGTTATGTCTGCTTAAAGGAGGAGACACAAAGGAACTGTATGGGCTGGTCATGGTGCTCCTGGAAAGGCCTGCTGCTTCCCAAATCCTGACTGCCTTTTTCCAAATCCCTTTCCTAGGAACAGTGTTCCCTCTCACTCTGAGAGCACAGACTGGAAAGACGGCTACCCAGGAAGGACACAGGCTCTGAAAACCATGCAGAGGGGTAAATGATGGGACACCCCCCTTTCTGGGTAGAGGTATGGTCAGAACAAAAAAGGGCACAAGGCGGTGTTGAGGGTGGGCACGACTGTCACCCTGCATATACTCTGCCTGCCTCCTGACTTGGCCCCGATGCCATCTTCAGAGTGAATGAGTGCAGGCATCCCCAGAAACCACCAATGGAGGAGAAGACAGAGTGAGGTCACTCACAGCAACACCGTGGAAGCCTCCAGAACGCCCCAGGCCTGAGGACTAAAACAACCCAGGCAAACCTGAGCTTGGAGACGCGGTGCTGGGGTTTCCTCCTCTGTCCCAGGATAGCAGGAGGCTGTGTAGACGCAGCCTCCAGAACCAGGCCTCACAGTGAGAGTCGGCAAAAATGTCAACTGCTCTTCTGTTTGTGCTTGGGAAGCCTGGGGTCTTAGTCTCTGCACTCACGTCAGCTCCCTCTGCACTGTGCCTGTCCCCTGCCTGGCCGAGCTGAAGCCACACACCTGGGGCTGCGGTAGACTCGCCCTTAGTCTCATTCCTGGGGCGTGTGGCCCTCGCTGCTCTGCTGGCAGGGAGCTCCTAGGACAGCTCCCGTCCCTGCCTTGATCCTGCGCCCACATGCCAAGAGCTAAGGACTCCCAAGTCCTGGCTGTTGACACATTTCATGGGTGTGAGAGACAGATCACACCGGGGAGAAGCCAAGATGACCCGTTTCCTCTTCCCAAGTCAGAGCTGGCCTCCCTCTGGGGCTGCCAGATTCCTGGGATGGGTGGCCAGGCCCGCAGGGGAGGGCCCTGGGCTCAGATCCTTCCCCAGGATTCCATGAGCCCAGAAGGAGGAGGCAGCCACAGGCTTTCACGTGGGAACAGACCTCTTGGGGTGGGGCGGCCTGGGCCCCTGCTTCTGGATTCAGGATGGAGAGTCACACTCTCTCCTCCCCCTGCCCCTTGTCTGGCCCACTCTGGGGGCCCGACCTGTTCCAGATAAGCCCGACAGGGCCTCTAACCACTCTCTCCTCTCCCCACCCTCTCTACCTGTTGGCCATCCAATCCCAGCAGCCCCGGGGCCGACCGGCTGCCCTTTCTGGGGGACGGTGAAAAGCAAGGGAGGTAGCAGCCCGCTGGCTCACCTCCTCAGCCATCCTGGGCTGGCAGCAAGCCCAGGACACCAGCTTCTGACGCTCATTTACCGGAACTTGTCTTGGGGCCCAACTGGCAGTCTTCGGGGAGAGAAGGCTGCAGAAGCTGTGGTCAGCTTTTCTGGGCACCATGTCACCTCTGGGAGGGGTCCGTTGTGATTCAGCGGGAACAGGCCTGTTTCTGTCCTTACGTGGTGAACGGTGGGGTGGCAGGGTCTCCCTTTTTATTTTTTTAAAAGATTTATTTTAGAGCGGAAGAGAGCGAGCGCAAGCGGGAGGGAGGGGCGGAGGGAGAGAGAAGCCTGGAGGAGACTCCGAGCTGCGCAGGGAGCCCGACGAGGGGCTGGAACCCAGGACCCTGAGATCTCCACCACAGCTGAAATCAAGAGTGAGCTGCTAACGACTGAGCCCCCCAGGGAGCCCCCCAGCAAAGTCTCCTTCCCAAAGCACAGCCTGCCTGGGGTCTCTCCTGGAGGGGATCGAGGGCTGCTTCTCCTGCCCAGCACCCCTGTGCTCACCAGCTGCACGGTTCCCTACCTGGGGGTGCCGGACTAGTTTTCTTGAACACCACTTGGCTGCTGTGAGTCCTTACACACGTGCACACACGCGCACGCGCACACACAGTGGGGGAGGGGCAAGACTAGCCTTTCCTCCATGGCACTGCGACATGAGCGGCGGCTGCAGGCGGCTGGGGCCACCAGGAGTGTGGAAATTCCAGAGCACAACGGGAGGCAGGGTGGCAGGGTGGCTGGGTCCCATTCCCCTCGGAGTCCCTCCCTCCTGGACCCCCTCCCCTAGGCCTGCTCCCCCAGAGCCCAAGCGGGACCGAGAGTGTGCTGGCGGTGCATTCCCCGTGTACTGCCTGGAGAGAGAAGGGCGTGCAGCCCAGAGTGGGGGCAGGGGACAGGACTCAGCAGCGAGCTGCCCAGGAGGGTGTCCAGGCTTCAGATGAGGGGGGAGCTGGGGCCGCCTCCAGAGTTCAAGAGGACTTTGGAGAGGGGCACCGAGCAGGTGGGACTGGCAATGGGCCCTCCTTGGTCACAGGTGCATCTGGGAGGTCTTCCCAGACCAGGGCGGGATGCGACCTTCTTCTGCAAAATGAGGCCGGGCAGGGAAAGTGCACGGTCAGGGTCACTCCCAGGAAAGGGGAGGGCCGCCCCTTCCCCAGCCCCCTGGGCTCTGGACCCCAGGCTAGGCACTGTTCCATCTGAGCCCGGCCTTGAGGGCTGCCTCCGGGGCTGAGGGACGGAGGCCCACGCCAGCTCTCGGCAGCACCTGACATCACCCCTGGGTCACCACCTGATGGGACCTGCCCCACCCCCACCCATGGACTTCCCCCTAATTAAGGGGGTCCGGCCCCTCAGCAAGCAGCCCGGCGGCCCCTACCACCGCGGGCCGGCCTGTGGCCTCTCTGTTCCCGGTTATCTATACTTCTCAAACACCTGTTGCACCCAGCGCCGAGCGCCGAGCCTTCTCGAGTGCGCCGGCTCCCAGGGCGCCCTGCACAGCCTCTGACGAGGCGCTGTGGGAAAGGAAGAGGGGCACGTAAGCAAGGGGGGGTCACTACAGCCAAAACACGCTCCCAGGGCAGGCAAGCTCCCCAGCCAAGACTCTCGGTGCTCTCGGGGTAGGGGTGGAG
This sequence comes from Procyon lotor, assembly GCA_028646535.1. Taxonomy (NCBI): domain Eukaryota; kingdom Metazoa; phylum Chordata; class Mammalia; order Carnivora; family Procyonidae; genus Procyon; species Procyon lotor. Next base: position 2,204,938 of record CM053620.1, read on the forward strand.
GCAAAGAGCAGCCCCCAAGCCCCCGGGGAAGGGGTCTCCCCCCATCCCGCTACAAGTGGGACGTCTGGCAGAAAGGAGGTGCTCAATCAATGTCTGTTAATAAAATAAACGGGGAGAGAAAACGCCAACACGCTGCCCGGAAAAGACACCCAGAGTCCTGCCCACCAGATGTTTTTCTCTGGCTGTTTCTCCACTGAGGGTCCCTGAGCTCGGATCCTTCTCCAGGATTCCGGGAGCTGTAAGGGGGAGACCACCACAAGCTGTCACATGGGAACGGCCTGTGCCCAGGGGAGCCGGGCAAGTCCACGGAGGGAGGCAGCACCCAGTCTGGGATTCTAGAAGGATCCCTGTGCTCTAGGCCAGGGGCTGTCAGTCACACTCACCTGGGGGAGCTCTGAAAAGTCCCAGGGGGCTGGCCCCAGCCCCAGATGGGCTGCTGCTCAGATGCCCCCCCACCCCCACCCTGAGCCTCGAGGCCGCGGCTGGGAGCTCTGGAGGCAGGAGAGAGAGAGGAGGGCGGCCGGAGCAGGGACACGCAGGCCCAGCCAGGCTCACCACCCCGGCCCCTCCGGCACGTCCCAGCTCGTGAAAGGTGGGGAAATAAAGCCAGTGCCACACGGGCAGGGCCGTGAATTAGGGGTGCCGGGTCAGACAGCTTGAGTCCCCAGACGTAATTAGTTTAATTGCAAGGCCTCGGCGCAGGCCCGGGTGGTGAACTGCCCCTGCACTCCCATCCGTTTTATTAAAATCCAATTATTCGCGCTGGTCATGAGTTTCCAGCAGGGACAAAGGGGCAGCTTCAGCCAAGGTCGGACCCCGTGCCAGGAGACTCCGGGTCGTGGGGTGCAGACACCTCTGGCTCAGGGCGCAAGCGCCCCGGCTCCCCAGGGACCAGAAACAGGGAGGAGGCTGGCAGGGAAGGGCCCATTCCACGGCCTCTCACGCTGCGTGGCACACGGGGAGGAGGCTGGTGAGGGGACCCCGGGCACCAGCCGTCGGAGGGGGTGGGAGGAACGCCCCAGACTTTCTAGAAGGCTTGTGGGTTGCTGCTGTCGAGGGAACGTTTGTGACCCCCGCAAATCTCCCTGTTGAACTCTGGGCCGGCCCGCGGGGCAACACGGTGTGGAGGTGGGGGCTCAGGGTGGCGAGCAGGCTAGATAAGGTCATGGGTGGGGCCCCCGAGGGGATCAGAGTCCGTGCAGACGGAGGGAGGGAGACACAGTCATGGGCAGGAATCAGACGGTCGCCGAGGGCTGGGTCTGCCGGTGCCTTGATCCCGCCTCCCCACCTCTTGTCAGCATCCGAGGCTGGGCCTGCCCAGTCTGGGGCCTTCCATTACCTCAGCCCGAGTGACCGACACAGTCGTGGAGGAATCAAGAGGCGTGAAGTAAACACCTTGATGTCCGTTGGTGGGCAGCAAAGGGAGCAGCCCGTGGCGATGCGCCCACACCACAGGCCAGCCCACCGACACTCCCAGCAGCTCGGGCCGGGGGTGTCTCGGCAACAAGGGAAGCAGCCGTGAAAGTCTTTGTACCGAACGCTTCCGACTACGTGACATCCTGGCAAAGGCAAAGCTACAGGGACAGAAAACAGATCTGTGCTTCAGGGATGGAGGAGGGCGGAGACAGGGGAGTAACGCCAAAGAACGGGACAGAACTGTGTCATCATCAGATCCGCCGAGGGACTCTCACCATCCCAGCCCTGCATTTCACGGGAAGCAGGATCAGAGAAGTCCAGCTGCGTCGCTCGGGCCACACAGGGAGGCAAAGCCGGGCCCGCCGGCCCAGAGCCCGCCGTGTGCAAGGACCCTGGGGCCGTGTGTTTGCTGAGCGACTCTCAGCTGGCAGGACACAAGGCAGCTGGGCTTTCCGAGCTGTGCTTCCACTGCCGTCAAGTTGTACTTGGCCGTGTGCCTCGGTTCATCTGGGCTTTACAGAAACCGGCTTCCCCGGGGACCCCGAGCCGAAGGTGGCGTGGCAGGGCCCAGAGCTGGAAGCCAGGCCTCGCAGGCCTCAGGCCCCCGAGCTCTCCCAGCCAGCCACCCCCCGGCTTTGTTGTTCCAGCCCCTTCCAGGCCCAGCGGCATCGAGAAACGTCGGTTACGCCACAACAGCTGCCTGGCGCCTCGCGACCGCCTCAGATGTGGTCCGCAGCGGGAGCCCCGAGCCAACATGCTGCCACTAGGTGAATCGGGCCTGCCATTAGAGTCACAAAGACCAATTAAAACGAGAGGAAAAACAGCCTCCCCATCCCCCAGAGCACCCCGGCCAGCTGCTCCCACTCCCACCTCGCCGGCCCCACGAGGCCGCTCTGGGAGCGGTTTCCAGCCTGCTCCCTCGGCGCCCCGGCCACCTGCCCCTGACAGCGTCAGTATTGATGCCCGCCCCCCCCAAACACCCGCTTTTGTGGGGGAGGGGGGAGGGGGGAGGGGGGGGTGCAGGGAAGGGCACCGGGAGAGGCGAACGGCTCCCGGATTTTCGACTCAATTGCTGTGACGAGGGATGAGAAATTGCCTTTCTGACCTAAAACCTGAGTTCGCAGCTGCACTTCATTACGGATTTCTCCAGGAGGCCCTGGGAGAGACGGCTCGGGAAGGGCTCACCTGTTCGCAGCAGCTGCGCCTGCCTCTCGCACGAGCACGTTGGTGATTTCCTGCCCGGGGCTGCAGGGGCAGGGGGCGGGGGCGGCGCGGGGCAGGCTGCCAGCGGTGCCCCGAAGCCCGGCTCCCCCCCCCCCCGCCACCCCCATCCCGCCAGTTTGCATGAACTTGGTGGATGGAGGGAGGAAGAGGCACCAGATCAGTGAGCAGGAGGGGGAAGGAACGGCCACAGGTCTGGGTCTCCTGTTCTTTAAAAGGCCCCAGGAGGCCAGGGATACATCTTCCTCATGGGGTCCCACCTCACTCCTCCGGGTCTCATGTCCACGTTGCTGGGCAAACACAGGCACAGCGGGCCCCTCGAGCATCTCCAGGTACACAGTAAGTGCTCAATAAGTGCTCCCTTCCTTCCTCCCTTGCCGCTGGCCTCTCTGTGCTTCTGAGATGCCACCGTGCAGCATGTGGCAGTTACTGAAAGAGCACAGGCTCCAGAGGACCAGGGGCTCTCCATTCCGGCTGCACGT